>JAEBUQ010000035.1:0-23191 GCA_023014435.1 Amanita fuliginea
GGTCAAATAACTGTTAAGATCGATGCTCTCAACGCAGTTTCGTTCTAAGTCAACAGTGGCAAGCAGAGTCTCGGTCTGCTCCCAGCCTACTGGACAAGTTCTGGACGCTAAGTCAAACGGTGACAAAGGTCGAATTAACGACGAGCTCGAAGATGAGAGCGAGGAGTTTCGTTCAGAGGTTGAGAGAAGAATTCGATTAAGTTGGAACTGAAGTCTAGCTACTTTACAAGACAGTTATATATGTAAAAGAAAAGAAAATATAAAAGGAAACGTACAGCTAATACCTAAGAAAGGAAATGTGAAGGTAAAGTAGCTAAAGGAGATGAGCGTCCATGAAACGCATAACGATGATTATATAATAAATGAGTCTATAACGAAAGGGAAAGAAATCGTAACATTACCCCCTTCGTATGCAAGAAGTCACCGACTTCTTAACCTGTTCCCCAACCATGGTTTCCACCATTTGTCCACCCATGATCCCTTCGCGATTTCAACCATTCGGCGATGGTATTGATGTTGTGGTTAGCGGTCTCAACCGCCATTGCAATGTCCTTGTGATATAGTCGAGCTGGACCGTTTGTTCAAGGATTGCATCGCGTTCTTCATCCGTGATGGTGTGAGGGTCGGTGTGAGGGCAGTTTGAGCATGGCGTCGAGAGGTCTGGCGAAAAGTTGATAGTCAACGATGAAGGTGGCGAGGGCTTCCTGAGCCCAAAGAAGGTGGTGTTAGGGACCTAGCGAGAGGTGGTACGGGTAGAGCGGGTAGGGTGCCTCTTCTTCAATGACGAAATCCGCGAGCTCATCTGGATGCTGATGAAGGTCGGCGACGGTGGATGAGGGAGAGGCGGGCCAATTCGGGAAAAGGTAGTCGTCGACGGTGGTGGTGGTGGTAACGAAGACCTCGATAGGGAGGTCATGGGCGGTGGCGAGGAACGGGGAGGCGGCGACGAGAGAAGGGTCATAACAATGGCCACAAGCTGTGACCAAGAGCGCAAAGGCGAAAGCAACAAGGTAGGCGATGACGACGATTGTGGACATGCTGTATCGATATGATGGAGACTAGACCGTTGAGTGTGGTTTAAATATCCCAATTTTCATCGTCAGAGTCCAAAGCTAAGATCTCTTCGATCTCAGGTTCCCTGGTTCTGAAAAGTTCTCATGAGAGTTCCTAGCTGCTTCTTCTTGTTCTGATCAGGTTCTTGCATCGTCAGGGTGTGGAATACGAATTTGTTCAGGGTGTGCATGTTTGTTAACACGTATTTCTGGATTGTTCATGCTAGCCTGTACTGCTTGGTTCAGAAGATCGTAATCGTTCGGGTTGCAAGTGTTTTTCCATTTGCGCTCGTGTGCGGTTAAAATTTTCACTTCCCCTTATGTTCATTCGTCGTTCATATTGCCATTGTTCCGCGGAATGTCTCTGCCGAGCTGGATAATCCGTTGTAAAGCTTCTGATATTCAGGGAAGGTTCGTCGTAACCAAACCCTGTGATAAACGTTGTCATATTGAAAACAAGGGTGAACTGATGCTGGAAGATAATGTGATTTGGCTTCCTGAAATGTGGGTAGTTCTCCTAGATCAAAAGAGAGGCGATGATACTGGGGAAGATACTTTGATAAAGCATTATATGGGATCTCTGTATGGCCTTGTGGATGTGTTCGTTTGTGAGGAGGTAATCATGATACTTTAGGCGGTTTTGACATCATTGGAACATACTTCAGTTTCTGATATATAGAAAGTGTTCGTTTGGAGGGTGTTTGAAAACGGGAACAAACATCTGCGTGACAGAGTATCTGGTTTTGACAGTGGGAGTGTATCGTCCAACAGTTCTGCAGAATCTTTTGACATAACGGATATTATGTTTTAACTGGAGGTTGGTGCGATAATAAGTCATTGTGTTGACTGTTTCAGAGGTTTCTTCTGTTTTTATATTCTACCAATATCCGCAGCATTGTCTAGATGTCGTTCTGGTTCCCAGGTATTATCATTTGCTCCATAGCCTTTCCATTTGACTAGGTATTGATAGCCGGCTCCGCGTTTCCGATGTCCAAGGATAGCCTCAATCTCAAACTCTTCTTGTCCATTAACCATATCGGGAGGTGGCATAGTGAAATTCGGACCGTGCATTGAGGTTTCCTTATATGGGGTGAGGAGCGATGCATGAAACACAGGATGAATGCGCCATTGTTTTGGTAATTTCAATTTATAAGTAACTGGTCCCATAACTTGTTCAACCTGGAAGGGTCCTTCTCGTTTTGGTGCTAGCTTTCTTGATTGATATGGAATGTGGAGATTCTTGTTTTCGAGCCAGACTTTGTCGCCTTTTTCGAATCTGATTGACTTGTCTTTGTATCTATGAGCGACCATTTGTCTAGCAAGTTCATGAGCAGCTAGAGCTTCTTCTCTGCTGCTTTTTGAAGCATTTGAAGGCGTTCTTCTGCTGCTGGTGCAGTCATTTTGATTGCTGCTGTAGGGATAGCGATCGGATCTGATCCGTACATGAGTTGAAATGGAGATGTTTTTATTGTGTCGTGATATCGGTTATTGTGTGCAAATTCAGCAATGGGTAATAGTGGCTTCCATTTATGGGGTTCATTTGTGCAGAACATTCTAAGATAGATCTCGAGTTCTTGATTTACACGTTCAGTTTCTCCATCTGTCTGAGGATGATAGGCTGTGCTCATCCTGTGGTCGATTCCTAAAGCTTTTCGTATTTCTTGAAATACTTTAGCAGAGAATTGTGGTCCTCTATCAGAGATTAGGATGTCGGGGAGTCCAAAGCGTTTAAATATTTCAGAGATAAAGATCTGCAGTTCCTAAAGCATCGATCGTCTTGTTGCAAGGGTGAAAATTACCCCTTCGTAAGGCCATGGTCCACCGTGACCAATATGGAATCAAAGCCTTCGGAAATAGGAAGATCAGTGATGAAATTGAGTGTGACCTGCTGAAATGGGCGTGTAGCTGTTGATGGAATAGGATTAATGCCGGTGAATTTGGGTGAGTATTGACTTTCATTTGTTGGCAGAGTGCGCAACCATCAACCCATTCTTTGACATGTCTATACATGCCAGGCCACCAGTATACACGCTTTAAAGCGCTAGTGTTTTTAATCGTCCAGGATGTCCAGAAGATAATGCTTCATGTATTTCCTTGATTAACCGAATGCGTAACTCAATTCGATCAGGAACATAGATCTTGCCTAGGTAGTAGATGATGCCATGAGTATATGTCCAGTCTTGCAGTTTCGATTTAATCGGTGGCGCCCTTTGTTTAGTGATAACTTCAATAAGGATGCGTCCAAAATCATCATTTGCCATATATTTCTTTAGTTCATTGGCACAAGATCATTATTGATTAGTCGAATAAATCGGTCATTTGGCAAGAACAGTGACAGTAGTTGTTCTTCATCATTTCCCATGTGATCTGGTCGTCTGGATAATGCATCTGCTTCGAACATTTTTGTCCCAGGTATATGTTCAATACGAAGATCAAATTCAGATAACAATGATGACCACCGAGCTTGTCGAGGTGTTATCGTTGAGCAGTTCGGTAATAGGACAAGTTCTTATGATCACAATGGACAATGGTCGTATGAGGAGAACCATGTAATAGATGGCGCCAAACTGCAAGTCCCTTGATGATTGCAAGCAATTCTCTGTCATAGATTTGGTAATTCTGTTCCGTTGGTGTTAGTGCATGAGATATAAATCCACATGGATGAAGTGCTCCAGATTCATCAGCCTGTTTCAGTACTGCTCCAATTGCTTTGTTAGAGGCATCAGTTTGAAGGATGAATGGTTTTGCAGGATTTGGCATCAACAAAACTGGCATAGAGGCGAACTGTTGCTTTAAGGTGTCAAAGGCAAGTTGTCGTTCATTATTCCAGTCGAACGGTTCCGCTTTCTTGGTCAGGTCTGTGAGTGGTTTTGCAATTGCTGCAAAATTTCCAATAAAACGTCGATAAAAGTTCCCAAAACCTAAGAATGATCGGACTTGTTTAACCGTTGATGGTACTGGCCAATCGGCTATTCCTGCGAGTTTGATAGGATCCATTCGTATTTTCCAGGTGAGATGATCATGCCCAAAAATTCGACTTCTTGAACAGCGAATTTACATTTTTCTAATTTCAGGAACAGATCGTTCTCCTCCAATCGATCGAGAACCCTCTTTGTCCGTTCTTCTAGTTCGTTCAAATTCTGAGAACATATCAGGATGTCGTCCATGTAGATAATGAGCCATCCTTCATTAATCATGTCTCTGAAGTACTCGTTCATCATGGTTTGGAATGTAGATGGCGAGTTGCATAGGCCAAAGAACATAACAGTTGGTTCATATAGTCCTCTGTTGGTAATGAAAGCAGCTTTCCATTCATCACCTTTCTTAATCCTGACGTTATTATATCCCCAATGGAGGTCTAACTTGGTGAAATATTGTGCTCCGGCGAGTTTTGTAAGGAGATCAGATACTAGAGGTAATGGGTACGCATTCTTGATTGTCCAATCGTTTAAATATCTATAATCTTGGCATGGCCGAAGCACACCACTTTCCTTCTTTGAGACAAAGAAAAACGGCGATGCTTGAGGAGATTTCGACGGTTTGATGTATCCTTTAGCTAGCTGTTCCTCAATCCATTTGTCTAGCGATGACTGTTCTTTGATTGATAACGGATAGATCTTGCTAACTTTAGGACTAAAACCAGTTTTTAAATCGATAGCATGATCCCAAGTTCTGGAAGTTGGGAATCGTTCTGATGCCTTTTTCTCAAAGACTGAACGCCATTTCCCATATTCTAATGGTAATTCCGTTTTCGGTTCCTCCTTTTTCAACTGATGTTCTAATGCTTGAGATGCCGACGTCTTGACTCTAATCCAATAATCGTCTTCGCCCCATTGATGATTGTCCAATGCCATTTGCCAGATAGTTCCTTCATTCCGTTGTTCATCAATGAGGTGTATCGTTTTATCTCTCCAATCAATAGTGGGATTGTTTTCTTCTAACCAAGGAATTCCCAGAATGATTCGTTGATCTCCCAATCTAGTGATTAGAAACCAATTGCTGTATTGTTTTCCCCCAATATATATGAATGATGGATGATCCGATGTGATGATGTTCCGTTGGTTTAACCGTTCCATCTGCGTTTCTGACTCTAATTGGTTTTCGCATCTTTCTTTTGGTAACTTGGTGGTTACTTCTTCGTCAATAAAATTCCCTTCTGCTCCACAATCGATTAGAGCTGAAGTTTCAGCGGGTAAATCGGACGTTTCCCACAAATTGAAAGGCGCTTGTCATTATTTGATCTTACTATTACAGAATCAAGCGCTACTGGATGTCCAAAGGAAGTGCCAACCGCTTTGTGTGACGCTTCCTGATTAAAAAACCCTCGTTTTCGAGTTCATTGAGAAGACCTTCTCGTTCATCGGCCTTCATTCCAGCAAGGATCGCTCTGATGCTTGCAACTGGGTCGTCTTTCTTCTCTTGGGCGCGTCTTCAGGGATAGATCTGATCCCCCTTTCTGAAACGATGAGGAGGCCCTGAAGGAGGCGTTTGACGTGGTGTTTCGTTGGGAGACAATTCCTTGAAATGTGCCCCCTGGTTTCCACATCTGAAACATTTTCCAGATTTCATGTATTCCTCCTTTGCTCATCGTCGAAACGTCTCTCCAGTGGGCATAGCATTTACTGATCGGGTAATTCGGCCCCTATTATTGGTGTTCGATTAAAATGGAGCGGTTCCCTTGTCCTGGTTTTCGCCCAAGCGCTCGCATCATTTCCCAAGCACCATGAAGCTGTTCTGCCTTCTCATATGCTTCTTTCATGGATAAAACATTCACTCAGGATCTTTGTAGCGATACTTTCAGGGAGTCCTTTCAACAAAGTGCCTGAGCTGCCGCCGTTGTTCTTTCAATCCTGAAGTACCGATCTCCATGCGGAATTTTCTGATATATCAGGACTGAACATCACCCCCTACTCTGAGATTGGCTAGATTGTTCAGCGCTCTGAGAGCACTATTGACTTCTCCCCAATCGGCTAGGAACGCTTCTTGAATTCTGCCCAGTTCGTCCAAGTAAGGGTTCTTTCTTCGTCATCATCTAATTCATCCTTAATCAGGACTTTCCAATCGTCGAGTTCCTGCCCAAGACAGGCAAGAGTAAATCGAATCTGTTTCTGTGCTTTGCCTTTATAATTATCGTCATTTAAGACAAAGTAATCTTCAAGACTTCCAATGAAAGCCTTTGCTTCGGTTCTTTTTCCTGTAAAAACACGCATAGGCTGCGGTTTGATATCTCCTTTAGAGGCGGGTGCTGCTGCGTCGGTTGCCATCTTTTCTGTTTCTCCTTTTGGTTCTTCTGGTTCTCTTGTTTCGTCTTTCTTCTTTCCTGATTCTGTATCTCCAAATAAACTTTGTTCGATCTGTTTCTGTTCTAGGAAGTCTCTCCAAGGTTGTAATCCCTTGTCTTGAAGTGCGTATCGGTCCTGTGACGGTGCTCCAGAAAGACTGAGGAATTCGTTCCACCAGGAGGATTCTGGTTCTTCAGTAGGTGGGTAAAATAGAGAGTAAAAATCCTCTTTTAGATCTTCGTTGATCCACTCAATCCAAATGTTATCTGGGAAGACTTCCTTTCCGTCTCCTTCAATATAATCACCTTCAAAGAGGGATGCTGGTACTGGTTCGTTCTTTTTCTTAGTTCCTGAGCGGAAAAACCACCCTGTTCCAGTAGTCGACGGAAAAAACCTCTCGTCGATCTAGATAATACTTTCGTCTGAAACGGACAGAGCCGTTCGGTGGTCTGAGGTTCGAGGTTCTGGTATCAATGGTGTCTGGCTAGTGTAGAAACACTGAGCGGTTCTGTGAGTTCCAACTTGTGTTAAGATCGATGCTCTCAACGCAGTTCGTTCTAAGTCCACAGTGGCAAGCAGAGTCTCGGTCTGCTCCCAGCCTACTGGACAAGTTCTGGACACTAAGTCAAACGGTGACAAAGGTCGAATTAACGACGAGCTCGAAGATGAGAGCGAGGAGTTCGTTCAGAGGTTGAGAGAAGAATTCAATTAAGTTGGAACTGAAGTCTAGCTACTTTACAAGACGGTTTATATATGTAAAAGAATAAGAGAAATATAAAAGGAAACGTACAGCTAAATACCTAAGAAAGGAAATGTGAAGGTAAAGTAGCTAAAGGAGATGAGCGTCCATGAAACGCATAACGATGATTATATAATAAAATGAGTCTATTAACGAAAGGGAAAGAAATCGTAACATAAACGACAAGCTCAAAGAATGAGAGCGAGGAGTTTTGTTCAGAGGTCGAGAGAAGAATTCGATTAAGTTGGAACTGGAGTCTAGCTACTTTACAAGAAGGTTTATATACGTAAAAGAACAAAAGAAATATAAAAGGAAACGTACAGCTAAATACCTAAGAAAGGAAATGTGAAGGTAAAGTAGCTAAAGGAGATGAGCATCCATGAAACGCATAACGATGATTATATAATAAAGTAAGTCCGTCAATGAAAGGAAAAGAAATTGTAACATTACCCCCTTCGTATGCAAGAAGTCACCGACTTCTTAACCTGTTCCCCAACCGTGGTTTCCACCATTCGTCCACCCATGATCTCTTCGTGATTTCAACCATTCGGCAATGGTGTTGACATCATGGTTAGCAGTTTCAAACCGCCATTGCAGCGTCCTCGTGATATAGTCTAGTTGGACTGTTTGCTCGAGGATTGCATCGCGCTCTTCATCCGTGACACTGTGAGGATCGGTGGTGAGAGCGGTGTTGAGCATGGCGTCAAGAGGTCCGGCGAAGAGTTGGTAGTCGACGATGAAGGTGGCAAGGGCTTCTTGAGCCTGAAGGAGAGTGGCATTAGGGGTCCTGGCGAGAGGTGGAGCTGGCGGCGCGGGTAGGGGTGCTTCTTCTTCAATCAAGAAGTCAGCGAGCTCGTCTGGGTGCTGATGTAGGGGGGCAACGGTAGAGGAAGGGGAGGCGGGCCAATCCGGGAAGAGATATTCATCGATAGTGGTGGTGGTGGTAACAAAGACCTCAATGGGGAGGTCGTGGGCGGTGGCGAGGAACGGGGAGGCAGCGGCGAAAGAAGGGTTGTAACAATGGCCACAGGCTGTGACCAAGAGCGCAAAGGTGAAAGCAACGAGGTAGGCGATGATGACGATGGTGGACATGCTGTATCGATAGGATGGGGGTTTTAGACCATTGGGTGTGGTTTAAATATCCCAAATCTCATCGTCGGAATCCAAAGCTAAGATCTCTTCGATCTCAGGTTCCCTGGTTCTGAGAAAGTTCTCACGAGAGTTCCTAGCTGTTTCTTCTTGTTCTGATCAGGTTCTTGCATCATCAGGGTGTGGGATACGGATTTGTTCAGGGTGTGCATGTTGTGTAACGTGTATCTCTGGATTGTTCATGCTAGCCTGTATTGCCTGGTTCAGAAGATCGTAATATCGTTCGGTTGCAAGTGTTATTTCCATTTGCGCTCTTGTGCGGCTAAAATTTTCGCTTCCCCTTATGTTCATTCGTCGTTCATATTGCCATTGTTCCGCGGAAATGTTTCTGCCGAGTTGGATGATCCATTGTAAAGCTTCTGATAATTCAGGGAAGGTTCGTCGTAACCAAACCCTGTGATAAACATTATCGTATTGAAAACAAGGGTGAACTGATGCTGGGAGATAATGTGATTCGGCCTCCTGGAATGTGGGTAATTCTCCTAGATCAAAAGAGAGACGATGATACTGGGGAAGATACTTTGATAAAGCATTATATGGGATCTCTGTATGACCTTGTGGATGCGTTTGTTTGTGAGGAGGTAATCGTGATACTTTAGGCGGTTTTGACATCATTGGGACGTATTTCAGTTTCTGATATGTAGAGAGCGTTCGTTTGGAAGGATGTTTAAAGGCAGGAACGAACATCTGCGTGACAGAATATCTGGTTTTGATAGTAGGAGTGTATCGTCCAATAGTTCTGCAGAATCTTTGACATAACGAATATTATGTTTTAGTTGAAGGTTGGTGCGATAGTAAGTCATTTTCTTCTGAGTTGTTTCAGAGGTTCCTTCTGTTTTTATACTCAACTAAGATATCCGCAGCATTGCCTAGATGTCTTTCCGGTTCCCAGGTATTATCATTTGCTCCATAGCCTTTCCATTTGACTAGGTATTGATAACCGGCTCCGCGTTTCCGGTGTCCAAGGATAGCTTCAATCTCAAACTCTTCTTGTCCGTTAACCATATCGGGAGGTGGCATAGTGAAATTCAGGCCGTGCATTGAGGTTTCTTATATGGAGTGAGGAGCGAAGCATGAAACACAGGATGAATGCGCCATTGTTTCGGTAATTTCAATTTGTAAGTAACTGGTCCCATGACTTGTTCAACCTGGAAGGGTCCTTCCCGTTTTGGTGCTAGCTTTCTTGATTGATATGGAATGTGGAGATTCTTGTTTTCGAGCCAGACTTTGTCACCTTTTTCGAATCTGATTGACTTGTCTCTGTATCTATGAGTGACCATTTGTCTAGCTAGTTCGTGAGCGGCTAGGGCTTCTTCTCTAGCTTTTCGGAGCATCAGAAGGCGTTCTTCTGCTGCTGGTGCGGCCATCTTGATTGCTGCTGTAGGGATAGCGATTGGATCTGATCTGTACATAAGTTGAAATGGTGATGTCTTTATTGTGTCGTGATATCGATTATTATGTGCAAATTCAGCAATGGGTAGTAGTGGTTTCCATTTATGAGGTTCATTTGCGCAAAACATTCGAAGATAAATTTCGAGTTCTTGATTTACACGTTGTTAAGATCGATGCTCCCAACACAGTTCGTTCTAAGTCAACAGTGGCAAGCAGAGTCTCGGTCCGCTCCCAGCCTACTGGACAGATTCTGGACGCTAAGTCAAACGATGACGAAGGCCTTTAAGTCGACGACGAGCTTAAAGAAAAGAGAGCGAGGAGTTCGAGTCAAGTTGGGAGTATGATTCGATTAAGTTGGAACTGAAGAATGTACAAGGTATTCTAGGATTTATATACGTTTTGAGAACAAGGAAAACCGTAAAGAGAATGCGCAGTAAGCGCAGCTAACTACCTATGAAAGGAAATATGAAAGCGTTAGCTAAAGGAGATAAGCGTCCATTAAACCGTATCGTAATGATGATGTAATAATTAAGTGTCCGTCATAGAAGAGGAAAAGAAACTGTAACATTACCCCCTTCGTATGCGAGAAGTCACCGACTTCTTACCATTGTGCATCCGTGGTCCAGCCATGGTCCTTTCTGGATTCGATCCATTTGATGATCGAGTCCAGATCCTTGTTGGCGGCCTCGATTCGCCATTGGAGGGTCTTCGCGATCCGCTCCAGCTGCTTGGCGTGCTCCCAGAGATTGTCTCGCTCTTCGTAAGTGAGGCATTGAGGGTCGGTGGAAAGCATGAGATGGGTGATGGCATCGAGGGGCATGGAGAGCTGATTGAAGTCGACAACTAGAGTGCTGAGGGCTTCAGAGACGGGGGAGAGGGCAGAATGGCGAGGGCGGTGGGCGTAGGGAATGTGGGTGACGGGATCCTGGACGATGGGGGCGGCGAAGGTCATGGGTTCGAGCTCCTCTGGGTGTTGGTGGAGTTCTGGGAGGTCGGCCCAAACGAAGTCGTCGATGGTGGTGGTGGTGGTGATAAAAACCTCGAGGGGGAGGTCATGGGCCGTGGAGAGGAAGGGGGAGGCGGCGGCAACGGGTTCAATGTAGTAATGACCACACGCAGTGATCAGGAGGGCAAGGACAAAGGCGATGAGGTAGGTGAGGGTGACGACGAAGGCGAACATTGTGTATCGAGTGGGATGAGGGAATGGATAGCTGGTGGATCGTCTTTTATCCCAAAGTTTCAAACGTAAAGGTCTTCCATAGAATTTTCCGTTTCGTTGCCATCAGATTCTGTGGAGTGAGCAAGAATGGCATGATACAGCGCATCGTTTGATGGTGATTCAGGGGTGTTTGGTCGAGTGAATTCATCTTCTCTAATGAACGCTCCTTGAGCTGTGATTCTGCTAGTAATCTTTGGATATCCTGGTTCGAAGTCGTAAGTGTTAAGATCGATGCTCTCAACGCAGTTCGTTCTAAGTCAACAGTGGCAAGCAGAGTCTCGGTCTGCTTTCAGCCTACTGGACAAGTTCTGGACGCTAAGTCAAACGATGACAAAGGTCAAATTAACGACGAGCTCGAAGATGAGAGCGAGGAGTTTCGTTCAGAGGTTGAGAGAAGAATTCGATTAAGTTGGAACTGAAGTCTAGCTACTTTACAAGATGGTTTATATATGTAAAAGAACAAGAGAAATATAAAAGGAAACGTACAGCTAAATACCTAAGAAAGGAAATGTGAAGGTAAAGTAGCTAAAGGAGATGAGCGTCCATGAAACGCATAACGATGATTATATAATAAAATGAGTCCATTAACGAAAGGGAAAGAAATCGTAACATTACCCCCTTCGTATGCAAGAAGTCACCGACTTCTTAACCTGTTCCCCAACCATGGTTTCCACCATTTGTCCACCCATGATCCCTTCGCGATTTCAACCATTCGGCGATGGTATTGATGTCGTGGTTAGCGGTCTCAAACCGCCATTGCAATGTCCTTGTGATATAGTCGAGTTGGACCGTTTGTTCAAGGATTGCATCGCGTTCTTCATCCGTGATGGTGTGAGGGTCGGTGGTGAGGGCGGTGTTGAGCATGGCATCGAGGGGTCCAGCGAAAAGTTGATAGTCAACGATGAAGGTGGCGAGGGCTTCCTGAGCCCGAAGAAGGGTGGCGTTAGGGATCCTAGCGAGAGGTGGTACGGGTAGAGCGGGTAGGGGTGCCTCTTCTTCAACGACGAAATCTGCGAGCTCATCTGGATGTTGGTGAAGGTTGGCGACAGTGGATGAGGGAGAGGCGGGCCAATTTGGGAAAAGGTAGTCGTCGACGGTGGTGGTAGTGGTAACGAAGACCTCGATAGGGAGGTCATGGGCGGTGGCGAGAAACGGGGAGGCGGCGACGAGAGAAGGGTCATAACAATGGCCACAAGCTGTGACCAAGAGCGCAAAAACAAAAGCAACAAGGTAGGCGATGACGACGATTGTGGACATGCTGTATCGATATGATGGGGACTAGACCGTTGAGTGTGGTTTAAATATCCCAAATCTCATCGTCGGAGTCCAAAGCTAAGATCTCTTCGATCTCAGGTTCCCTGGTTCTGAGAAAGTTCTCACGAGAGTTCCTAGCTGCTTCTTCTTGTTCTGATCGAGTTCTTGCATCGTCAGGATGTGGAATACGGATTTGTTCAGGGTGTGCATGTCGTGTAACACGTATTTCTGGATTGTTCATGCTAGCCTGTATTGCTTGGTTCAGAAGATCGTAATATCGTTCGGTTGCAAGTGTTATTTCCATTTGCGCTCGTGTGCGGTTAAAATTTTCACTTCCCTTTATGTTCATTCGTCGTTCATATTGCCATTGTTCCGCGGAAATGTCTCTGCCGAGCTGGATAATCCATTGTAAAGCTTCTGATAATTCAGGGAAGGTTCGTCGTAACCAAACCCTGTGATAAACGTTGTCATATTGAAAACAAGGGTGAACTGATGCTGGAAGATAATGTGATTCGGCTTCCTGAAATGTGGGTAATTCTCCTAGATCAAAAGAGAGGCGATGATATTGGGGAAGATACTTTGATAAAGCATTATATGGGATCTCTGTATGGCCTTGTGGATGCGTTCGTTTGTGAGGAGGTAATCGTGATACTTTAGGCGGTTTTGACATCATTGGAACGTATTTCAGTTTCTGATATATAGAAAGTGTTCGTTTGGAGGGGTGTTTGAAAGCGGGAACAAACATCTGCGTGACAGAGTATCTGGTTTTGACAGTGGGAGTGTATCGTCCAACAGTTCTGCAGAATCTTTTGACATAACGGATATTATGTTTTAACTGGAGGTTGGTGCGATAATAAGTCATTGTGTTGACTGTTTCAGAGGTTTCTTCTGTTTTTATATTCTACCAGAATTTCCGCAGCATTGTCTAGATGTCGTTCTGGTTCCCAGGTATTATCATTTGCTCCATAGCCTTTCCATTTGACTAGGTACTGATAGCCGGCTCCGCGTTTACGATGTCCAAGGATAGCCTCAATCTCAAACTCTTCTTGTCCATTAACCATATCGGGAGGTGGCATGGTGAAATTCGGACCATGCATTGAGGTTTCCTTATATGGAGTGAGGAGTGATGCATGAAACACAGGGTGAATGCGCCATTGTTTCGGTAGTTTCAATCTATAGGTAACTGGCCCCATGACTTGTTCAACCTGGAAGGGTCCTTCTCGTTTTGGTGCTAGCTTTCTTGATTGATATGGAATGTGGAGATTCTTGTTTTCGAGCCAGACTTTGTCACCCTTTTCGAATCTGATTGACTTGTCTCTGTATCTATGAGCGACCATTTGTCTAGCAAGTTCATGAGCAGCTAGAGCTTCTTCTCTGGCTTTTCGAAGCATCTGGAGGCGTTCTTCTGCTGCTGGAGCAGTCATTTTGAGCGCTGCTGTAGGGATAGCGATCGGATCTGTTCCATACATAAGTTGGAATGGAGATGTTTTTATTGTATCATGATAACGATTATTGTGTGCAAATTCGGCAATAGGCAAGAGTGGTTTCCATTTGTGGGGTTCATTGGTACAAAACATCCGGAGATAGATCTCAAGTTCTTGATTGACGTGTTCAGTTTCGCCATCTGTTTGAGGATGATAAGCAGTGCTCATCCTGTGATCAATTCCTAATGCTTTTCGTATTTCTTGGAATACTTTAGCAGAGAATTGTGGTCCTCTATCAGATATTAAGACATCTGGGAGTCCAAAGCGCTTGAAGATTTCAGAAATATAGAGATCGGCTGTTCCTAGGGCATCGATTGTCTTGTTGCAAGGGGTGAAAATTACCCCCTTCGTAAGACCATGGTCCACCGTGACCAATATGGAGTCAAAGCCTTCGGAAACGGGAAGATCAGTGATGAAATCGAGTGTGACCTGCTGAAATGGGCGTGTAGCTTTTGATGGGATAGGGATTAATGCCGGTGAATTTGGGTGAGTATTGACTTTCATTTGCTGGCAAAGTGCGCAACC
Source organism: Amanita fuliginea (assembly GCA_023014435.1). Taxonomy (NCBI): domain Eukaryota; kingdom Fungi; phylum Basidiomycota; class Agaricomycetes; order Agaricales; family Amanitaceae; genus Amanita; species Amanita fuliginea. The sequence continues at coordinate 14,097 of JAEBUQ010000035.1, forward strand.
TTCAACCCAGTCTTTGACATGTCTATACATTCCAGGCCACCAATAATCACGCTTCAAAAGTGCTAGTGTTTTCAATCGTCCAGGGTGTCCTGAAGATAATGCTTCATGTATCTCCTTAATTAATCGAGTGCGCAACTCAATTCGATCAGGCACATAAATCCTGCCCAAGTAATAAACAATACCATGAGCGTATGTCCAGTCTTGTAATTTGGATTTAATTGGTGGTGCTTTTCGCTTGGTGATAACTTCAATAAGGATGCGTCCAAAATCGTCATTTGCCATGTATTTCTTTAATTCACTGGCAAGATCATCATTGATTAGTCGAATAAATCGGTCATTCGGCAAAACCGTGACAGTAGTTTGTTCATCATCATTTCCCATATGATCTGGTCGTCTGGATAATGCATCTGCTTCGAACATTTTTGTGCCAGGTATATGTTCAATACGAAGATCATATTCAGATAGCAATGATGACCACCGAGCTTGTCGAGGTGTTAAGCGTTGAGCAGTTCGGTAGTAAGACAAGTTCTTGTGATCACAATGGATGATGATCGTGTGAGGAGAACCATGTAATAGATGGCGCCATACTGCAAGTCCCTTGATGATTGCAAGCAGTTCTCTGTCATAAATTTGATAATTCTGTTCCGTAGGTGTTAACGCATGGGATATAAATCCACATGGATGGAGTGCTCCAGATTCATCCGCCTGTTTCAGTACCGCTCCAATTGCTTTATTGGAGGCGTCGGTTTGAAGGATGAACGGTTTTTGCAGGATTTGGCATTAACAATACTGGCATAGAGGCGAACCGTTGCTTTAGGGTATCAAAGGCAAGTTGGCGCTCATTATTCCAGTCAAATGGTTCCGTTTTCTTGGTTAGATCTGTGAGTGGTTTTGCGATTGCTGCAAAGTTTCCAATAAAACGTCTGTAAAAGTTTCCAAAACCTAGGAATGATCGGACTTGTTTAACCGTTGATGGTACTGGCCAATCAGCTATTCCTGCGAGTTTGATAGGATCCATTTGTATTTTTCCAGGTGAGATGATCATGCCCAGAAATTCAACTTCTTGAACAGCGAATTTACATTTTTCTAATTTCAGGAACAGATCGTTCTCTTCTAATCGATCGAGAACCCTTTTTGTTCGTTCTTCTAGTTCGTTCAAATTCTGAGAACATATTAAGATGTCGTCCATGTAGATAATGAGCCATCCTTCATTAATCATGTCTCTGAAGTATTCGTTCATCATAGTTTGGAATGTAGATGGCGAATTGCATAGGCCAAAGAACATAACAGTTGGTTCGTATAATCCTCTGTTGGTAATGAAAGCAGCTTTCCATTCGTCCCCTTTCTTGATCCTGACGTTATTATATCCCCATCGGAGGTCTAATTTGGTGAAATATTGTGCACCAGCGAGTTTTGTAAGGGGGTCGGATACTAGGGGTAATGGGTATGCATTCTTGATTGTCCAATCGTTCAAATATCTATAATCTTGGCACGGCCGAAGCGCACCACTTTCCTTTTTTGAGACAAAGAAGAATGGCGATGCTTGAGGAGATTTCGACGGTTTGATGTAGCCTTTAGCTAGCTGTTCTTCAATCCATTCGTCCAGCGACGACTGTTCTTTGATTGATAACGGATAGATCTTGCTAACTTTAGGACTAAAACCGGTTTTCAAATCGATAGCGTGATCCCAAGTTCTAGAAGTTGGGAATCGTTCTGATGCCTTTTTCTCAAAGACTGAGCGCCATTTCCCATATTCTGATGGTAGTTCCGTTTTTGGTTCATCCTTTTTCAACTGATGTTCTAACGCTTGAGATGCTGATGTTTTAACTCTGATCCAGTAATGTTAAGATCGATGCTCTCAACGTAATTCGTTCTAAGTCAACAGTGGCAAGCAGAGTCTCGGTCTGCTCCCAGCCTACTGGACAGGCTCTGGACACTAAGTCAAATGATGACAAAGGTCAAATAAACGACGAGCTCAAAGAGATAAGAGCGAGGGGTTTTCGTTCAGAAGTTGAGAGAAGAATTCGATTAAGTTGGAACTGAGGAATGTACAAGGTATTCTAGGGTTTATATACGTTTTGAGAACAAGGAAAACTATAAAGGGAATGCGCAGTAAGCACAGCTAACTACCTATGAAAGGAAATGTGAAAGCGTTAGCAAAAGGAGATAAACGTCCACTAAATCGTATGGTAATGATGATGTAATAATAAAGTATCTGTCATAGAAGAGGAAAAGAAACTGTAACATTACCCCCTTCGTATGCAAGAAGTCACCGACTTCTTAACCTGTTCCCCAACCATGGTTTCCACCATTTGTCCACCCATGATCCCTTCGCGACTTCAACCATTCGGCGATGGTGTTGACATCATGGTTAGCGGTTTTTGAACCGCCATTGCAACGTCCTTGTAATATAGTCGAGCTGGACCGTTTGTTCAAGGATCGCATCGCGTTCTTCATCCGTGATGGTGTGAGGGTCAGTGGTGAGGGCGGTGTTGAGCATGGCATCGAGAGGCCCGGCAAAAAGCTGATAGTCGACGATGAAGGTGGCGAGGGCTTCCTGAGCCCGAAGAAGGGTGGCGTTAGGGATCCTGGCGAGAGGTGGTGTGGGTGGAGCAGGTAAAGGTGCTTCTTCTTCAATAACGAAGTCCGCGAGCTCATCTGGATGTTGGTGAAGGTCGGCGACGGTGGACGAAGGGGAGGCAGGCCAATTCGGGAAAAGATAATCGTCGATGGTGGTGGTGACGGTGACGAAGACCTCAATAGGGAGGTCATGGGCAGTGGCGACGAACGGGGAAGCAGCGGCGAGAGAGGGATCATAACAATGGCCACAGGCTGTGACCAAGAGCGCGAAGGCGAAAGCGACGAGGTAGGCGATGACGACGATAGCGGACATGCTGTATCGATAAGATGAGGAGTTTAGACCATTGAGTGTGGTTTTAAATATCCCAAATCTCATCGTCGGAGTCCAAAGGAGAGTTCCTAGCTGCTTCTTCTTGTTCTGATCGGGTTCTTGCATCGTCAGGGTGTGGAATACGGATTTGTTCAGGGTGTGTATGTCGTGTGACGCGTATTTCTGGATTGTTCATACTAGCCTGTATTGCCTGGTTCAGAAGATCGTAATATCGTTCGGTTGCAAGTGTTATTTCCATTTGCGCTCGTGTGCGGTTAAAATTTTCACTTCCCCTTATGTTCATTCGTCGTTCATATTGCCATTGTTCCGCGGAAATGTCTCTGCCAAGCTGGATAATCCATTGTAAAGCTTCTGATAATTCAGGGAAGGTTCGTCGTAACCAAACTCTGTGATAAATGTTGTCATATTGAAAACAAGGGTGAACTGATGCTGGAAGGTAATGTGATTCGGCTTCCTGAAACGTGGGTAACTCCCCCAGATCAAAAGAGAGACGATGATACAGGGGAAGGTACTTTGATAAAGCATTATATGGGATCTCTGTATGGCCTTGTGGATGCGTTCGTTTGTGAGGAGGTAATCGTGATACTTTAGGCGGTTTTGACATCATTGGGACGTATTTCAGTTTCTGATATATAGAGAGTGTTCGTTTGGAAGGGTGTTTAAAGGCAGGAACGAACATCTGCGTGACAGAGTATCTGGTTTTGACAGTAGGAGTGTATCGTCCTACAGTTCTGCAAAATCTCTTGACATAGCGGATATTATGTTTTAATTGGAGGTTGGTGCGATAATAAGTCATAGTGTTGATTGCTTCAAAGATTTCTTCTGTTTTTATATTCTACCAAAATATCCGCAGCATTGCCCAGATGTCGTTCTGGTTCCCAGGTATTGTCATTTGCTCCATAGCCTTTCCATTTGACTAAATATTGATAACCGGTTTCCGCGTTTTCGATGTCCAAGGATAGCCTCGATCTCAAACTCTTCTTGTCCATTAACCATATCGGGAGGTGGCATAGTGAAATTCGGGCCGTGCATTGAGTTTTCCTTATATGGAGTGAGGAGCGATGCATGAAACACAGGGTGAATGCGCCATTGTTTCGGTAATTTCAATTTGTAAGTAACTGGTCCCATGACTTGTTCAACCTGGAAGGGTCCTTCCCGTTTTGGTGCTAACTTTCTTGATTGATATGGAATGTGGAGATTCTTGTTTTCGAGCCAGACTTTGTCACCCTTTTTCGAATCTGATTGACTTGTCTCTGTATCTATGAGTGACCATTTGTCTAGCTAGTTCGTGAGCGGCTAGAGCTTCTTCTCTAGCTTTTCGGAGCATCAGAAGTCGTTCTTCTGCTGCTGGTGCGGTCATCTTGATTGCTGCTGTAGGGATAGCGATTGGATCTGATCCGTACATAAGTTGAAATGGTGATGTCTTTATTGTGTCGTGATATCGATTATTATGTGCAAATTCAGCGATGGGTAGTAGTGGTTTTCCATTTATGAGGTTCATTTGCGCAGAACATTCGAAGATAAATTTCGAGTTCTTGATTTACACGTTCAGTTTCTCCATCTGTCTGAGGATGGTAGGCCTGTGCTCATTCTATGATCGATTCCTAGAGCTTTTCGTATTTCTTGAAATACTTTGGCGGAGAATTGCGGTCCTCTATCCGAGATTAAAATGTCAGGGAGTCCAAAGCGTTTGAATATTTCAGAGATATAGAGGTCTGCAGTTCCTAAGGCGTCGATCGTCTTATTGCAAGGAGTAAAAATTACCCCCTTCGTAAGGCCATGGTCCACCGTGACCAGAATAGAGTCATAACCGTCAGATATAGGAAGATCGGTGATAAAATCCAGTGTGACTTGTTGAAATGGCCGAGTAGCTTTTGATGGAATAGGGATTAATGCCGGTGAATTTGGGTGGGTATTGACTTTCATCTGTTGGCAAAGTGCACAACCTTCAACCCATTCTTTGACATGTCTATACATTCCAGGCCACCAATAATCACGCTTTAAAAGTGCTAGTGTTTTCAATCGTCCAGGGTGTCCTGAAGATAATGCTTCATGTATCTCCTTAATTAATCGAGTGCGCAACTCAATTCGATCAGGCACATAAATCTTGCCCAAGTAATAAACGATACCATGAGTGTATGTCCAGTCTTGTAGTTTGGATTTAATTGGTGGTGCCCTTTGCTTAGTGATAACTTCAATAAGGATGCGTCCAAAATCGTCATTTGCCATGTATTTCTTTAATTCGCTGGCAAGATCATCATTGATTAGTCGAATAAATCGGTCATTCGGCAAAACCGTGACCGTAGTTTGTTCCTCGTCATTTCCCATATGATCTGGCCGTCTGGATAATGCATCTGCTTCGAACATTTTTGTGCCAGGTATATGTTCAATACGAAGATCATATTCAGATAGTAATGATGACCACCGAGCTTGTCGAGGTGGTTAAGCGTTGAGCAGTTCGATAGTAGGACAAGTTCTTGTGATCACAATGGACGACGATCGTGTGAGGAGAACCATGTAATAAATGGCGCCATACTGCAAGTCCCTTGATGATTGCAAGCAGTTCTCTGTCATAAATTTGATAATTCTGTTCCGTTGGTGTTAACGCATGGGATATAAATCCACACGGATGGAGTGCTCCAGATTCATCAGCCTGTTTCAGTACCGCTCCAATTGCTTTATTGGAGGCGTCGGTTTGAAGGATGAATGGTTTTGCAGGATTTGGCATTAACAATACTGGCATAGAGGCAAACCGTTGCTTTAGGGTGTCAAAGGCAAGTTGTCGCTCATTATTCCAGTCAAATGGTTCCATTTTCTTGGTTAGATCTGTGAGTGGTTTTGCGATTGCTGCAAAGTTTCCAATAAAACGTCTGTAAAAGTTCCAAAACCTAAGAATGATCGGACTTGTTTAACCGTTGATGGTACTGGCCAATCAGCTATTCCTGCGAGTTTGATAGGATCCATTCGTATTTTTCCGGGTGAGATGATCATGCCCAAAAATTCAACTTCTTGAACAGCAAATTTACATTTTTCTAACTTCAGGAACAGATCGTTCTCTTCTAATCGATCGAGAACCCTTTTTGTTCGTTCTTCTAGTTCGTTCAAATTCTGAGAACATATCAAGATGTCGTCCATGTAGATAATGAGCCATCCTTCATTAATCATGTCTCTGAAGTATTCGTTCATCATAGTTTGGAATGTAGATGGCGAATTGCATAAACCGAAGAACATAACAGTTGGGTTCGTATAATCCTCTGTTGGTAATGAAAGCAGCTTTCCATTCGTCCCCTTTCTTGATCCTGACGTTATTATATCCCATCGGAGGTCTAATTTGGTGAAATATTGTGCGCCAGCGAGTTTGTAAGGAGGTCAGATACTAGGGGTAATGGGTATGCATTTTTGATTGTCCAATCGTTTAAATATCTATAATCTTGGCATGGCCGAAGCGCACCACTTTCCTTCTTGAGACAAAAAAGGAATGGCGATGCTTGAGGAGATTTCGACGGTTTGATGTAGCCTTTAGCTAGCTGTTCTTCAATCCATTCGTCCAGCGACGACTGTTCTTTGATTGATAACGGATAGATCTTGCTAACTTTAGGACTAAAACCGGTTTTCAAATCGATAGCGTGATCCCAAGTTCTAGAAGTTGGGAATCGTTCTGATGCCTTTTTCTCAAAGACTGAGCGCCATTTCCCATATTCTGATGGTAGTTCCGTTTTTGGTTCATCCTTTTTCAACTGATGTTCTAACGCTTGAGATGCTGATGTTTTAACTCTGATCCAGTAATCATCTTCTCCCATTGTTGATTGTCCAATGCCATTTGCCAGATAGTTCCCTCATTCCGCTGTTCATCGATGAGTGTGTATCGTTTTATCTCTCCAATCAATAGTAGGATTGTTTTCTTCTAGCCAAGGGATCCCCCAAATTAATCGTTGATCTCCTAATTTAGTGATTAGAAACCAGTTTGCTGTATCGTTTTCCTCCAATTGAATATTGAATATGGACTCGATGCGTGATTATTCCATTAGTGTTAACCGTTCCATCTGCGTTTCTGACTTTGATTGGTTTTCGCAATTTTTCTTTTGATAACTTGGTGGTTTACTTCTTCGTCAATAAAATTCCCTTCTGCTCCACAATCGATTAGGAGCCGAGTGTCAGCGGGTAAATCGGACGTCTCCACAGAAATTGAAAGGCGCCTTGTCATTATTCGATCTTCATTACAGAATCAAGCGCTAACTGTGAATGTCCATTTGTTATGGAAGGGCCAACCGCTGTGTGACGCTTCCGGATGTAAACAACCCTCGTTTTTCGAGTTCATTGAGAAGACCTTCTCGTTCATCGGCCTTCATTCAGCAAGGATCACTCTGATGCTGCAACTGGGTCGTCTTTCTTCTCTTTGGACGCATCTTCAGGGATAGATCTGATCCCCTTATTCTGAAACGATGAGGAGGCCCTGAAGGAGGCGTTTGACGTGGCGTTTCGTTTGGGACAGTTCCTTGAAACATGCCCTGGTTCCACATCTGAAACATGTTTCCAGATTTCATGTATTCCTCCTTTTGTTCATCTGTTAAACGTCCAGTGGGCATAGCATTAACTGATCGGGTTGATCCGCCCCTATATTGGTGTTCGATTAAAATTGGAGCGGTTCCCTTGTCCTGGTTTTCGCCCAAGTGCTCGCATCATTTCCCAAGCGCCATGAAGCTGTTCTGCTTTCTCATATGCTTCTTTCATGGATAGAACGTTCGCTTCGAGGATCTTTGTAGCGATACTTTCAGGGAGTCCTTTAACAAGGCCCTGGAGCTGCGCAGTTGTTCCTTTCAAACCTGAAGTACCGATCTCCATGCGGAATTTTCTGCTATATATCAGGGACTGAAACGTCGCCCCTACTCTGAGATTGGCTAAATTGTTCAGTGCTCTGAGAGCACTATAACTTCCCCCCAATCGGCTAAGAAACGTTTCTTGAATTCTGTCCAATTCGTCCAAATAAGGGTGTTTCTTCTTCATCGTCCAATTCATCCTTGATCAGGACTTTCCAATCATCGAGTTCCTGCCCAAGACAGGCAAGAGTAAATCGAATCTGCTTCTGTGCTTTGTTTTTATAGTTATCATCATTCAAAACAAAGTAATCTTCAAGACTTCCAATGAAAGCCTTTGCTTCGGTTCGGTTTTCCTGTAAAAACGCGCATAGGCTGCGGTTTGATATCTCCTTTAGAGGCAGGTGCTGCTACGTCGGATGCCATCTTTTCTGTTTCTTCTTTCGGATCTGTAGGTTCTCCTGTTTCGTCTTTCTTCTTCCCCTGATTCTGGATCTCCAAATAGACTTTGTTCGATCTGTTTCTGTTCTAGAAAGTCTCTCCAAGGCTGTTTCCCTTTGTTCTTGGAGTGCGTATCTGTCCTGTGGTGGTGCTCCAGAGAGACTGAGGAATTCGTTCCACCAGGAGGATTCTGGTTCTTCAGTGGGTGATAAAATAGAGAGTAAAAGTCCTCTTCTAGATATTCGTTGATCCACTCAATCCAAAACGTTATCTGGGAGGACTTCCTTTCCGTCTCCTTCAATATAATCACCTTCAAAGAGGGGCTGGTACTGGTTCGTTTTTCTTCTTAGTTCCTGAGCGGAAAAAACCACCCTGTTCCTGTAGTCGACAGAAAAAACCTCTCGTCGATCTAGATAATATTTTCGTCTGAACGGACAGAGCCGTTCGGTGGTCTGAGGTTCGAGGTTCTGGTATCAATGGTGTCTGGCTAGTGTAGAAATACTGAGCGGTTCTGTGAGTTCCAACTTGTGTTAAGATCGATGCTCTCAACGCAGTTCGTTCTAAGTCAACAGTGGCAAGCAGGAGTCTCGGTCTGCTTTCAGCCTACTGGACAAGTTCTGGACGCTAAGTCAAACGATGACAAAGGTCAAATTAACGACGAGCTCGAAGATGAGAGCGAGGAGTTTCGTTCAGAGGTTGAGAGAAGAATTCGATATAAGTTGGAACTGAAAGTCTAGCTACTTTACAAGATGGTTTATATATGTAAAAGAACAAGAGAAATATAAAGGAAACGTACAGCTAAATACCTAAGAAAGGAAATGTGAAGGTAAAGTAGCTAAAGGAGATGAGCGTCCATTGAAACGCATAACGATGATTATATAATAAAAGAGTCCATTTAACGAAAGGGAAAGAAATCGTAACAGTAAGTA
>JAEBUQ010000004.1:0-272048 GCA_023014435.1 Amanita fuliginea
GCAGCGAAAGCTTTTGGTACCGGAATTCGCAACGGGCTGGCGTTCAACCAGTTTGAAGTGTTAAACGACGCGCTGGGCAACCTCAACTGCGGTTCGTGTTTTGGGAAGAGGCAGAGCGGCTGGCTGAAAAAATGGGCGTCCGCAGTTCACGTTACCCCTGGCGGATGAGCGCCATTCCCCTGCGCGGACCGTGATCACGAAAGCTAAGTTTATCTGCATGGTGGAGCAGCACGAACTTATCCCACAGCTGCTCTTCATTCTCAATGTGCGCCGGGTCGCTAATAATCGTGCTGGGGATCGGGCAAACTTTCTGGCAGGTCGGGGTTTCGTAATGGCCACGCATTCCGTCAGTGCAGGCGGTCGGTATCGATCTGATAGATAGCATCGCCCATGGAGATGGCCTGATTCGGGCACCCGGCTCGCACATATCGCAGTTGATGCACTTCTTTCGTAATTAATAACGCCATTTCAACCTGTTACCAGCCCCACCTTACTAAAAGATATATTCATATTTCGCGCCCAAAACATTGCAAAAGACTGTATATTTAACCAGTGTTAAATCTGATTAAAGATAATGGCTAAGGCAGGGACGTTTCGATGGCGCGCACTTTACCCACAAAAGCAGATCATCCCAATGATACTGCGCCTTTAAGTTTTGTGCTTTGTGTACTTTCAGTACGTGTTATCATTGAACTATTGGTCACGATAAACACGGTGGGATCGTACTTATGGTACAGAGAGAACAACTGCGCGAAGCTTTTTCCCGCAGGCTGGCGCAGGCCTGCAGCGAAGCAAACCTCGATGAGTTCGGGCGCGGTATGGCGATAGCGCGCGCGCTGGGCGTTTCCTCCAAGGCCGTCAGTAAATGGCTTAACGCCGAAGCGATCCCCCGGCAGGATAAAATGTACGAGCTGGCGACGTTTCTGCGGGCAGATGCGCTCTGGCTTCAGCACGGCAGCGAAACAGGCTATCAAAGCGAAGGGCGCGAGAATGCGGCCAGCCATGAAGAGGCGGCCATTTATCCTTTCCAGCCGCGCGAAGAGCCGGGCTTTCGCATCGACCGTGCTGGACATTGAGGCTAGTGCGGGGCCGGGGCGGCTGGTCTCCAGCGAAGTGACCGAAACCATTAACCATATTGTCTACGACAGCCAGAAGCGCTGGAACTGTTCGGCCACCGTCCGACTTCAACAATAAAAGTCATTTTACCGTCACCGGCGACAGCATGTCCGGCAACCATTGAACTGGGTGACTATATCTTTGTGGATATCGGCAAAGATTATTTCGATGGGGACGGCATCTACGTGTTCCTCTATAAGGGACAACTGCTGGTGAAGCGCCTGCAGATGACCCACGACTGCCTTGCTGGTGCGCTCGGACAACCCCAAATATGCCGACTGGCGCATTAGACGAAGAGAACGAACAGCACCTCAAAATAATTGGCCGGGTGATGTATAGCCATTCAATTCGCCGCCACGCCTGAAATCGTTTCCCTCTGCTGATGCTTTGAATCCCGCCCAGGCGGGATTTTTTTGCTCTATATTTTAATATGTTATCGAATCCCAGGCATTTTCTTAACGATATTTCGTACTTTTAGTTCTTGACGTTGTTGTACTCTATTGGTTCAATATCATTTCATCGGCAGGACGCACCGACTCACAAGGCCAAGTGAACGCTCCTTAACATCAGGGCCCTGAAAAAAGGGCACATACACCAAAGCAAGAAGCTTTGGGATATCAGAGAGATATCACCAAAAGTTGATTGACAGGAGGTTGTATGGACGCACAGGCACGTCGCCGACAGCGCCGCGAAGCTAAACAGGCCGTCTGGAAAGCTGCCCAACCCGCTGTGTTAGTCGGGGTAAGAGCGAAACCTGACTTACGGCTTACTCTCTCGCTAGCCCGCAAGCCCAGGTATCGCCCCGACAAGGCGCTGGCGGTTATTAACATCTATGGCCTGCAAATCATCCAGCAGGCAGAGCATTATCAGCGGCTGCGCCAGAAGTTAGACGCCAGGCAAAAAAGCGTCTATCAGGCCCGCGCTCGCAGCGAATCCGGCTTACCGGCAGCGACCGGGAAGCAAGCCCGACGCGGAAAACCTATTCCGCTGATTTAACGCTACACCGCATCTTTACCCCAACGGCAGTTCGACACCTCAACCGGAAGGTTCTTCCATGAACGACCAACCCGCAAATCTGGTCACGCAGTCTTTTGCGTGGCTGGCGGCGCTTGCCGCCGGTCTGGGTATCACGACACAGGATATGGTCTACATGATATTCGGACTGCTTAGCGTACTGATTTCACTGGCTTCGTGGCTGGGGGGCAGGCTGGATGCCCACCGGCAGCACCCTCGAAGATCAAAAGCGCACCCGCATTCTCCAGACGCTGGCGGATGACTTGCAAACCCTAAACCGAGCCGAGCAGATTGAGATTATCAGGGCAGTCAGCGAGGGTACTGAAAAAGGCAGGTAACTGATGGCTCTTCTCCCGGACTCAGAAAAACATTACTCGGATTGTCAGGGGCGGGCGCTCTGACGATTGCAGGCTCGCTCCTGCCCGAGCTGGAAGGGTGAGCTACACGCCCTATTACGATGTCGCCGGGGTGCTGACCGTTTGTTACGGCCATACCGGCAAGACATTATTCCCGATAAAACTTACACCCCGGCTGAGTGCAGGCGCTGGCTCGATCGGGATCTCCGCCCTGCGGCTCAGGCGGTCCTCAAGGGCCGTCACCCGTCCCGGTTAGTGAGTACCAACGAGCCGCTTTGATCAGCTTTACCTACAACGTTGGTACAGCCGCTTTTCTGCGCTCTTCCGTGCTCAGGATGTTAAACGCGGGCGAGTACGAACAGGCCTGCGCTGGGCTGAAAAAATGGATCTGGGCGGGGGGGAAGCAGTGGCAGGGGCTGATCAACCGCCGCGAGGTGGAGTACCAGCTTTGTACCTGGCCGGAGGCGGAAAAATGAAGCCGCTGACCTCACTTGTGCTGGCGGCCTTTATGCTACTCATTGCCAGCAGCTGGTGGTTTCACCAACGGTATGCCGTGCAAAAACAAAGAGCAGAGTCAGCCCTGGAGCAGCTGGCTCAGCAAAAAAATGAGCTGCAAAACCTTGTCCGGCGCCAGCAGGCGGTAGCCGAGTTGGATGTCCACTATAGCGAGGAGTTAACCCATGCCCGGCTCACCATTGAAAACCTGCAGCGTGATGTGGCTGCTGGCACTCAGCGGCTGCGCGTCAGCGCCACCTGCAAAGCAGTGCCTGGTGCCACCACCACCTCCAGGCTGGATGATGTTGCCACCCCCGGACTTACTGACGCCGCTCAACGGGATTATTTCCGTCTCCGGGAGCGAATTGAAACGAGCAACAAGCAGCTAGCGGGGCTGCAGGAGTATATCCGCAATCAGTGCCTGAACTAAGCCTCGAATTTTCGGGGCTTTTTTATTCCTACGTCAAAGAGGTCATTCCTATGTCTACATCCCTGAAGTACCCGATTGTTCTGGTCCACGGTCTGTTCGGTTTCGACAAAATTGGCGGGATCTATCCCTACTTCTACGGCATCAAAGAGGCGCTGGAGAAAGCCGGGGCGAAGGTCTACATCGCCACTATTTCCGCGCTAAACAGCAATGAAATGCGCGGCGAGCAGCTGCTGGAATTTATCCGTAAAGTTCGGGCCGAAACCGGTGCGGCGAAAGTGAACCTGATTGGTCACAGCCAGGGGCCGCTGGCCTGCCGCTACGCTGCAGCGACTCACCCTGAACTTATCGCCTCGGTTACTTCCGTGAATGGCGTTAACCACGGCTCCGAAGTGGCAGACCTGGTTCGCCTGGCGCTGAAACCTGGCCGCCTGCCAGAGTCTATCGCCAATGCGGCCCTGTCGGCCTTCGGGCAACTGCTTTCCGCCCTGGCCGGGGCACCTCGTCTGCCTCAATCCGGTGTGGATGCCCTGGATGCGTTGACCAGCGAAGGCGTGGCCGCCTTTAACAAGAAGTACCCGCAGGGGCTGCCTGCGCAGTGGGGCGGCCAGGGCAAAGAGCTGGATAACGGCGTCTACTACTACTCGTGGAGCGGGATTATCGACTACAACCCGCTGAACCAGGGCGCGAACAACCTCGATCCGCTGCACGTGGCGATGCTGGCGTTTTCCATTCTGTTTACCAACGAGCGCTTCCAGAACGATGGCCTGGTCGGCCGCTACAGCAGCCACCTGGGCAAGGTGATTGGCTCTGACTATTCGATGGATCACGTCGATGCCATCAACCAGCTTGCTGGCGTGGTGGCCAGCAACAGCGATCCGGTCAAGCTGTACGTCGACCACGTTGCTCGCCTGCAGGCTAAAGGGCTGTAAGCCTTATCTGACCGCCTTCGGGCGGTTTTTCTTTGGAGAAATCAATGAATGACACCACGCGTCCGGGCTTTCTGACGCCGCTGGCGGCATCGCCACATTATGACGATGCGCTTGATGCGGACCTTACTGGCTGGATTGTCGGCGTATCAGGCCTGCCGCCGGAAATGGTAATGGCGAAGTGGAGCGATCCGCCGCCCGCCACGCCGGAGGCCGGCATCACCTGGTGTGACTTTTTTACCAACGTGAAGCAGGCGGAAACGCCTTTCTTCCACTCGCAGGACAGCGATCAAAGTGTACTTCAAAGCACCGAGTCCGTTGACGTGACCTGTGGCTTTTACGGTCCCGGCGCTCAGGCGGTTGCCGCTCTGTTTCGTGATGGTCTGAACGTGCCGCAAAACAACGCCGAGCTGAACCGGCTGGACCTGACGTTTCTGCAGTGCGGCGACATCACGCCAGACCCTGAATTTATTAATAACCAGTGGCTACGCCGCTACACCCTCACCGTGGCGCTAAAGCGCAGTATTGTCCGGCGCTACGGTATTCGTTCCATCCTTTCATCCGCAGTAAAAATCATTGGAGAGTAAGCTATGTCACAGGGTTTACCTGTATCTAACATTGTCAGCGTGACAGTGAATATGGCGCCACGAGCGGCGCAGTCCCGTAACTATGGTGCGCTGCTGGTCGTCGGCGCAAGCAACGTTATTGACGCGAAAGAGCGTATGCGCGCTTATTCCAGCCTGAGCGGCGTTGCCGCAGACTTTGGTCTTGAGGCGCCGGAATACAAAGCCGCCAGCCTCTACTACCAGCAGTCTCCGCAGCCTGCCGACCTGTATATCGGACGCTGGGTAAAAGAAGGCAGCGAGGGCAAAGCCGGCGAAACCATCGCCGAATGCGTCTCCGCGCTGAGTGCGCACTCGACCGACTGGTATGGTCTGGTGATTGCAGACGACACCATTACCGATGAAGCCGTGCTGGCCGTGGCGGCAGTCATTGAAGGCGACGGTGTCTCCCGTATCTTTGGCCATACTTCTGCCAGCGCGAAAGTGCTGGATGCCAACGACAACACCGATGTCTTCAGCAAGCTGAAAGCGGCTAAGTTCGCCCGCACTTTTGGTCAGTACTCCAGCGCCACGCCGTTTGCGGCTGCCTCCCTGTTTGGCCGGGCGTTTACCGTTAATTTCAACGGCAATAACACCACCATCACCCTGAAATTTAAGCAGGAGCCGGGGATTACCGCAGAAACGCTGACCCAAACAGAAATCAACGCCCTGTCCGCGAAAAATGCCAACGTCTTTGTGAATTACAACAACGACACCGCCATTATTCAGGAAGGCGTAATGAGCAACGGCAGCTTTATTGATGAGCGCCACGGCCTGGACTGGCTGCAAAACTATGTGCAGACCAACCTCTACAACCTGCTTTACACCAGCACCACCAAAATCCCACAAACCGATGCCGGTGTTACCCGTCTGCTGAGCAACGTTGAGCACTCCATGGCTCAGGCGGTCACCAATGGTCTGGTCGCGCCAGGTGTCTGGAATGGCGCCGATATTGGTCAACTGGCCTCCGGCGACACGCTGACCAAAGGCTACTACGTCTACGCCCCTGCAGTTGCCACTCAGGCACAGTCGGACCGCGAAGCGCGTAAAGCGCCGGTGATTCAGGTGGCCTGCAAACTGGCGGGTGCCGTGCACTTCGTCGACGTCGAAATCAATGTTGTTCGTTAAGGAGATTTAAATGGGTACTTATTCTTTTATGGATGTTACGGCTTCTCTTGTAGGGCCAACCGGCGTGATTGATTTAGGCGCGGGCAGTGCAAACGGCGACACCGGGATCAAAGTGGAAATGGCGACCACAAAAAACACCATGACCGTCGGCATTGACGGCGAGGTGATGCATAACCTCTCTCCGGCCAAAAACGGTTCTATCACCGTGACGCTGATGAAAACTTCCCCGGTGAATAAAAAGCTGATGCAGGCCTATAACGCTCAAACCCTCTCTTCGGCACTGTGGGGTAAGAACACAATTGTGGTGCGCAATACTGCTTCCGGCGATTTGGTTTCGGCCAGCAGTGTGGCGTTTTCTCAGCTTCCAGCGAACAGCAATGGCAAAGATGCCGGCACCATGGACTGGAAGTTTGACTGCGGCAAAATCGATCAGCTGCTCGGGGAGTTCTAAACCATGGAAATTACCCTGAAAGCGGTGAACTACCGCATTGGCAAGCTCGGCGTTTTCGAGCAGCTCAGCGTTGCACGCAAACTGCTGCCGGTTCTGGCGGGCGTTGTGGGTGATTTTCGCAGCTTACAGGGTAAGGAGGGCGGAAACGCCCTCGAAACCGTACTGCCTAAAATTGCCCGCACCCTTGCCGACCTCAGCGATGAGGACTGCAACACCATTCTGTATCCATGCCTGTCGGTCGTGACGCGTGAACACATGAAGGGCTGGGTGCCGGTCTTTAGTCAGGGCGCATTGTCTTTTGACGATATTGACCTGATGACGCTGTTGCAGCTGGTGGCCCGGGTGGTGGCCGACTCGCTGGGAAATTTTTTGCAAGAACTCCCCGGCAGCGAAAACCCGGCCCCGTCGGCGGCCTGATGCTGGAGACGCTGCCGGGCGGGGAGGACTATATTCTTCGCCCGGCGGAGGTCTTCGGCCTCAGCTGGCGGGATCTGAAAAGCGGCGCGGTGGATCTTTACGACATTGCGCTGATGAATGATTACCTTGAGATGCAGGCTGATAATAAGGCCTGTATTACACGCTGGAGAGAGGAAAATGAGCGCTAGCACACAGCTTGTTCCTTACGTCCCGATCCCAGATTTTTTTTATCAAGAAGACCTTAGCTCGCGAATCAACGCCGCTTTTGGGGAACTGGATAAAACGCTGAAAAAGGGAAAAGAAGAGGCGGCAAAAGTTGATTTTGAAAAACTGACCAAAAGTTTCGAAAACTTCAGTAATCAGGTGCTGTCTCCGCTAGCAAAAGCGGGAACGTGGTTTGAAAAGCGGCTGTCTGGCATCGAGAAGGACGCGCAGTCAGCCCAATCTCTGAACGCTGATTTAGAAACTTACAAGGCACTGCAATACGGTGCCAGCCAGTCAGGCGCAGACATTGGTGCGCTGCAAAAGTCGATTAAAAACGTCAGTGAGTATGCGAACGGTGACTCGCTGCACGAGAGCCTGTTGAAAAGTCTTGGCGTAAAAACGCATGATGACGCCGGCTTAAAGCGGGATAACGCCGACATTTTCGCGCAGGTTGCCCGTTCTTTGGGCACAGTGAACAGAGACAGCGCTGATTTCTACGCATTGAATCTGGGGATTGATGACGACACGCTGCACGCGATGCAGCGCGGATTAGGCCAGTTTGCCGAAGAGTATCAGGACTTGTCCCTCCGCATCGGTGGAAGCGCAGAGCAAAGCGCCGACCAGTCCGAAAAATTTATGCAGTCCTGGCGTAAAGCGGACTCCGTGTTTGATTTGTTAGTAGCAAAATCAGGCGGCGATCTGGCCGAAAAATTGGCTGCGCCCGTCGAGAGGCTGGCCGAAAAAATGCTGGTTAAAGCGCCGCAAATTGAACGCGTGTTGGACAAAATTGGCGCCGTCGTTGAACAGTTTGCTGACATTTTCGTTGATGCACTGAGCGGCACCATCGATTGGGTTACCGACGTGATGGCCTGGTGGGATCGCCTTGATGAAGGTTCTCAGGGGCTAATCGGCGGTTTAGCGGGGCTAACTGCGGCCTGGGTAGTCCTGAATAGCGCATTTCTCGCGTCCCCTGTCGGGATTATCCTCTCGCTGGCTGCGGCCATTGGCCTGCTTTATAACGACTACCAGAAATGGAAAGCGGGGGAAGAGAGTTTTATTGACTGGGGAGAGTGGGGACCGGTTATTGAAATGGCTGCAGACACGATCGGCAGCCTCGCGAAAAACATAAAGGACCTTATTGTTGATATTGGCAGTCTGCTGGGTATCGATTTTAGCAAGTGGTCTATCAGCACCATCTTTAAGGGGCTTCTGGACAACTTTAATCAGTTAGGCGCCACGCTGAGACTGATTGGGAATCTGATCAATGCGCTAAAAGAGGGGAACTGGGCAGAAGCAGCCAGTATTGGCAAGTCTCTGGTGGCAAATGGGCTGTTCCAGACGCCGGGGAGCATAATTGCGGATGGTGCAGCGGGCGTTGTTAAAGAGAAGCTGTCCGCGGGATGGAAAAACTTCCGGGGCTGGCTGGCTGGAGATGAAGAAAAGGGAACTGGCGGAAAGTTATCTAATGCTGTCAATAACCTCAGCCAACCCGATCCTGTCTCAATGTTACTTCCCGCCGGGGTTGCCAACAATGAACGCCTGGCGACTTCGGGCGACTTCTCCACGGCGAGCAACAGCACTACGCATTCCCCGACGATTAACAGTAATACCCATATCGTTGTGAATGGCGTCTCTGAACCTCGTCTGGCGGCGGCCGAGACATCTGAGCGCTTGTTCAATGTCAATTCTCAACTGGCGCAGCAGTATGAAAGGAGGATGAGCTAATGGATATTTTTGGTGCTTACTTCCAGCCTCGCACGAGCTTCTCAGGTTTTCTGGTGCCGGATGTGGTGATCAGCGAATCCCATTCGGACACGCTGAAAATCGCCTCTCATCCCGTCGAGTTTGGCCCGAACATCAGCGACCATGCCTGGGCCCAGCCCGGCGAGGTAACGATTGATTGCCTCTTTAAAGCGGGCGGTTCACTGGTTGATTTTGCCAATACGACCGCGCTCGGCTCCTGGCTAAACGCAGGCCCCAGTCCGGCACAAATTTATCAACAACTACTTGATTTACAGACAAAAGCAGAACCCTTTAGGGTGATTACCCGCCGCCGCGCTTACGACAATATGCTGATCAAAACGTTGACGGTAACGACCGCCGCTAAATCGGAAAACATTCTTGGCTGCAAACTGGTGCTGGCAGAAGTATTAATGACGGCCACGGAAGCGCGCCCGGCAGCGCCTAAAACGGCAATGGATGAAGGAGTAACGACAACTTCAGTCGGCGATAAGGGCGAAAAAGTGGTTACCACTCCCAAGGGGGCGGGAATAATTACGCCACTGCAGCCTGATAAAAAATGAGGAGAGACGATGTCAATTGCAGAAATTCCCCTCAGCGCGGATAACCAGGTCTTTACGATCCAGCTTGCCGGGCAGACCCTGCGCATGCGGCTGCTTTATCGGGATGTCGCTGGCTGGGTCATGGATATTCTCGATGCGGACAACCAGCCCATCGTGAACGGGATCCCGCTGGTGGCCGGTGCCAATTTATTGGCGCCATATACCTGGCTTGGGTTTGGCGGAGGCCTATGGATCGGCTGTGATAATGAGGCTCAGGATTACCCGAGCAAAACCGATCTCGGGCGCGGCAGCCATCTTTACTTCGTGACGGCAGATTAAGGAGGAGGAGATGAGTCAAAACTGGTCTCGCCACTTTGAGCTCCAGCTTCTGAAGGAAGACGGCAGCGGTATTGCGCTCTCTGGTTTTAAGGTGACGTTTAAAATCGACTGGCATGCCGGCAGCTCACCCAAAACGGCCGAGGTGAAAATCTATAATCTTGCGCCGGACAACGTGAATCGTATTGCCCAGAAGGAATACAGCAAAATCCGGCTGATTGCGGGCTACAACGGATTAGAACCGGTGGTAAGCGGCAGCGAAGTGGGAAAAATCCGGGTTGTCGAGCCTGTCGAGTGGGGGCCGAGAGATGGCATGAACTTTGGGGTGATCTTCAGCGGGGACATTCGCATCTGGATGACGGGGCGAGAGGATACCCCTGACGACTGGATTTTAATTCAGGCCGTTGATGGCCATGAGGCGCTAATGTCCGCAGTGCTCAGCGCCACGCTTGCTAAAGGCTACACGGTATATGACATGTACCAGCTCGCGGCCGGCGCGCTGAAACCTTTTGGCGTTCTGCCCGGCAGGCTGCCGCCTTTTCCTGAAACAAAGTTTCCCAGAGGGTATACCTTTCACGGCAAGGTCAGCAGCTATCTCGACCAAATCGGTAAGCTGTGCAAGGCCACCTGGAAGCTGTCGAATGATCGGCTGGACTATTACAACGCGGCTGAGAAAGCACACCCGCCCGTAAGCCTTAATAGCCAGAGCGGCCTGATTGGGCGACCGCAAACGTCAACGGATGCGGGCGTAACCCTGAAATGCCTGATTAACCCCACAATCCTGCTCCACGGCCAGCTGAAGTTAGATCAAAACACGCTCTATAAGCCTGCGTTGACTGCTGAGGATGACTATATCCGGCCCTCGCCGGACGGCGTGTACGATATTTATGGCATTACCTACAACGGGGATACCCGGGAGGATCAATGGTATATGACCATGATGTGCTTCCCTGCTGGCCAGTACGTTGAGGATGTGGGAGAGGCGTGGAAAAAACATTCCGCCTCTAATAAATAAAAGCCAGACCCGCCTTTGCGGGTTTTTTTTATCCCTGGAGGAATCATGGCTCTGACGACTTCGGCTCTCAGCGGTGAGCTGGCCGATACGCTTGCGGCCAGCCGGGCCGCATTAAGCAACGATCTTCGGGTCGCGTTACCCGGCATTATTCAGTCTTTCGACCCCGCTTCAGTGACCTGCGAAGTGGCGCCAGCAATCAGAGGCACGCAGTTTGCCAGAGACGGATCTGTGTCTCCGGTCAATTATCCGCTGCTGGTGGATGTGCCTGTTGTTTTCCCGCATGGCGGAGGCTGCTCGCTGACGTTTCCGCTGAAAAAGGGGGACGAATGCCTGGTTATTTTCGCCGATCGCGCCATCGATTTTTGGTGGCAAAGCGGGGGTATTCAGGAGCCAGTTGATGCCCGGCAGCATTCGTTGTCTGACGCCTTCGTGTTGCCCGGCCCTCAGTCACAGGCGAAAAAAATCAGCGGCATCAGCCCCACGGCGGTTCAACTGCGCAGCGAAGACGGCAAAGCCTTTGTGGAGCTGGATCCCGGCAGCCACAGGATCACGCTCGCTACGCCGGGAAAACTCACTGCGACGGCGGCCAGCATTGATCTGACCGGTGAGGTCAATATCAAAGGCAACGTGACCGTGAGCGGTGATGTCTCGGCCAGCGGAATAAGCCTGACGAAGCATCGCCACGGTGGCGTGCAGTCCGGCGGGGCGAACACGGGAGGTCCGGTATGAAATACCGCAGAGAGAACAGCGACGGAGATTACACCTTTGGTCAGGGAGAAAACACCTTCCTGGAAAACTCGCCGGAGTGCGTGGCTCAGGCGGTTAGTACCCGGCTCAAGCTGTGGCAGGGCGAGTGGTTTCTGGACAATCGTACCGGCACACCTTACCGCCAGTCCGTGCTTGGCAAGCAGCAGGATGACACCTGGGTATTAATGCTGATTGACCGCGTCAGCCAGACCATGGGCGTTAAGTCCGTGCTGGAGGTCACCGCCGCGCGCACTGAAAAACGCACCGTAACCTTCAACGCCACCATCGACACCGTTTACGGTCCCACCACTATAAACAGCGAGGCATAAATGGCCCTCAATTCTGAAACGCTGGGGTTATCGGCAACGGTAACGGCCCAGGGGATAACCGCGCCTGATTATCAAAGCCTGTTAGGGACTTTGATGGATGCGTTCAGGCAAATCTACGGCACCGATGCGTACCTGGAGCCGGACAGCAAAGACGGGCAGCTTATCTCGCTGGTGGCGCTGGCCATTCACGACGCCAACAACGCGGCGATTGCCGCCTACAACAGCTTTTCGCCTGCGACGGCGATGGGGCGGGCGTTATCGAGCAACGTTAAGATCAACGGTATTGTCAGGCGGGCAGCGACTTTCTCGACGGTCGACCTGCTGTTGACGGGCATTCCCGGCACGACCATCACCCGCGGTTCCGTCAGGGATGACAGCGGCGTGACGTGGTTATTGCCTGAGGTGGTGTCGATAGGCGTCGATGGCTCAGTCATCGCCACCGCAACCTGTGCCAGCAGCGGCGTAATGGCAGCCCCTGCGGGGTCTATTACCATTATGGGCACCCCAACGCGCGGCTGGACTGCGGTCACGAACCCTCAGGCTGCCACGCCGGGCGTGGCGCCGGAAACCGATGCCGAATTGCGCATCCGGCAGTCGCAGAGCGTTGCCTTGCCTGCGCTCACGCCGTTCGAGGCGGTCCAAGGGGCTATTGCTAACATCGCAGGCGTAACCCGGCATAAGCTCTACGAAAATGATACCGGCGCCGTCAACGCCAATGGCCTGCCTCCGCATTCCATTGCCGCGATTGTGGACGGCGGGGATGTGACGGACATTGCTCAGACGATCAGGGGCAAAAAGGGCCAGGGCGTCGCCACCTTTGGCGCAACATCCATTGTGGTGCCCGATCTCTACGGTAATCCCCACTCGATTGCAT
This sequence comes from Amanita fuliginea, assembly GCA_023014435.1. Taxonomy (NCBI): domain Eukaryota; kingdom Fungi; phylum Basidiomycota; class Agaricomycetes; order Agaricales; family Amanitaceae; genus Amanita; species Amanita fuliginea. Next base: position 12,723 of record JAEBUQ010000004.1, read on the forward strand.
TTTCGCGCCCCGGCAATGTGCCGGTTTACGTCGACATCGTGCTGAAAGTGTTCACCGGCTATACGTCGCAAATCGGCGAGCAGATGAAGCAGGCGATTGCCGACTATATCAACGGCCTGGGCATTGGCGATAGCGTGCTGCTGAGCCGCATTTACTCCCCGGCCAATCTCGGCGTGGTTAGCGGCGGGAAAGCGCGGTATTACGACATCACCGACTTGCTGATCGGTAAATCCTCCTCTGCGGTCGCGGCGGCTAACGTCAATATCGGCTACAGCGAAGCGGCCTCCTGCAGCGTGGACAACATCAATATCACGGTGAGCTCATGAGTAAATATACCGGGCGCATCACCAGCTACCACGCCAGCAAGCCCCTGTTTTTTGCCCACGTTGATCTGAGCACCCGTCCTTTCACTGAGACCGCTAATACAACCGTAAGCCTGATCGATGCGTTTGATATCGACACTGCGGTTGGGGTTCAGCTTGATGCGCTGGGGCAGTGGATTGGGCGAAGTCGCATCGTCAGCCAGCCGATCTCCGGCGTCTATTTTAGCTGGGACACCGACGGGCTGGGTTACGACCAGGGTGTGTGGCAGGGGCCTTACGATCCAGATGCAGGCTACACCTCACTGAGCGATGAAACCTACCGCATCATCCTCAAGGCAAAAATCGCAATGAACAACTGGGACGGGCAGAACGACACGCTGCCCGCAATTCTGGATGCCGCCACGGCAGGGGCGGGGCTGCGAATGCAAATCGTCGACAACCAGGACATGACAATTTCTGTCTGGGTTCTGCCGGAAACGGATATTGCTGACGTGTCCCTGGAGCTTCTCGCGGCCATTAAACAGGGATACCTGACGGTGAAAGCGGCGGGCGTCTGGGCAGGAGACATTCAGACACCGTCGGTGGAAGCGCCGTCGCAGGGCGGCAAATTCTTTGGCTTTGATATCAACAATCACTATATCGCCGGTTTTGACGACGGCGCATGGGAGAGGAAACTCTAATGGCTACAAATCAGTTTAAACCTTTTGCAACCCGGCCTGACGCCAACGTCACGCCGCAAAATGAATGGGAAAATTTGCCCGCGCTGTTAAGCGGTTTTACCGGCGGTAAGGCTAGCAGCGCTCAGGTGAACAAGGCGCTGCGCCAGACGTCCTTTATTGCCGCCGCGCTGGCGCAGTTCGTCAGCGATAAAAGTGGCCAGGACGTGCTGGATGACGGTGATATTGCCGCTTTCCTCGCGAAGCTTACTTCCGGCTTCGGGAAGCAATATCTCAACCGCCAGAATCCGTTTGCGGATATTAAGGCCGATGGCGCCACAGCGGTTTCTTCGGCTCTCGCAAACCTTGGTTTGGGAACGGTAGCTAAACGTGATGTAGGTAACAGTACAAATCAGATCCCTGATATGAGCTTTTTTACACTCGCACTGTCTGGCGCGTTTCGATTGCCAACAGGCCACATAATTCAAACGGGTGGCGGCACAACAGTCAGTGGTGGATTTACGCAAGCGTACCCGTATCCGTTTCCCGGGTCATGCCAGTCTCTTGTTGGTATTGTTTACGGCAACCTGGGGCAAAGGGCATTCGTTACCTCAAACTCATCAGACAGAACAGCGGCAAACCTGAATATCGTAGACATTAACGGGAATGGTCTAAACGCATCGGTCGGCTACATAGCAATAGGATATTAAAATGAAATCTGTTTACTCTCCAGGCGAACACGCTATTTATCCAGCAGTTCTTTATGAAGAATACAAACAGCGCGGCACCTGGCCTGCTGACGGTATCGAAATAAGCGATGCTGATGCTATTAAATTTAATGGTAGCAATGAACCCGCTGGGAAATGTGTCGGGCATGACGAGAACGGAAAGCTCTGCTGGATTGATCGCCCTGCACCAGTTTTAACTCATGAAGAGTATGTTGAGCGGGCCGAACAAAAGCGACAGATCCTGATTGATGAAGCGATGCAGTCAATCAACGTCATTCAGTTAAAGCTACAGGCCAGCAGAAAGCTAACCACGGCAGAGACTGGAAAACTTAATAGCACGCTGGACTATATCGACGCGATGACGGCAATAGACACCGCTACCGCGCCTGATGTTAGCTGGCCGGAGAAACCGGTGGTGTAGGTCACGTAATATCGGGTGCTGTTGATGCGCGTTGATACAAGCAAGGTGCCCGATATCGAGTGGTCTAGTGTGCCTGAGTAGGGTACTGCCTAGGTGCATCATACTGTTTGACGTACTCGAGCAACTCAGGCGGGTACGTTACTGATGCTTTATCAAATTCGACCCTGAACGAATCCGCACCCCAGATAACGCACTCACGCAGAAATGCTTCAACATCCTGCGATACTTCCACAGTATCGGGTGGTCGCTCCTGTTCATCCATATAAAAACCGACAGTTTTCGAGCTAAAAAAATTATTTCCCATATTAGTAGCCTATAGATTCAAAATGCAGCGTCGGAATTTCGCCTAAATTCGGCGTCGTGTATGCCACAGTAAATCGAGTTTTAGATACGTCAGTGCCAGAATCAGTATCGCGATGCGTTGCCAGTGATTTCCCGGCCATTGTTGCCTGATTCGCGTAGGTATAACTGGCGAGCGTAGCCAGCGTCGCTATCTGCGCAGTCGGGAATGGTCGGGGAAAATTAACCCTGTAGTAATGCGTGTAGTACGTGACCCCTCCGAGCACCTGCGGATTAAAATTTCCCACCGGAGTTAATGTCACCGTGCCAACTTGTCGGATCATTCCGTTAGGCAGAATATCCCAGGCGCTTTGTCCATTCCGCGACATACCAAATGTGGCCATGTCCGGCATCTGTCCCACTCCGGTGCCAACGTTCTTTGTTGCCACTGTTCCCAAACCAACCTTTAAGAAAATGCACATCCTGCCGCGCCGTGGCATGCTTTCAGCCTTTTATGAGGCAAAACGTCATGCTGGTAGGCTATGTCAGGGTGTCAACAAATGACCAAAACACCGCGCTACAGAAAAATGCGCTGGAGTGCGCAGGATGTGAACTGATTTTTGAGGATAAAATCAGCGGTAAAACGGCGGACAGGCCAGGGTTAAAAAAGGTACTCAGAACTCTCAGCGAAGGTGACACATTGGTCGTCTGGAAGCTTGACCGGCTTGGGCGCAGCATGCGTCACCTTGTTTCGCTGATTGAAGAGCTGCGTTCGCGCGGGATTAACTTCCGCAGCCTGACGGACAGCATTGATACCTCTACGCCAATGGGGCGTTTTTTCTTTCACGTAATGGGTGCGTTGGCCGAGATGGAACGCGAGCTTATCGTCGAAAGAACCCGGGCCGGACTGGCTGCGGCAAGAGCGGAAGGGCGAATTGGCGGGCGGCGGCCTAAACTGTCGGCAATGCAATGGGCGCAGGCCGGGAGGTTAATTGCCGCCGGAGAAACAAGGCAGCAGGTGGCGATTATTTATGATGTCGGCGTCTCTACGCTGTATAAAAAATTTCCGGCAAATGCGAAACCCTAAACCAGTTTCTTCACCAGCGCCTCGCTCTGGCGGATCCGCTCCGGCGCGTTTTCCAGGTCCTGCTGCACCAGGGCCATAAACAGCAGATCGGTCAACATCATCTGGGCGCTGGTGGAGGAAATTGCGGCGCTGCGCGTGGCCTGTTCTTCCGCGATGGTATACAGGCACAGGCTGGCGCGCTGCTGCAGAGCGTTAGGCGTGAAGCCGGTAATCGCGAGGATTTTCGCCCCGGCGTTCAGCGCTTCATCGGCAGCCAGATTGATCTCACGGCGCTCGCCCGAGTAGGAAATGGCAAGCAGTACGTCTTCCGGCGTCATCGCCTGCACCGTTGCGAGCAGGGCATGCATATCCTGCTCGGCGACGGCGTGAATACCAATCTTCATCAACTTCCACGAGAAATTCTTCGCCACCAGGCCAGACGCGCCTATTCCCACGAGCAGCACGCGCCGCGCATTGCGCAGCAGCGAAACGCTCGCCAGCAATTTATCTTCTGCATTAATATCCAGCGTGGCGTGCATCGCCGCGATATTCTCTTTAATCAATTTCTCCCCAACAAGCCTCAGCGGATCGTCACCTAAAATTTGGTTGTGAACCGGAACGGAGTTAGGATTTTGACCGCTTGCCAGCGCTTCACTGATAGCCAGTTTCATCGCCGGGAAGCCCTTGAACCCCAGTTTCTGCGCGAATTTTACGACGCTGGACTGACTGACACCGGCTTCTTCCGCCAGCTGTTGTGAACTGAGATGGCGTGCGCGATCGGGCTCAGCGAGCAAAAAGTCGGCCAGCTTGCGGTCGCTTTGGGCCAGCATGGCGTAACGGCTTCGAATGCGCAGTAAACAGTTCATTTCACCTCCGGGGCGGCACTTCTGATAACGACTTGCTCTGGTAAGCATTTGAGCGAATTATAAATTCCATTATAGAGCAATGTTGCCGAATTAAATATTCTGTTGTGTTCAGCCTGGAAGGCGCGCGGAAAATCACGGGGCTATCTGTTAGGCTTTAGCTTGCGTCGTTTCGTGAACGCGAGTCCCAAAGGAGCCTGAATTGACACCTCATCACCCGCGCCGCGTCATCTTTTTTGACCTGGATGGCACCCTGCATCAGCAGGACATGTTCGGCAGCTTCATGTTTTATCTCCTGCGCCGCCTGCCGCTGAACGTGCCGTTGGTTATTATGTTGCTGCCGCTGATTGGCGGCATGATGCTGATCAAAGGCAGTGCGGCCCGACAGCCGATGAGCCTGCTGTTATGGGGTATCACGTTTGGGCGCAGCGAGACCCGGCTTCAGCGGCTACAAAGCGAATTTGTCGCCTGGTTCCGGCAGAAGGTGAGGGCATTCCCCGTCGTCCAGCAGCGCCTCACGGATTATCTGCACAGCCCGGATGCCGACGTCTGGCTGATTACCGGCTCGCCGCAGCCGCTGGTGGAAAAAGTCTATTTTGATACGCCCTGGCTGCCGGAGGTCAAAGTCATTGCCAGCCAGATTGCACGGGCTCACGGCGGCTGGATATTGACCCTGCGCTGTCTCGGCCATGAGAAGGTGGTGCAACTGGAGCAGCATCTTGGCGCGCCGCTGCGCCTGTACAGCGGCTACAGCGACAGTCATCAGGATAATCCTCTGCTGTTTTTCTGCGAGCATCGGTGGCGCGTTACGCCTCAGGGAGAACTGCAGCAGCTCGAGTGAGGCGTTTTGAATCCGTTAAGCGGTGTGTATAATGCGCCGCCCACTTTTGCCGCGGAGAGCATTGTGTCAGACACAGAATTTACCCATGAACACTGGATGCGCCACGCCCTGACCCTTGCTCAGAGAGCCTGGGATGAAGGCGAAGTGCCCGTTGGTGCGGTGCTGGTACACAATAATCAGGTCATAGGTGAAGGCTGGAATCGCCCGATAGGTCGCCACGATCCTACGGCTCACGCGGAGATCATGGCGCTGCGACAGGGCGGGCTGGTACTGCAAAATTACCGTCTGCTGGATACCACGCTCTATGTCACGCTCGAACCTTGCGTCATGTGCGCGGGGGCGATGGTGCATAGCCGCATTGGCCATTTAGTGTTTGGGGCGCGTGACGCTAAAACCGGGGCGATAGGCTCGCTGATGGACGTGCTCGGCCACCCGGGAATGAACCATCAGGTGCAGGTCAGTGAAGGGGTGCTCGCGACAGAGTGCTCAGCCATGCTGAGCGATTTTTTTCGCGCTCGTCGCCTTGAGAAAAAGGCCCTAAAGGAAAAGGCCCGTAAGACGGACTAGCCAGTTCAACCGGGGCAACCGTAGGGTAAGCCTCGGCAAACTTGTCCGCCTGGAGCGCCTTCTTCTGTTTCTCCTGCAAATATCCTTCCAGACTTAGCTGATACTTGCGAATGTTTTCTACATACGCGTAAGCCTCGTGTCCACGAGCATATCCATAGGTTGTTTTGCTGTAATAAGGCTTCAGGCTCAGCAACGGCAGACGTGTTTTCACATCGGCCCAGCTGTCCGGGTTGCCTTTCTGTTTGGCCGTCAGCTGACGGGCATCCAGCATGTGGGCATAGCCCATGTTATAGGCCGCCAGCGCGAACCAGATGCGCTCGTATTCCGGTACCGTGGCCGGCACTTTGCTCATCATATCTTTCAGATATCGAGTGCCGCCGCTGATGCTCTGTTCGGCATCCAGCCTGTCGGTGATACCGAGGCTTTGGGCCGTATTTTTTGTCAGCATCATTAACCCGCGCACGCCCGTAGGTGAAGTCGCGTGGGTATCCCAGTGGGATTCCTGATAGGAAATTGCAGCGAGCAGCGGCCAGTCAATGTCGTCGGAGTACTTTTCAAACAGCGGCTGGAGTTCCGGCAAAACGGCATCCACCGCGTTCAGGAAGGTTCGGGTATCGACGTAATCAAAATCGCCGATATGGCCCAGATATTTCTCTTCAACCCTTGCCAGCGTGCCGTCGCTGCTGATCTGATTATAGAAATCGAGCAGTGCGGCGCTCATGCTGTCGTCACCATCGCGTTTAGAGAACCAGGTGACAGGCTGTTCATCGGTAACGTCCAGGGCAACGGCCAGTTGGGGATGTACGCGCTGGAAGAGGCTGATGGCGATGGAGTCCGAGATGGTAAACGCGATATTGCCATCAACCACCTGCTGTAAGAGCTGGTTGCTGGTTTGTTTGGCGTCGATGCTCCAGCTCAGGTCGGGGTACTGAGCATCTTTTAGCTTTTGTAGATCGCTCACCACTGCCTGGCCAGAAGAAAGCACCAGCTGCGATGGCTTGACGCCACCAAGAGACTTAGGGCGCGGGCTACCCACGCGATAGACCATCTGCTGCGAAACGGAATAATAGGTCGGCCCCGCCTGGTAGTCGCTGCTGCGGCGAGAGTTATACACCAGGCCTGCGGCGAGCAGGTCGGCGTTGTCATTGTCCAGGTCATCAAACAGCGCGTTAATGTTTGGCCGCACGACCACTAACAGCTTCACGCCCAGGTAGTCTGCAAACTGTTTCGCGAGTTCGTAATCGAGACCTGTCGCCTTGCCGTTAACCATCGTCCAGGTGAGCGGCGATGAAATGGTACTGACGCGCAAAACCCCCCGCGCTTTGATCGCGGCGATACGGTTTTCGGCCTGATTGAAACCTGGAATGGAGGGCCATAAAGCCACTGCCAGCAACAAGGTGACGATACCGATAAGCAGATAATTAATCTTTATTCTTTTCAAATAGATAACATTCTGCAGCAGGATGAGCCTTAGCCAACAATAACCATGATTTGTCTGAACCCCGTCAGTGAATGAGGCGCATTTTGCGTAAGAAAACGCCAGTAAGCAACTTTTAAGAATATATCGTTTACTTTTCGTGCAATAAAAACTTCTGCTGTTATTTCTACGCAAACGGTTTCGTCGCGGCGGAGGATTCTCTATAATGACGCCCGTTTTCCCCCCTTCGCCCTGAAGACGAGAGATCTTTAATGATGGAAATTCTGCGTGGTTCGCCTGCTCTTTCGGCATTTCGTATTAACAAACTCCTGGCCCGTTTCAACGATGCTCACCTCCCGGTAAGCGATATTTATGCCGAGTATGTTCATTTTGCCGACCTCGAAGCGCCGCTGAACGCTGACGAGCTTGCCCGCCTGCAGCGGCTGTTGAAATATGGTCCAACCCTCGCAGAACATGCGCCGGAAGGCACCCTGCTGCTGGTGACCCCGCGCCCTGGCACCATCTCCCCCTGGTCTTCTAAAGCTACCGATATCGCCCACAACTGTGACCTGCCGCAGATTAAACGCCTTGAGCGCGGTGTGGCCTGGTATGTTACCGGCAGTACGCTGACCGCAGAGCAGCTGCAGGACGTTGCCGCTCTGCTGCACGACCGCATGATGGAGAGCGTGTTTACCTCTCTGAACGACGCGCAGCAGCTGTTTACCCGGCAGCAGCCGGCTCCGGTGCAGAGCGTTGATCTGCTCGGGAAAGGGCGCGATGCGCTGGTGGAAGCGAACATTCGCCTCGGCCTGGCGCTGGCGGAAGACGAAATTGACTACCTGCAGGATGCGTTCAACAAGCTTGGCCGCAACCCGAACGACATCGAACTGTACATGTTTGCTCAGGCGAACTCCGAGCACTGCCGCCATAAAATCTTTAACGCCGACTGGATTATCGACGGGCAGAAGCAGCCGAAGTCGCTGTTCAAAATGATCAAAAACACCTTCGAGAAAACGCCGGATTACGTGCTGTCTGCCTATAAAGACAACGCGGCGGTGATGGAAGGTTCCGCCGTCGGCCGCTTCTTTGCCGACCGTGAAGCGGGGCGCTATGACTTCCACCAGGAAGACGCGCATATCCTTATGAAGGTCGAAACCCACAACCACCCGACTGCTATCTCTCCGTGGCCGGGGGCGGCAACCGGCTCCGGCGGTGAAATCCGCGACGAAGGCGCGACCGGGCGCGGCGCTAAGCCAAAAGCTGGCCTGGTGGGCTTCTCCGTGTCTAACCTGCGTATTCCGGGCTTCGAACAGCCGTGGGAGCAGGATTTCGGCAAGCCAGACCGCATCGTTACCGCGCTGGACATCATGACCGAAGGCCCTCTGGGCGGGGCGGCGTTTAACAACGAATTTGGCCGTCCGGCGCTGACCGGCTACTTCCGTACCTATGAAGAGCAGGTGAACAGCCACAACGGCGTGGAGCTACGTGGCTACCACAAACCTATTATGCTCGCGGGCGGGATCGGCAACATCCGCGCCGACCACGTCCAGAAGGGCGAAATCATCCCTGGCGCCAGGCTGATTGTGCTGGGCGGCCCGGCAATGAACATCGGCCTGGGCGGCGGGGCGGCTTCGTCAATGGCTTCCGGCCAGTCCGATGCAGATTTAGATTTTGCTTCCGTGCAGCGCGACAACCCGGAAATGGAACGCCGCTGCCAGGAAGTGATTGACCGCTGCTGGCAGATGGGCGACGACAACCCAATCCTGTTTATCCACGACGTTGGCGCGGGTGGCCTGTCCAACGCCATGCCGGAGCTGGTCAGCGATGGCGGACGCGGTGGCCGCTTCGAGCTGCGCGATATCCTCAACGACGAACCGGGCATGAGCCCGCTCGAAGTCTGGTGTAACGAATCTCAGGAACGCTATGTGCTGGCCGTTGCGCCAGAGCAATTGCCGCTGTTTGATGAACTTTGCCGCCGCGAGCGTGCGCCGTATGCGGTGATTGGTGAAGCCACCACCGAACAGCATCTAACGCTCAACGACAGCCACTTTGATAACCAGCCAATCGACATGCCGCTGGACGTGCTGCTGGGCAAAACGCCGAAGATGGAGCGCAACGTCGAGACGCTGAAAGCGAAAGGTGATGCTTTCAACAGCAGCGAAATTTCCATTGCCGATGCGGTGAAGCGCGTTCTGCACCTGCCGACCGTGGCTGAAAAAACCTTCCTCGTGACCATCGGCGACCGCACGGTAACCGGCATGGTGTCCCGCGATCAGATGGTTGGTCCGTGGCAGATCCCGGTCGCCAACTGCGCGGTGACAACCGCCAGCCTGGACAGCTACTACGGTGAAGCGATGTCTATCGGTGAACGCGCGCCGGTGGCCCTGCTGGACTTCGCGGCATCCGGTCGTCTGGCCGTGGGTGAAGCCTTAACCAACATCGCCGCGACCCAAATTGGCTCCCTGAAGCGCATTAAGCTCTCCGCGAACTGGATGGCCGCAGCCGGTCACCCAGGCGAAGATGCAGGCCTGTATGAAGCGGTTAAAGCCGTGGGCGAAGAACTTTGCCCGGCGCTGGGGATCACCATCCCGGTGGGCAAAGACTCCATGTCGATGAAAACCCGCTGGCAGGAAGGTAACGAGCAGCGCGAAATGACCTCTCCGCTGTCGCTGGTGATCACCGCGTTTGCCCGTGTAGAAGACGTACGTGGCACCGTGACGCCACAGCTGAGTACCGAAGACAACGCCCTGCTGCTAATCGATTTAGGCAAAGGCCATAACGCGCTGGGCGCTACCGCGCTGTCCCAGGTTTATCGTCAACTGGGCGATAAGCCTGCGGACGTTCGCAGCGTTGAGCAGCTGAAAGGCTTCTGGGACGCGATGCAGGCGCTGGTGGCGGATCGCAAACTGCTGGCCTGGCACGACCGCTCCGACGGCGGGCTGCTGGTGACCCTGGCTGAAATGGCCTTTACCGGCCACTGTGGCGTTGAGGTTGATATTGCCGGTCTTGGCAGCGATCGCCTGGCCGCATTGTTTAACGAAGAGCTCGGCGGCGTGATCCAGATTCACGCTGAAGACCGCGAGGCCGTTGAGGCGCTGCTGGCTAAGCATGGCCTGGCTGACTGCGTACATTACCTCGGTAAAGCTGTCGAAGGTGACCGCTTCACCATTAGCGCTGACGGGCACGCTGTGTTCAGTGAAAGCCGCACCACGCTGCGTATGTGGTGGGCAGAAACCACCTGGCAGATGCAGCGTCTGCGTGATAACCCGGCCTGTGCGGACGAAGAGCACAACGCCAAGGCGAATGATAACGATCCTGGCCTGAACGTGAAGCTGAACTTCGATATCAAAGAAGATATTGCTGCGCCGTTCATCGCCACGGGCGCGCGTCCTAAAGTGGCCATCCTGCGCGAGCAGGGCGTTAACTCCCACGTTGAGATGGCGGCCGCCTTCCACCGTGCGGGCTTTGACGCCATCGACGTGCATATGAGCGACCTGCTGGCGGGCCGCACCGGGCTGGAAAGCTTCCATACGCTGGTGGCGTGCGGCGGCTTCTCCTACGGTGACGTGCTGGGCGCGGGTGAAGGCTGGGCGAAGTCCATTCTGTTCAACGCCCGCGTGCGTGATGAGTTCGAAACCTTCTTCCATCGCCCGGAAACGCTGGCGCTTGGCGTTTGCAACGGCTGCCAGATGATGTCCAACCTGCGTGAGCTGATCCCAGGCAGTGATTTGTGGCCGCGCTTTGTGCGTAACCAGTCCGATCGCTTTGAAGCGCGCTTCAGCCTGGTTGAGGTGACCTCCAGCCCGTCGCTGCTGCTGCAGGGCATGGCCGGTTCCCATATGCCTATCGCGGTTTCTCACGGCGAAGGTCGTGTGGAAGTGCGTGACGCCGCTCATCTCGCCGCGCTTGAAAGCAAAGGTCTGGTGGCGCTGCGCTTCGTGGATAACTTCGCGAACGTAACTGAAACCTACCCGGCTAACCCGAACGGTTCGCCGAACGGCATCACCGCGGTGAGCAACGAAAGCGGGCGCGTTACTATCATGATGCCGCACCCGGAGCGCGTGTTCCGCACCGTGAGTAATTCCTGGCACCCGGCGGAGTGGGGCGAAGACAGCCCGTGGATGCGTATTTTCCGCAACGCACGTAAGCAACTGGGTTGATTACCCTCACCCCGACCCTCTCCCTAAAAGGGAGAGGGGGAAAATCGTAAAAGGCTTCTCCCTTGCTCCTTTGCTTTTAGAGGGCGGGAAATAGCAGACAGGCTCCGATCCAGTTCCCTCTCCTCTTTGGGGAGAGGGCCAGGGTGAGGGGCTTTTTTTGTCACTAAATCCCGACACTTCTGCTTTTAATGTGTCTCCAAAAAGAGACATTTAACTCATTGATTTTTAATGATGTAATTGAGCAGGTTGCAGAGTGTTGTGAAATGGCGACACAGCGAACAAAAAACACGCACAATATATTCTTAATCTTTTGATGTTAATATTAATTAAAACAATGAATTGAATTGATTTGAGTAAAGTTGGCACGATATCTGCTTAATAAGGCCTAGTGGCTCATTCAATCTCTTATGTCAGCGTCTTTTCAGACAGACTACATAAACCGCCGAATGACGCACAAAAAGGTGCCTGCCGTCCGATTTTTGATAAATGCCTTTCGGCTTATCATGCTCCGGGCGAAACGTTGAGTAAGGCGCCGCCTAATTCCTAAACAAAGGCAGGGTTTTTGACCCTGCCTTTGTTGTTTCCGGGAATCGCACCTTTCCACCACGCGCAATCGCGGCTAGCATCGTGTCATACAGGTAATGTGAGATGAAGCTATTGAACCAGTGGCATTTTTTTCCTCGATCTTTACGCCAGCTTGTCATGATGGCCTTTTTATTGGTGCTTGTACCGCTGCTGGTGCTTGCGTGGCAGGCGTGGCAAAGCCTTAACGCTCTGAGTGCTCAGGCCGCGTTGACCAACCGCACCACGCTGACCGATGCCCGCCGCAGCGAAGCAATGACCAATGTTGCGCTGGAAATGGAGCGGAGCTACCGTCAATACTGCGTGCTCGATGACTCGCGCCTTGCCCAACTGTATCAGGGGCAGCGCCAGCGTTACGCTCAAATGCTTGAGGCGCACGCCTCCGTATTACCCGATCCGAAACTCTACCAATCGCTCAGCCAGTCTTTGAGCGATCTGGCTGAACTGAAATGTAAAAACAGCGGGCCGGAAGCGCCTGCGGCAAACCAACTGGAACAGTTCGCCTCAACCAATGCCGAAATGGTGCAGGCCACGCGGGCGGTGGTGTTCTCTCGTGGACAGCAGCTGCAGCAGGAAATTGCTGAACGAGGCCAGTTCTTCGGCTGGCAGGCCTTAGTGCTGTTTCTGCTCAGCCTGGGGCTGGTCATTATCTTCACCCGCATGATCATCGGACCGGTTAAAGGTATCGAACGGATGATCAACCGGCTGGGGGAAGGGCGCTCTCTCGGCAACAGCGAAGTATTTAAAGGGCCGCGTGAGCTGCGTTCCGTTGGCCAGCGTATTGTCTGGTTAAGCGAGCGCTTGTCCTGGCTTGAGTCCCAGCGCCACGAGTTCCTCCGCCATCTTTCCCATGAGTTAAAAACGCCGCTCGCCAGCATGAGAGAAGGGACGGAGCTGCTTGCTGACCAGGTTGCCGGGCCGCTCAATGCCGACCAGAAAGAGGTTGTTGCCATTCTGGACAACAGCAGTCGCCACCTGCAAAAGCTGATTGAACAACTGCTGGACTATAACCGCAAGCTGGCGGACGGCACGGTAACGCTGGAAAGGGTCGAGCTGGCTCCGATTGTGGAGATGGTTATCTCTGCCCACTGTCTGCCGGCGAGGGCTAAAATGATGCATACCGATATTCAATTAAGCCCAAAAGCCTGCCTCGCAGAGGCGACGCTGCTGATGAGCGTGCTGGATAATCTCTACTCCAATGCGGTGCACTATGGCAGTGAATCCGGTACCATTTATCTCCGGAGTTTGCAGGTGGACGCGATGCTGTACATTGAGGTCGCGAATACCGGCGAGCCAATTCCGGCTACGGAACAAGAGATGATTTTTGAGCCTTTCTTCCAGGGCAGTCACCAGCGGAAGGGCTCCGTAAAGGGAAGTGGGCTGGGGTTAAGTATCGCCAGGGATTGCATTCGACGTATGCACGGAAAACTTAGCCTGATCAACGCTAACAGCGCGGAAGTGTGCTTCCGTATCGAATTACCGGTTTTCCCTGAGAATGATTAAAACGATGAAAGTACTTTTATTGCGTGAACCACGCCGCGGGTCTTTGACTCGCCTGATTTGCTGGGTATCTGGGGCGCTCGTTGGCGCGACGCTGTTGACAGGATGCGCCCCCGCAAGCGTGTCCAGCAGCCTGGATGAGGCCCACAAACCGCATATTCCGGAACAACAAATTCCTGATTACCTGTCGACGGACTGCACCGAAATATGGAATCTGACGGGGCATGACGTCAGCAGCAACCCGCTTTACTGGCTGCGCGGCATGGATTGCGCCCAGCGCCTGCCGCCGGCAGAAGCCCGCGCGGAAGCTCGCCAGTGGCCAGCAGAAACCTGGCAGGACACGTTTAAGCGCGGCATTTTGCTGTCTACGGCTAAAATTACCCCGACAGAGCGCCGCCGCTACATGACCCAGCTCGACACCATGACCAGCGAAGTGCCTGTGCAGGTACGTTCCCTGTTTGAGATTTGGCGCGACGGGCAACAGTCTCAGCTTAAACTTTCGGATGAGCGCACGCGCTACAGCAAGCTGCAGCAGTCAACCGACGGCGAGCTGGATACGCTGCGGGAGCAGCAGCAGCGCCTGCGTAGCCAGCTCGATCTTACTACGCGCAAGCTGGAAAATCTGACTGACATTGAGCGTCAGCTTTCCAGCCGCAAGCCGGGAAGTAATCTTGCACCCGACACGCACAGCACGGATGACAATGACGACGACGATAGCGGTACGTCAAACAAATCGCAGCCGGAGGCAAAACCATGACGCAAAGGAAACCCGCGCGCTTATTATTAGTGGATGATGACCCAGGTCTGCTCAAGCTGCTGGGAATGCGCCTGTCGAGCGAGGGCTATACGGTCACCACGGCGGAAAGCGGTGCTGAGGGGCTGAAAGTCCTGGCACGAGAAAAAATCGACCTGGTGATAAGCGATCTCAGAATGGATGAAATGGACGGCATGGCGCTGTTCGCGGAGATCCAAAAAGGCCAGCCGGGGATGCCGGTGATCATTCTGACAGCGCACGGTTCTATCCCTGATGCCGTGGCGGCGACGCAGCAGGGTGTATTCAGCTTCCTCACCAAGCCGGTGGACAGAGACGCGCTTTATCAGGCTATCGACAATGCCCTTGAGCACACTGTTATCGCTGGCGATGACATGTGGCGTGACACCATTGTGACCCGCAGCCCGATTATGCAGCGTTTGCTCGAGCAGGCGCGCATGGTGGCACAGTCGGACGTTAGCGTGTTGATTAACGGCCAAAGCGGCACCGGGAAAGAGATTCTGGCCCAGGCGATACACAACGCCAGCCCACGTAGCAAAAAAGCGTTTATTGCGATTAACTGTGGCGCGCTGCCTGAACAGTTGCTTGAATCTGAGCTGTTCGGCCACGCTCGCGGGGCATTTACCGGAGCAGTTAGCAGCCGCGAAGGTCTGTTCCAGGCGGCAGAAGGCGGTACGCTCTTTCTCGATGAAATCGGCGATATGCCTATCCCGCTGCAGGTTAAGCTGCTGCGCGTTTTGCAGGAGCGTAAAGTTCGCCCGCTGGGCAGCAACCGCGATCTGGACATCGACGTGCGGATCATCTCCGCCACGCACCGGGACTTGCCGAAAGCTATGGAGCGCGGAGAGTTTCGTGAAGATCTCTTCTATCGCCTTAACGTTGTGAACCTGAAAATTCCTGCGCTGCATGAACGCGCCGAAGATATCCCGCTGCTGGCGAATCATTTGTTACGCCAGTCGGCCGACAGGCACAAGCCGTTCGTTCGGAGTTTCTCCACCGATGCCATGAAGCGGCTGATGACCGCAAGCTGGCCGGGCAACGTGCGCCAACTGGTGAACGTGATTGAGCAGTGCGTGGCGCTGACCTCAGCCCCGGTGATTGGCGAAGCGCTGGTGGAGCAGGCGCTGGAAGGTGAAAACACCGCCTTGCCGACATTTGTCGAAGCCCGTAACCAGTTCGAGCTAAACTACCTACGTAAGCTGCTGCAAATTACCAAAGGAAATGTCACCCATGCCGCGCGCATGGCGGGGCGTAACCGAACCGAATTCTATAAATTACTGGCCAGGCATGAACTCGAGGCCAATGACTTTAAAGAGTAGGCTGTGGTAGTGTGAGCAACCGATTACTAACAGTACAAAACGCCGCGCGGGGACACCGGTAATACCATGAAAAAAATTGATGCGATTATTAAACCTTTCAAACTGGATGATGTGCGCGAAGCGCTGGCTGAAGTGGGCATTACCGGCATGACGGTGACGGAAGTCAAAGGCTTTGGCCGTCAGAAAGGGCATACCGAACTGTACCGTGGTGCCGAGTACATGGTGGACTTTCTGCCAAAAGTGAAAATTGAAATTGTGGTGACCGACGATATCGTTGATACCTGCGTGGACACCATTATCCGCACGGCCCAGACCGGAAAGATCGGTGACGGTAAGATTTTCGTGTTTGATGTGGCGCGCGTGGTGCGTATTCGTACCGGCGAAGAAGACGACGCGGCGATTTGATTTAGTTTTTTTACCCTCACCCTGGCATATATTGCCTTTTACCCCCTCGCCCCTTTGGGGAGAGGGATGGGGTGAGGGGCCGTCGAACTAAACTACATCACCTTGTGCGGGCCAAAGCACTCATAGTGAATGCTGTCTTTATTCACACCGATCTTCACCAGCTGTTCCGCCGCAAAACGCATAAAGTTGATCGGGCCGCAGAGATAAAACTGCATCGCCGGGTCGCTTAACTTCCCTTCGATTTCCAGCAGATTCATCAGTCCTTCACGGTCAAAGCGCGCCTGGGCACGATCCTCTGCGGATGGCTCACGGTACCAGACGTGGCTTTCAAATTTCGACAGTTTCGCGCCAAGCCCTGCTACTTCTTCGTTAAAAGCGTGTACATCTCCGTGTTCGGCGGCGTGCAGCCAGTTGACCTGTGCCTGGTGTTCTGTGTTCGCCAGCGTGTCGAGCATCGAGAGCATTGGCGTCTGGCCGACGCCTGCGGAAATCAGCGTCACCGGTGTGTCGGATTTTGCGTCCATAAAGAAGTCGCCTGCCGGTGAAGCCAGATGCACCCGATCGCCAGCCTGAGCATGATTGTGCAGCCAGTTTGAGACCATACCTTTCTCTTCACGCTTCACGGCAATGCGGTAGCTTTTCCCGTTCGGCTGGCGGGTCAAAGAGTACTGACGAATTTCCTGATGCGGGAAACCAACAGGCTTCAGCCAGACGCCGAGGTATTGCCCAGGCTGATAATTCGCCACCGGGCCGCCGTCCAGCGGGACAAGTTCGAAGCTGGTGATAAGCGAGCTTTGCTCTTTTTTCTCAACAATGGTGAAGGGGCGTGTGCCTTCCCAGCCACCCTGCTTAGCGGCGTTATCCTGGTAAATTTCTGACTCGCGGTTAATAAATACCTGCGCCAGTACGCCGTAGGCTTTTCCCCATGCGTCCAGCACTTCCTGCCCTGGGCTGAATAACTCGTCTAACGTAGCCAGCAGGTGGCCGCCCACAATGTTGTACTGCTCGGGTTTGATTTGGAAGGTAGTGTGTTTCTGGGCGATTTTCTCTACCGCTGGCAAGAGAGCGGCCAGATTTTCGATGTTGGTTGCATACGCGCAAATGGCGTTGAATAGCGCTTCGCGCTGGTCACCGTTGCGCTGGTTGCTCATGTTAAAGATCTCTTTCAGCTCAGGGTTGTGGCTGAACATGCGCTCGTAAAAGTGGGCGGTAAGCTTGGGGCCGGTGGCGGCCAGCAGAGGAATGGTCGACTTAACAACGGCGATGGTTTGTGCGTCTAGCATGGCGGTCTCCATAAACAGCGTAGTGTATAAATTGCATTTTAAATGCATCTTATAGAAATGGCCTTATGTTGTAAATGGGTTATCGTTGTTAACGACTGAGCTCACAGAACATGAAAAATACGCATGTCATTGATGAAGAAATATCCGGCAAATAGACGCCTGTTTTATTGCCTGGAAGCCTTATTCCATGCCTGGGTAATCGTTTGCGTAAAAACCTCTGTCAAGGCCTATCACCCGAAAGGGTTTCGGTTTACACTGTTGCCCGTCGCCCAAATGGGCCCCCTCATTGCAGTAAAATTTTTACCGTTAGCTGAGTCAGGAGATGCGAATGTTAAAGCGTGAAATGAACATTGCCGATTATGATGCCGAACTGTGGCAGGCCATGGAGCAAGAGAAAGTACGTCAGGAAGAGCACATTGAACTGATCGCCTCCGAAAACTACACCAGCCCGCGCGTAATGCAGGCTCAGGGTTCTCAGCTGACAAACAAATATGCTGAAGGTTACCCAGGCAAGCGCTACTACGGCGGTTGCGAGTATGTGGACATCGTTGAGCAGCTGGCTATTGACCGTGCGAAAGAGCTGTTTGGCGCAGACTATGCGAACGTGCAGCCACACTCCGGTTCCCAGGCTAACTTCGCGGTATACACCGCGCTGCTGCAGCCGGGCGATACCGTGCTGGGCATGAACCTGGCGCAGGGCGGCCACCTGACTCACGGCTCCCCGGTTAACTTCTCCGGCAAGCTGTACAACATTATTCCTTACGGCATTGATGAGTCCGGTAAAATTGACTACGAAGACATGGCGAAGCAGGCTAAAGAGCACAAGCCGAAGATGATCATCGGCGGCTTCTCTGCCTACTCCGGCGTGGTTGACTGGGCTAAGATGCGCGAAATCGCAGACAGCATCGGCGCTTACCTGTTCGTTGATATGGCGCACGTTGCCGGCCTGATTGCCGCAGACGTTTACCCGAACCCGGTACCACACGCTCACGTTGTGACCACCACCACCCACAAAACCCTGGCGGGTCCACGCGGTGGCCTGATCCTGGCGAAGGGCGGCGACGAAGATCTCTACAAGAAACTGAACTCTGCCGTATTCCCAAGCGCACAGGGCGGCCCGCTGATGCACGTTATCGCGGCCAAGGCTGTTGCGCTGAAAGAAGCGATGGAGCCTGAGTTCAAGGTTTACCAGCAGCAGGTTGCGAAAAACGCCAAAGCGATGGTGGAAGTGTTCCTGAACCGTGGCTACAAAGTGGTTTCTGGCGGGACTGAAAACCACCTGTTCCTGCTGGATCTGGTTAATAAAAACCTGACCGGTAAAGAAGCTGACGCTGCCCTGGGCCGCGCCAACATCACCGTGAACAAAAACAGCGTACCAAACGATCCGAAGAGCCCGTTCGTGACCTCCGGTATTCGTATCGGTTCTCCGGCTGTGACTCGCCGCGGCTTTAAAGAAGCGGAAGTGAAAGAACTGGCTGGCTGGATGTGTGACGTTCTGGACAACATCAATGACGAAGCGGTTATCGAGCGCGTCAAAGGTAAAGTGCTGGATATCTGTGCCCGCTTCCCGGTTTACGCATAACCGTTAAGCTGAAATGTAGAAGGCTCCCAGGCGGGAGCCTTTTTTATTGCTGTTGGCTGAGCGTCAGCCCAACATCCCCGCCGGGATGAACGGCCAGCAGCGTCTCCTTCGAATAACCGCTCTCGCTCATCAGGCAGGCGCAGGCGGCATCAAAAATCGCCAGCGCCAGGATTATCGACGTGGTCGCCAGCATATTCAGCGGATCCATTTCCTGCTTCACGCCGGTAGAAATCACCAACCTTGCCGCCTGGGCGATGGCCGAATCCGGGTTTTCGGTCACGCTAATGAGCGGGACGTTTCTGGCCGCGATGCCCGGCAACAGGCGCGTCAGTTCGTCGGAATTCCCACCCCGGGAAAGCATGATCATCAGATCGTCCGCACGTAAAAAGCCCAGATCGCCATGCGCCGCGTCCGTCGCGCTAAGATAAATCGCCGGGTGTTCGACACAGGCCAGCATATGGGCAATTTTCCTCGCGGCGATGCCTGAAGTACCGACGCCGGTGACCACAATCTTGCCTTTGCAGTTTCTCAGTTCGGCCAGCAAAGCGAGCCACTGAGGCTCGCTCAAGTGCTGTTCCAGCGCCGCAAGTTCACGGCTACAGGTTGCCCACGCGTTGACGGCCTGCTGCCACGAGTGGCTCATGCTTCCTCCTGCATCAGCTGGCGGTATTTCATGTGGTCGAGATACATCTCATGAAATACTTTGTATTTCCGGTCGTAGTACTGCTTGATGCGGTTGGTCTGCGGCGTGACCGTTTTGCCAATGCGGCTCATGACCGACATCGCTTCCGGGAAGGAATCAAACACGCCCGCCGCCACAGTGCCCATCATTGCGCTGCCCAACAGCATCGCCTCGCTCTCTTCTGGCAGCAGCATCGCGCAGCCTGTGGCGTTGGCGTGCTCCTGAACGAAGATAGGGTTTTTGGTGCCGCCGCCGCTCGCCATTATGGTGTCGATGGTGTAGCCGCTGTGGTTCATCGTTTCGATAATATGGCGGGTACCAAGCGCGATGGCCTGAATCGTCGCCAGATACTGCAGCGCCATATCTTCCGGCGTGCGGGAAAGCTTCAGTCCACTGATAACGCCCGTTAGCGTCGGGTTGGCTCGCGGGGAACGGTTGCCGTGGAAGTAGGGCAGGATGTGCATATCCTTCGTCAGGAAGGCGATGTTTTCCGGCTCTCCGGCCATTTTACGCAGCAGGGCGTTTAGCAGTTCGTAAATGGTTTGCCCCTGAGTCTTCGCCTGGGCAAGCAGCGTCTCATAGCATGGATGAGACTGAATAATATGGTCGATAAGCGCCCCGGTGGCCGACTGGCCGCCTTCGTTTAGCCAGTAGCCCGGCAGCACGGCGGAGTAGTAAGGCCCCCAAACGCCATTAATAAAACGTGCTTCTTTTGAAATCGCCATATGTCCGGTTGAGGTGCCGCCGATGAGCGCCACGCGGCGATCGAAATCAGCCACTTCACCGGAAACGCCGCAGGCGCCGAGCGTGCCGAGCGTGCCCGCGTGGGCATCAATAATTGAGACGCTGACGGCGGTGCCGGCAATCAGCCCCATCTCGCTTGCGGCACGCTGGGTCAGACCGTGGCCCAGCGGCTCGCCCATGGTTTTGACATAGCGGCCAATTTTTTCTGCATCGTGCTCCAGCAAATCTTCCAGCCCAATCTGGCGGAAATAACTGCTGTCCCATTTGTCTTCGTGGCCCATATAGGTCCATTTACAGACGGTGGAGCAAAGCGAGCGGGTATCATCCCCGGTAGCGCGCCAGGTCAGGAAGTCCGGCAGGTCAAAATAGTAGCCCGCATTAGACCAGGTATTCGGCATGTGTTGTTTGAGCCACAGCAATTTTGGCGTCTGCATTTCCGGGGAAATAATTCCGCCCACGTAGTCCAGCACACGGTGGTGCAGGGCATTAATCCTGTCGGCCTGGGTGATGGCGCGGTGATCCATCCACACAATGATGTTCTGTTCGCTGCGCCCGGAAGGGCTGATGGTCAGCGGCTTGCCTTCTTTATCCAGCACCACCAGGGAACAGGTGGCGTCGAATCCCAGCCCTTTTACCTGAATCGGGTTAATATCGGCCTGGTTGACCGCATCCCGCACCGCGTTGCAAACCGCCTGCCAGATATTGTCCGAGGATTGCTCAACGAAGTCCGCCTGCGGGCGGTAAATCTCAATCGCCCGGCTTGCCTCGCCAACCATTCTGCCATTCAGGTCAAAGACGCCCGCGCGGGCGCTTCCCGTCCCTACATCCACCCCAATGAAGTAACTCGCCATAATGATTCTCCTGAACTCAGGCTTTACGATTCTGTAATGCGATAAAGAGGATCAGCACCGCGCCCCAGAGCGCCATGGTCAAATAACTGCTGATCCCCAGCAAATTAAAGCCGCTTTCCAGCATTTGCAGCACGATGAGCGCCAGCACCAGGCCGATAATGCGGCCGAAGCCGCCGTCCGGGTTAATGCCGCCCAGCACCGAGGCAAGAATGGTGACCAGCAGGTAAGACTCACCGTACCCGGCTTTGGCGGAGTTAAATTTCGCCATCATCAGAATGGCGGCCACCCAGCCGAGCAGCGCGGAAATCACGTATACCGATATCTGCACCCGCACGGTGTTAACGCCGCTGTAGCGAGTGGCCTGTTCGTTGGAGCCGACCAGATAAAGGCTGCGCCCCAGCGTGGTGTGCTCCAGCAATACCCAGAGCAGGACGGCAACCAGCAGGAACAGCAGCAGCGCGACCGGAATACCAAGCAATGTGGCGTTGCCCAGATACTGAATTGCCGCCGGGAAGCCGGAAATCACCGTGCCGTTGGACAGCAAAATATTGAGCCCGGAAATCAGCGTCATGGTGCCGAGCGTAGCCAGAATAGGCGAAACGCCGACCCAGGCGACCAGCGCGCCGTTTAGCGTGCCGATAGCCACCGCCACGGCAATCCCCGCCAGCAGCGCCAGGGCGAAGAACAGCGGGTTATCCGGGTGGCTGACGATAATGGCCGCCATCACCAGCGAACAGGCGTTCGCCCCGGCAATGATCGACAGGTTGATCCCGCCGGTCAGCATCGTCATCCCCATACCCAGCGCCAGCATGCCAAGAATAGGCAGCTGAGAGCCGATGGACTGGAAGTTGGCGAGGCTAAAGAAGCGCCCGCCCAGCAGCAGCGAAAACGCCACGGCGACCACCACAATAATCACGCACTGCAGCCGGATGATGGCGTCACCGGGTAAAAATCTGGCGAAGGTTTTCATCTCAAAGCTCCCTTGCGAGTTTACGTTTTTCATTCCACGCCGTGGCGCTGATGCTGACCAGAATAATCACGCCGCTGAACACGGCATGCCAGTAAGAGGACACGCTCAGCAGCGTCAGACCGTTTTGTAAGAAAGCGAGCAGGATAACGCCGAGCAGGGTGCCGGTTAGCGTCCCGCGCCCGCCGCTCATGCTTGTCCCGCCGAGTACTACCGCTGCCAGAACCGTCAGCTCAAAGCCCAGCAGCGAGTTTGGCGCGACGGACTGGGTGATCTGCGCCTGAACGACGGCGGCAATACCTGCCAGAATCCCCATATAGCCGTAGACGTAGAAGTGCAGCTTCAGCAGGTTCATCCCCAGACGGGACGCCGCCTCACGGTTGCCGCCCATGGCATAAATCTGGCGGCCAAGGCGCGTGTAGTTCATCAGCACGGCGGTAAAGATAATCACTGCGGCCAGGCACAGCAGCGGCAGGGTCAACCCGTACTGATAACCGTCTTTGGCCGTGAAAGAGAACCAGTTAATGCCGTTCATAAACCAGTCCGGGAAGCCGTACAGCCAGGTGCCTTTGGTGAGGTAAACCAGCAGGCCGTAGTAAACGTTGAGGGTGGCAATGGTGATGATGATCGCCGGGACCCGCAGCCAGTAAACCAGGAAGCCGTTGATCAACCCGAGCAGCAGCCCGACGGCAATCGAAATCACCAGCGCCAGCGCAAAGTTACCACCGTGGGCGATCACCCAGCTTGCCATCACGTACTGGGCAATAGCGGTCATCGCCGGGAACGAAATATCAATCCCCCCGGAAATCAGTACCACAAACAGCCCGCAGGCCAGACTGCCGAGAATGGCGTAGCTGGTGGCGACATCGGTCAGGTTACCGAGAGATAAAAACTCATCGGTGCTGATGCTCAGGCCAACGGCCAGTGCCACCACCAGAAGACCCAGCCAGAACTCATGTTGCCCGGCCAGGCGGGAAAAACGAGGGTTATTCATTGACCACCTCAGCAATGTCCTGCTCGCTACTGCGATGAGGATTAAACTCTGCGACCAACTCGCCCCGGCGCATCACCAGCACGCGGTGGCTGTTGTAATACGCCTCAGGGATTTCATCGCAAATCATCAGTACCGCCAGCCCCTGTTCCGCCAGAGAGCGGGCGATTTGGTAAATACCTTCTTTGTTGGCGATATCCACGCCCACCGTGGGCGAGTCGAGGATCAATATTTGCGGATTAGTCGCCACCCATTTGGCGATGGCAATCCTTTGGGCGTTGCCGCCGGAAAGGGTTTTTACCGGCAGCCCGGCATCGGAGACTTTGATGTTTAGCTCACGAATAAGATCGGCCACCAGGTGACGGGCTTTGGCGTGATCGAGCAGGCCGCTGCGGGTATGAAGTTTGTCGAAGACCGTGACAATAGTGTTGTCGTAGATCGACTGCTCCATGATCAGGCCTTGAGTCAGGCGATCTTCAGACACGTAGCCGATGCCGTGTTTGATCGCATCGTGGTTATTGCGAAACGTCACCGGCACGCCGTCGATCAGCATTTCACCGCTTTGCGGCTGCGTCATGCCGAACAGGCTCATGCACAGTTCGGTGCGGCCCGACCCGAGCAGGCCCACGATGGAAACAATCTCTCCGCTGCGCAGTGACAGATTGATGTTGTGGTATTTGCCTTTGCGGCTGAGTCCACGCAGCTCCAGCATCGGCTGTTTTTCTACCGGAGGCTTTTCCGGCAGCGGGCTGTAGTGGAAGCGTTGCCCGGTCATCAGGAAAGCAAGCTCGTTGCTGTCCAGCTCGCTGGCCTGCCAGGTGCCGACCAGCTTCCCGTCGCGCATCACGCTAATGCGATCGGCCACTTCCATTACTTCGTCCAGGCGGTGGCTGACAAACACCACGCAAATCCCGTCCGCTTTAAGTTCATTCACCACCCGCAGCAGGCCGTTCACTTCCTGGCGAGTCAGAGATGCCGTAGGTTCGTCCATAATGACCAGCCGGGCATCGGCGGCAATGGCGCGGCAAATCGCCACCAGTTGGCGATCGGCTATCGAGAGTTTTTCGACTTTTTTGTCCGGGTCAAGCGTGACGCCAATGCGCTGCATAGCCGCCAGCGCCTGAGCTTTCATCGCGCGGCGGTTAACCCACAGACTACCGCCGGGCTGATAGCGGTGCACGGCGATATTCTCGGCCACGCTGAAATTGGGGAACAGCGACAGATCCTGGTAGATTACCTGGATGCCGTAATGCGCGGACAGCGTGGGCGTCAGGCTGTGAAACAGTTTGCCGTCGAGGGCGATTTGCGCCCCTTTTTCCGGGTGGTAGACGCCGGAAATCACTTTGATAATCGTGCTTTTACCGCAGCCGTTTTGTCCGGCCAGGCAATGAACTTCGCCTTTTCTGAGCGTCAGATTGACGTTATCCAGCGCCCGCACGCCCGGGAATTGCTTGCTGATATTCTCAAGAGTGATAAATGCGGATGTGTCGGTCATGGGTAATGCCCCTGCCGGCGCCCGACGTGGGCGCCACAAAATAATCTTGTTGGAGAATGCCGGCCGGCTGACCGGCATTCCGGTTTCCCTGGTGTTGGCTTAAGAGCCTTAGAAACCGAGTGACTGAGCGTTATCTTTGGTGACTTCGAGGATCTTGTTAAAGCGGATCACTTTCTTATCCATGTCGACATCGGCCTTGCCCAGACCGTCAATGGTCAGGTCTTTGGTCACGGCTTTGCCCTGTAGCAGCTGATCTGCCACGGTAACCAGCGCGTAACCCGCATCTTTAGGATCCCAAAGCAGCGCTTTTTTAATGTCGCCGCGCATCAGGTAAGGTGCTGCCTGGCCCGGCATAGCAATGCCGACAACCGCCAGTTTATCCTTCGCGCGTTTCTTCTGTACCGCCTGGCCCGCGCCGATTGGGCCGAGCGAACCAAAGCCAATCACGCCTTTCATCTGCGGATACGTTTTCATCAGATCAAGCGTGGTGGAGTAGGATTTGTCGATGCTCTCCGCCACCGGCAGGCGCGAAGTTACTTCGAACATATCCGGGTATTTTTCTTTCTGGTATTTAATGGCGGAATCCGCCCAGGCGTTGTGCAGCGGCACGGTCAGCGAGCCGACGTAAATCGCATAGCCGCCTTTTCCACCCATGTCTTTCGCCAGCTCATCCATGTTGGCCTGAGCGTATTTCTCGCTGTCGATGGTTTCGATATCCCACTGGCCGATCTGCTGGTCAGGGGATTCATGCGTCAGTACTACGATGCCCTGGTCGCGCGCTTTTTTCAGCACCGGCTCCAGCACTTTGGCGTCGTTAGGCACCACGATAATGGCGTTCACTTTCTTGGCGATCAGATCCTCAATCACCTTCACCTGCTGAGCCGGATCGGGTGTTGAAGCCCCGGTCTGGTAAGCGTTAACGTTGAGTTTTTTTGCGGCTTCATTGACGCCGGTTTCCATACGGTTAAACCATGGGATCCCGGTGACTTTCGCCACCACTGCGATTTCATACTTATCCGCCGCAACGGCCGTACCGGACAACATGCATGCAGAAATCAGGGTTGCACTGAGTAATGCGAGTTTGAATTTCATAGGTGTACCTTTTTTATTAGGGACTGAGGCATGTCACGGAGAGGAGACTAGCAACGAAGGGAAGAGGGAATGAATCGTAGTTTTTCTAAATGTGATACACGCCCATTATTGTTTGTTTTTGGATCTAATTTAGTTAAAAAATAGTTAAATATATGATGTTTTTTTAAACTGGACGGACATGGTGGTGTTAATTCATAGTCAAAAATGAAACATATGAATAACAATTAATAAACAATTTGCCGTTAAGGGGATGCTTTTGACACCAAAGAGGCGGTCAGCCAGCAAAAGAATGTTACGAAATTGTGAGCTGAAGCGTATCAAGCAAAATGGGCGGGAAGCAAATGAAAAAGGCCGCAGAAGCGGCCTTTGAGGAGGATGAGATTCAGCGCTTGTCGACGGAAATCGCGCCAGGGCCGGTTACCGCCAGCAGCAGGAACCCGCCAGCTATGCTGATGTTTTTATAGAAGTTAATCATGTTAGGCATCACCGCGTCGCCGGTCATATTCCAGTAGTGGTGACCGATAAGTGCCGTGCCGAGGGTATAAAACACAAACAAAATGGCCAGCGGGCGGGTAAAGAACCCGATAATGACCAGGATTGCGGCGACAACTTCCATAAATACCGCAATCGCGGCGGCAAGCGTCGGGAGTGGGGTGCCAAGATGCTCCATATACGCCACGGTGCCGCTGAATCCGCTGAGCTTCGGCAAGCCGAAAATAATGAACAGCAGAATCAACGCAATACGGGCAATAAGCAGGATCAGGGCACGAGATTGACCAAAATCGAAATAGCGTAGTGTGTTCATAGCGGGCTCGCCTGTAGTGGACTCAATTTAAAGTTAATACACAACTTCCGAGCCTGCCATTGCCGCTACGCCTCTACCACGTTGTTTGTGTTAATGAATGTTTTTTATTGATGACGCCCGACGCCATCTCGTTATTCCATCAGTGCAGTCTCGGCATATAAATAGCCTATCCCCATCACCTGCTGGGCGCGGGTGAGTTGCCCGAAGTTTATTTGCGTGGCGTGACTCTTAAGGCTATCACCGTGGTCGAAGGGATTAAAACCAATGCGCTGTTTAATGGCGTTCAGCCAGTTTTCGCCAAACTCGCAGCTGCGGCCATAGAACCAGATCTGATTAATATTCAGAATATTAAGAAAGTTATACAGGCTAAGCCCAATCGCGTTGGCCGAATCTTCTACCCAGCGGGCAACTCTTTCATCTCCGCCATGCAGCGCCTGAACCAACTGCCGGGAAGTGAGCTTTTCCGGATCGTGCTGCTGCGCCTCGGGGTGTGTTTTGAGCCAGATACGAGCCTGTTTTTTCAGCGCGCTGAGCGAAGCTACGGTTTCCAGGCAGCCATAGCGCCCGCAGTCGCAGGCCATGCCATCCGGGTTCACGATGGTGTGGCCAAT
Source organism: Amanita fuliginea (assembly GCA_023014435.1). NCBI lineage: Eukaryota > Fungi > Basidiomycota > Agaricomycetes > Agaricales > Amanitaceae > Amanita > Amanita fuliginea. The sequence continues at coordinate 39,725 of JAEBUQ010000004.1, forward strand.
TTGCCCGCTGCCGTACAGATTGCCGCGATAGATTTGCCCGTTGATCACAAACGAAGAGCCGATGCCATAATCCACGTTAAGCACGCAGAAATCTTCCCGGTTGCCGTTGTTTTGCCACTTTTCCGCCAGGGCGAGCATCACGCAGTCGTTATCCAGCCGGACTTCGACGTTCAGCTTCTCCTCCAACAGGTATTTAATTTCCACCGCTTCCCGCCATGGTGCCTGGGGCATGGTTTGCGACACGCCGGTCACCGGATCGACCTGCCCGTGTATACCCAGCGCGAGATTAATGGTTTTTTTTGGCCAGTTTTTTCGCTGCTGCTGCCAGATTGCTTCGATGGCTGACAGCAGTGCCTGGGGAGAAGGTGCCACAATAGCGCGGCGCTCAAAGTCGGTTATCGGCGAAAGCTGGGCGTTGCACAGCTGGCTCTCGATGCTGGTGGGGGTGACGTTCATACAGAGGATGTAATCCCCTTCCGGCGGGATCTGGTAGCTGCCGCTGTTCAGCCCGCGGCTGCTGAGATTTTCGCTGGAGTGGCTAAGTTTGCCCTCATCAACCAGCTCTTCAAGGATGTTGCTGACGGCGGGAATGGACAGCCCGGTGTAGCGGGCAAACTGCGATTTACTCAGCTGCTTGTGCCGCCATACCAGCGTCATCAGCGTTTGCCGGTTGAGCTGGCGCACCCGCTGATTATTGAGACCTGACTCCTGCATGTTTACTAAACCTCATTAACTGTATTGCGTGAGCATTCAGCGATTAAATCATAATCAGCTGCTCCAAACTGTTGGCAATCCCCCATTCACTGTTATTTGTTTACTGGAGAGTTGCAATGTACGGAGCCGTTAAAGTCTGGCAGGAAACGATCTCACTCCCGACCTGGACCACCGGAGCAGAGGATCCAAACCCGATGTTCCTGGAAAACCGTGTTTATCAGGGATCTTCCGGCGCGGTTTACCCCTATGGCGTGATAGACACCCTGACCGGTAAACGTGAAATGCGCGAGTACCAGGCGGTTTGGCTGGAGAACGATTTCATTCGCGTCATGCTGCTACCGGAACTGGGCGGGCGTATTCACCGTGCCTGGGACAAAGTGATGGAGCGTGACTTCGTTTACTACAACGAAGTGGTCAAACCCGCGCTGGTGGGCCTGATTGGGCCGTGGATCTCCGGTGGGATCGAATTCAACTGGCCTCAGCACCACCGCCCGACCACTTTTCTGCCGGTCGATGTGACCTTCCAGCAGCACGAAAGCGGGGCGCAAACCGTCTGGCTGGGTGAAGTGGAGCCGATGCGCGGCCTGCAGGTGATGACCGGTTTTACGCTTTACCCGGAAAAAGCGCTGATTGAAATTACCGGCAAAGTCTTTAACGGCAACGCCACGCCGCGCCACTTCCTGTGGTGGGCAAACCCGGCGGTGAAAGGCGGCGACGACCATCAGAGCGTATTCCCGCCGGACGTGACTGCGGTATTTGACCACGGCAAACGCGACGTTTCCGCTTTCCCGATTGCCCACGGCACCTACTACAAGGTGGATTACTCCGCGGGCGTGGATATCTCCCGCTACAAAAACATTCCGGTGCCAACGTCCTACATGGCTGATAAGTCGGATTACGATTTTGTGGGGGCCTATCACCACGGTGAACAGGGCGGGCTGCTGCATATTGCCGATCACCATGTATCACCGGGTAAAAAGCAGTGGACCTGGGGCAACTGCGACTTTGGCCTGGCCTGGGATCGCAACCTGACCGACACCAACGGCCCGTATATTGAGCTGATGACCGGCGTGTTTACCGACAACCAGCCAGACTTTACCTGGCTGGCACCGTTTGAAGAAAAAGTGTTTGTGCAGAACTTCCTGCCGTACAGCAAACTGGGGACGCTGCAAAACGCCAGCACTGACGCTGCCATCAAGCTTGAGCGTCAGCAAGGCAGGCTGGAACTCGGTGTCTACGCCATTTCTCCGTTGGAAGCAGTGACGCTGCGTCTTGAAAGCGACGGCGTAGTCCTGTGGCAAACGCCGCTCAGCCTGAAACCGGCGGAAGTCTGGCAGCATCAACTGACGGATGACTGGCCGCAGCGGTTGACGCTGAGCTTACTCAACGCGCAAGACGAAGTGGTGCTCAGCTACCTCGAACACATCGCGGAAGAGTTGCCTTTGCCACAGGCGGCGCAGGCGCCGGCTAAACCTGAACAAATCGCGAACTGCGACGAACTTTATTTCATTGGCCAGCATCTGGAGCAGTATCTGCACGCCAGCCGCTCGGCCTTCGACTACTACCAGCGAGGGCTGGAGATTGACCCGCTGGACTCCCGCTGTAACGTCGCCCTGGGCACGCTGGAATTCAACCGGGGAAACTGGCAAAAAGCCAAAGAGCACGCTGACGCGGCGCTGCAGCGCGCCCATCGCCTCAACAAAAACCCGCAAAACGGCGATGCCAGCCAGCTTCTTGGCTCGGCGAAAGAGCGCCTGGGCGACTACGACGGTGCCTTCGATGCTTACTACAAGGCCAGCTGGAGCGGCAACTGCCGGGATGCGGCATTTTATGCCCTTGCTCGCCTGGCGATGCGCAAAGGGGAAACGGCTCGCGCCTTAACGCTGGTGTCCCAAAGCCTGCAGTTCAACGCCTCGAATAACCTGGCCATGGGGTTGAAAGCGCTGGTGCTGTCTCAACAAGGGGAAAAAGCCGCGGCGCTGGCGTGGGTTGAGCAGCAGCTTGCCGTCTGGCCGCTGAGTTATGCCCTGCATTATGCCCGCTGGGCGATCACTCAGAGCGAAGGTGACAAGCAAAAGCTGCGGCAGGTGACCGGCCAGCGCGGCACTAACGCGAGCGTTTTGGCAGGCTGGCTGATGAGCTTTGGGGCAGAGCATGCCGCGCGTGAACTGCTCGCCGTGCTGAATGCGCAGGAAACGATGCCGCTGCTGTGGCAGGCCTCGCTGGAATCCGATCCACAGCGCCAGCAAAATTATCTCGTGCAGGCTCGGGAGCAGTTTACCACCCGGGTTCGCTTCCCTAACACGCTGGATGAAGTGCAAATGCTGATGCGCCTCCCGCAGGATGGTTTTGCACAGTATCTGCTGGGCTGCTTCTGGTACAGCAAACGTCGTTATGCAGAAGCGCTAACCTGCTGGGCATTCTGTGCTGAACAGATGCCGGAGTTTGCCTCCGTGCAGCGCGTGCTGGCGATTCATGCCTGGAACAAAGAGCAGGACGTTCAGCGAGCTGAAACGCTGCTGCAGCGTGCCGTGGATCTTGAACCCGATAATGCGCGCTTCCTGTTTGAGCTCGACTTTCTGCTTAAGCTGAATGGCCGCTCACCGGAGGAGCGTCTTACCCGCCTGGAGGCGAGGCGTGACGTTGCGCTAAAACGTGACGATCTCACTGCCGAGCTGCTGAGCCTGTGGAACCAGCACGGCAAGCATGACGCAGCCGCGAAGGTGCTGGCTGAACGGAAGTTCCATCCGTGGGAGGGCGGCGAAGGCAAAGTGACGGGGCAGTACATTATCAGCCAACAGCGGCGCGCCCTGGCCTGCATGGCTGCCGGACAATACGGCCAGGCAGAGGAACTGCTGCAACAGGCGCTGAGCTACCCGGAAAACCTCGGCGAAGGCCGCCTGGTCGGGCAAACCGACAACGATATCTGGTATCTGCTTGGGCGCTGTGCGCAGCTCCAGCAGCGTAGCGAACTCGCTAAATCCTACTTCCAGCAGGCGCTGAAGGGCGGAAGTTCCCTGGCGGCCGGGCGCTACTACAACGACCAGCCCGTGGACTACCTCTTCTATCAGGCTATGGCCCTCAAACAGTTGGGAGAGCTTGAGGCGGCCCATCAGCACTTCAAAGCCTTTATTGACTGGGCGCAGGCGCACCGTACCGACGGGGTTGAGGCCGATTTCTTCGCTGTTTCCCTGCCGGACCTGATCGCGCTCAACGGCGACCCGCTGAAGCAACATCAGCAGCATTGCCTGTTTGTGGAGGCGCTTGGGTGGCTTGGCCTGGGGGATATCGCCGCCTTCAACCAGCGGGTGGAAGCCTTGCTGACCCTTAACCCGGCTCATGACAAAGCCCATCTGCTGCGTCAGGCCCTTAGCTCCGGCGTGCTTTAACAAAATAACCAGCGGGCGACGATGAGCGCCCGCTCCCTTACCCTACAAATACAAGATGAGGATCGACCATGGAAAGTATGCCATCGCAACTACGCATGGGTTACGTCTGGACCATCTGTCTGGTGGCCGCCTGCGGCGGGCTGTTGTTTGGTTATGACTGGGTGGTTATCGGCGGGGCGAAACCGTTCTACGAAGCCTATTTTTCTATTACCGATCCGGCCGTTTCCGGGTGGGCGATGAGTTCGGCTCTGGTGGGGTGTGTCATCGGGGCGCTGCTCTCCGGTTGGTGTGCCGATAAGTTTGGCCGAAAAATTCCCCTTATTGTTGCGGCACTGCTGTTTACCGTATCGGCATGGGGCACGGCAGTTGCACATAACTTCGACCTGTTTGTTGGATGGCGTATTGTCGGCGGGGTCGGAATCGGCCTCGCTTCGGCGCTTAGCCCGATGTATATCGCAGAAATTAGCCCGGCGGCACAGCGCGGCCGCTTTGTCGCGGTTAACCAGCTCACCATTGTTATCGGCGTGCTGGCGGCACAGCTTATCAACCTGATGATTGCCGAGCCGGTCGCCAGCCACGCGACAATGCAGGAAATCAGTGCGAGCTGGAATGGACAGGTGGGCTGGCGTTGGATGTTTGGCTCGGGCGCGGTGCCTGCAGCGGCGTTTTTGATCCTGATGTTCTTTGTGCCGGAGTCACCGCGCTGGCTGGTGCGCGCCGGGAAAAGCGAACGCGCTCACCAAATGCTGAGCCGCATCGGCAGTAAAAGCTATGCCGACGAAACGCTAAAAGATATTCAGGAAACGTTAAGCAGGGATACTCAAAAAGTATCGTGGTCTGCCCTTTGGGAGCCGAAGGTTCGTCCGATCATCGTGATGGGTATGGTGCTGGCGGTGTTCCAGCAGTGGTGTGGGATTAACGTTATCTTCAACTATGCGCAGGAGATCTTTGCCTCCGCCGGGTTCGACATTAACAGTACGCTGAAATCAATCGTGGCTACCGGCCTGATTAATCTGGTGTTTACTATCGCCGCGTTGCCGCTGGTGGACAAAATTGGCCGTCGCAAACTGATGTTGTTCGGTGCCGCCGGGCTGACGATTATCTATGCGCTGATTGGTGCCTCCTACGGCCTGGGCATTATGGGGCTGCCGGTGCTGATTCTGGTGCTGGCCGCCATCGCGACTTATGCGCTGACGCTGGCCCCGGTAACCTGGGTGTTGCTGGCGGAAATCTTCCCGAACCGCGTTCGCGGCCTGGCGATGTCGCTGGGGACATTAGCGCTGTGGATTGCTTGCTTCCTGCTGACTTACACCTTCCCGCTGCTGAATGCGGGCCTGGGCGCGTCAGGCAGCTTCCTGCTGTACGGCGTTATCTGTGCCGCAGGCTTTATCTACGTGCGCCGCTTCGTGCCGGAAACCAAAGGCGTGAGCCTCGAAGCGCTGGAGCAGCAGTTGGCTGAGGGGCGCGTGAACGCTTCTCCCGCCCAGGCTGCAAAGGTGCTGCGTTAATGGACGCTCTGAACCTGCAAAATGCTTTTCTCAGTTTGACTGTTGCCCCGCAAGGGGCCTCAGTTCTCAGCTTTGAATCTCTCCGGCACGGGAAACCGATTTTTCATCCGGCGAACCCGGCGCTGTTTCCGATGCTGCCGCTGGCTAATCGGGTGGCCGGGAACGCTTTCCCTCTGCACGGCGAGCAAATCCAACTGCCAGACAGCCCCGTTGATGAGCACTTTTTTCTGCACGGGGACGGCTGGCAAAAGCTTTGGTATGTTGAGCAGCACACTGCGGAGTCCGTCACCTTAAGTTTGCGCAGCCAGCATCCCTGCGGTTTTGATTATCTGGCGAATCTGACTTATCGCCTGGCGGGCAACAGGCTGCTAACCCGGCTTGAGCTGAGGCACATCGGTGAGAAACCGATGGTTTACGGGCTTGGTTTGCATCCTTATTTTGCGCTGGAACCGGACAGCCTGGTGCAGTTTTCCGCCAGCGGCTACTGGCCTGAAGGCGAGCAGCACCTGCCTTTGGCCTGGGAAGGGATGTTCACTCAGCTGACGGATTTTTCCCGCGCGAAAACGCCGGAGAACAAGTGGCTTAACGTGGGCTATTCCGGCTGGAGCGGCAGGGCGGTTATTACCCACTCTGATATGAGCGTTTGTCTTTGCAGCCCGGCACCCTGTTTGATGGTGTTTCGCATGGAGAACCAGCCGTTTATCTGCCTTGAGCCGCAAACGCATCCGGTCAACGCGCATAACATGGTGGGAATGCCGGGGCTGGTTATGCTGGAGAGGGGCCAGACCACGCATCTGGAGATGGAGGTTGAGGTGAGCTAGCGTGTAATAGCCATTATTTTGATGTGTGTTATTACGCTGTTAATGTTTGCTTGCATGCCAGCCGGCTATCCCCGACACTATCGCCTCCAAAACGGGAGGGATCATGGTTTTGCATTCCACGCGCTGGCTGGCGCTCAGTTACTTTACCTACTTCTTTAGCTATGGCGTGTTTTTGCCGTTCTGGAGCGTCTGGCTCAAAGGCGTCGGGCTTCCCCCGGAAACTATAGGATTGCTGTTAGGCTCAGGGCTGATTGCCCGTTTCCTCGGCAGTTTATTATTAGCCCCCCGCGTGACCGATCCTTCCCGCCTTGTTTTCGCCCTTCGTCTGTTAGCCCTTGCCACACTAATTTTTGCCGCTGGTTTCTGGCTGGGCCATGCCGCGCTCTGGCTGCTGCTGACGATGGTGGGCTTTAACCTGTTCTTCTCGCCGCTGGTGCCGCTGACCGATGCGCTGGCGGGGACCTGGCAGCGGCAAATGCCGCTGGATTATGGCCGGGTACGGCTTTGGGGATCGCTGGCGTTTGTTATCGGCTCGGCCATTACCGGCAAGCTGGTGAGCGAATTCAGCTATCAGGCTATTCTGGTGCTGTTGACCATCGGCGCGGCGTCGATGCTGATTGGCATGATGCTGCGGCCTTCTATTATGCCGCAGGGCGAAACCCGGCATCAGGCTTCGGCGGGTTGGCCCGCCTGGAAAGGGCTGATTATCAGCGCCTGGCGTTTTCTGGCCTGTGTTTCTCTGCTGCAGGGCGCGCATGCGGCCTATTACGGTTTTAGCGCAATTTACTGGCAGGGCGCAGGCTATTCCGCTTCCGTTGTGGGCTATTTATGGTCGCTGGGCGTAGTGGCGGAAATTGTTATCTTTGCCCTCAGCAACAAATTGTTCCGCCGCTGGAGTGCCAGAGATTTACTGCTGTTGTCCACCGTGACCGGCATTATTCGCTGGAGCCTGATGGCAAGTACCACCGAACTGCCGTGGCTGATTGTGGCGCAGATCCTGCACTGCGGCAGCTTCACGGTTTGCCACCTGGCGGCGATGCGCTATATCTCTGCCCGTAAAGGCGGGGAGGTGATCCGGCTGCAGGCCGTTTACTCCGCCGTAGCGATGGGCGGCGGTATCGCCGTGATGACGATTTTCTCCGGCTTCCTTTATCAGCATTTGCAGGGCGGGATGTTCTGGGTCATGGCGCTGGTAGCGGCCCCGGCGCTGTTCCTGCGGCCAAAAGTCGCCGCAGTCAGCCCGGTTGCGGAAAACTAAGCCTCTAACAGCGCTTTGATACGCTGCTGCTGGTGTTCTCCCAGCGGCAGCGTGGCGTGAATGAGCGGGGGGGAAAACAGCGGCAGTGAGGTCGCGTAGGGCGTAATGACCAGCCCCACTTCGCGCGGAGCGCCCTGGCTTTGAAACTGCTGTACCGCCAGGTATTTAATGTTGAGCGGCAGCAGGGTCAGCTCACGCAGCTGCTGCTCAATTTTCTGTTCCAGCTCCCGATCGTCGGCCGTCAGCAGCAATACCTGTTTTTCCTGAATGTCACTTTCCTGCATCAGCCAGGCACCAAAGATCACCGCGACCAGGCCTCTTTCCGCGTCGGAAAACTGAATCCCATAATGCTGTTCAAAATCCGCAAGCACCTCTCGCGAGGTTCGCATCAGCCTTGGATAAAGACGCGTGATCTCTTCGGGCAGGCTGTGGTCGATGCCAATATTAAAGTGGCAGCGGTTCAGCGCCTGGGCGAGGTGAATATAAAGCTGATCGCTAAGCCCTTGTTCATCGCTAAAAGAGAGCCCGGCCTGCCGACGGAAGCGTTCAATCATCCGCGCGATTTCGTTGTGTAAACGGGCATCCTGCTCGTGTTCGTCATTAATCGGATCGGGGATCCTGAGCAGTTGAAAGAGCAGGGCCAGGAAATGCTGCTCATCGACATCGGCGGGCTGCATGACGCGGCGCTTCCAGTGGCGGGCTATTTCCTGGGCGACTGCAAACTCAGGCCGCATCTGGCTCCATTCGCGCTGCTGCGGCGTCAGGACGGGCACATTGCCGGAGTGATGCTGGTGCAGGCAATACTGCAAAAATAGCGTCAGGAACTGGCTGTCCCGGCTGTCGTACTGCCTTTTTAAACGGCGGCCACACAGATTCACCAGCGCACGTAAATTGGTTTCGTCATACAACGCCTTGATAAGTCCCAGTTGGTTTAGCTGAGACTTTAGTGCCGGGCTAAAGTGCTGTTGCACAAACTGTGGGCAAAGGCGCAGGGCGCGTCGCAGCCAGTGCAGCAGGCAAAGGCGGCGATCAAGAACTGTGCCTTCAATCCGGTAGCTGCCGTCCTGCTGCGGAGTCAGGGAGAGACGGTGATAACTCTGGATCTCATGGCCCGTGTCGGCTATATCTTGCAGGGTTTGCCTCTGATCCACGCCGTTAAGGCTGGCAATTACCTCCGGCGTGACGTTCGGCTCCGGGAGATAGAGCATCAGAAGCAGGTGGCAGCGGCGCTGCGAACTGGTGAGCACAGAGGGTGGCGGCGTCAGTAAAGTCATCATCTGGCTGTCCCAATGTGGTATCAGAAGTTAAGAATAGCTAAAGGTTTCGGCCAATATATTGCCCTTTTTAGTTTTTCATCACGGAATTACGGCTGGCTCACAGAATTTAAATCTTGAGGGAAGCATGAGCGACAAAAGAATCAGCCTGAAAGGAGTAGCCTTGCTGCTGGCAGGGCTTTCGGCGGCAAGCGTGCAGGCGCATCCCCACAGTTTTATCTCCATCGTCACTACGCCGGTGGTTGAGCAGGGGCAGCTGACGGGGCTAAAAATGCAGTGGACGATGGACGAGATTACTTCAGCAGATCTGTTGTATGACGCCGGCGACGCAAAGCCGGGGTCTACCGTATGGAAGAAGCTGGCGGCAGAAGTGATGGCTAACGTGCTGGGCCAGCACTACTTTACCGAGTTCTGGCATAACAAAGAGAAGGTGAAGTTTGGCAATTTGCCGCCGGAATATGGCCTGAGCCGCAGTAATCATCAGGCGGTGCTGACGTTTGTTCTGCCGCTGGCGCATCCGCAGCCGCTGAAAGGGCAGACATACCGTTTCTCGACCTTCGATCCGACCTATTTTGTCGACATGAGCTATGCCCACGATGGGGACGTGCATCTGCCGCTGGATTTGGCCTCAGGCTGTAAAGTGTCTGTGCACACGCCAAAGCCCAGCGAAGAGACGCTGCTGTTCGCGCAATCGCTGGATAAAGCTGACGCCCCGCCTGAGGACATGGACTTAGGGAAACAGTTTGCTCAGGAGGTGACGCTGGCATGTCAATAATCACCGCTTCTTCTCCCGTTCGCCGCTGGGGCCATTTGTGGCCGCTGGCGCTGTTTATGCTGCTTGCCGCAGCCGGGCTTTATGCCTTGTGGCTTTATTGGCCGCAAATCCTTCTCAGCTCGGCCGTCTGGCAGCGTTCAATCAATCAGGAATTAAGCGGGCTGCTGCGCCAGGTGGCGGACAACCCCACTCGCGCAGGTTTATCGCTGCTCTCTTTCAGTTTTTTCTATGGCGTGCTCCATGCGCTGGGGCCAGGGCACGGTAAAATCGTCATCAGCACATGGCTTGCGACCCACCCCTCAAAAATTAAAAGCAGCCTCGGTTTGACCTTTGCCGCCTCTTTATTGCAGGGACTGGTGGCTATTGCGCTGGTGGTCGTGGTGCTGGGCGTCCTGGCCTTGCCTTCCCGGCAGCTTCATCTCAGCAGTTATTGGATGGAGAAGGGCAGCTACCTGCTTGTCGGGTGCCTGGGCCTTTTGCTGAGCTGGCGGGCACTGGGGCGTTTACGCGCTCAGTTACGCCGCAAACCCAAATTCACCTCGTTTACACCGCATCATGTGCATGACGCTAACTGCGGCTGCGGGCATCAGCACGTCCCGGACGAAAAACAGCTGGCGGCGGGCAGCGACTGGCGGGCCAGGCTGATGATCGTTCTGTCGATGGGTATGCGCCCCTGTTCCGGCGCGATTATGGTGCTGCTGTTCAGCAAGGTGATCGGGGTCTTTAGCTGGGGCGTACTGTCTGCGCTGGCGATGGCGGCGGGCACCTCGATCACTATTTCTGGCCTGGCGTTGCTGGTACACAGCTTCCGTGCGCTGGCGGTTCGCTTAAGCGGGAACCGTGCCCCGGTGCTCTGGCGGCAGGTCGGCTGGTCAACGCTCGCGCTGGCGGGAGGAATTATCCTGGTCGTGGCCGCTCTGATTATGTGGCTGAGCGCCCAGCCGATGGCGCGAGGTATTCGGCCTTTCTGAACGGGCAGCTAAATGCGGGCATAAAAAAATCCCCTCGCCGTAAAGCTGAGGGGATTTTTGTTTTTGCCTCTTCTTTATTAAAGAAGGTGAGGCAAAAAAGCTTAGCGCTTCAGCGCTTCGCTCAGTTCTTCACGCATGGTAGCCAGCATGGCTTTCACTACGCGTGGGTTACCGGCGACGATGTTCCCGGTCGTCAGGTAGTTATGGCCGCCGGTGAAATCACACACGATGCTGCCGGATTCACGAGCCAGCAGTTCACCTGCGGCGAAATCCCATGGCTTCAGGCCAATCTCGAAGAAACCGTCCACGCGGCCAGCCGCAACGTAGGCCAGATCCAGCGCAGCGGAACCGGTGCGACGGAAGTCTGCACACTGGGTGAACAGTTTGCCGACGATGTTGATGTAAGAGGTAGCGTGCTGCTTCACTTTGAACGGGAAGCCGGTCGCCAGAACGGTGCCGTCCAGGTCGCGTGCGTTGCTGCCGCGCAGGCGGTAGCCGTTAAGCTGGGCGCCCTGGCCGCGAACGGCGCTGAACAGTTCGTTACGCATTGGATCGTAAACTACCGCGACTTCGGTGCGGCCTTTGATACGAACAGCGATAGAAACGGAGAAATGCGGCAGACGTTTGATGAAGTTGGTGGTGCCATCCAGCGGATCGATAACCCATTGCACATCCTGATCTTCCCCAGCCAGTTCACCGGATTCTTCGGTGATGATGGTGTGTTTTGGGTAAGATTTACGAATCACTTCGATAATCAGACGTTCGGCGTCTTTATCGACGTTGGTCACGAAGTCATTGCTGCCTTTCTGGCTAGCTTCAACTGCGTCTGGAGTTTCGTAATTCTTGGCAATTAAATTACCCGCCTTGCGTGCAGCACGCACGGCGATGTTGAGCATCGGATGCATCGGTATCTCTCGCTGGATGTTAAAGAACGGAAAACGCGGCGGAGTATAGCAGAGCGTTCGGAATATGTCCCAGGGTTATGATAAGATATTGCGATATTCTTCCCAGGCTATGAATGACAATGCTGCAAAACGTACGAATCGTGCTGGTCGAAACCTCGCATACCGGCAACATGGGCTCCGTGGCTCGCGCTATGAAAACCATGGGCTTAACTAACCTTTGGCTGGTCAATCCGCTGGTCAAACCGGACTCCCAGGCCATCGCCCTGGCCGCTGGCGCCAGCGACGTTATTGGCGATGCTCAGATCGTCGATACGCTTGATGAAGCACTGGCAGGATGCAGCCTGGTGGTCGGCACCAGTGCGCGTTCCCGCACTCTGCCGTGGCCGATGCTTGACCCGCGTGAATGCGGTCTAAAAAGCATCAGCGAAGCGCAGCACGCGCCGGTGGCCATTGTGTTTGGGCGCGAACGCGTGGGCCTGACCAACGAAGAGTTGCAGAAGTGCCATTATCACGTTGCTATCCAGGCTAACCCGGAATACAGCTCCCTTAACCTCGCCATGGCGGTGCAGATCCTCGCCTATGAAGTGCGCATTGCCTGGCTCGCCACGCAAGAGCAGCCGGAAGCGGCTAAAGAAGAGGAAGATGCGCCTTATCCGCTGGTTGATGACCTGGAGCGTTTCTATGTGCATCTCGAAAAAGCGCTGCAGGAAAGCGGCTTTATTCGCCCAACCCATCCGGGGCAGGTGATGAATCGCCTGCGCCGTCTGTTTACCCGCGCACGCCCGGAAAGTCAGGAATTAAACATCCTGCGCGGCATGCTGGCGTCGCTGGAAAACCCGAAAAAATCGGGCCAATAATACTTGAGTAAAATGGTAGGTTAAATAGTTGACCATTTTACTCAGGAATGTCAGACTTGCGTCCTGCTATGTGACAATCACACTTTTAAAAACCCCCGGCTCGAGGGGCTATTTGAGGTTAAGTAAGACATGAGACTGACATCAAAAGGGCGCTATGCCGTAACCGCGATGCTTGACGTTGCGCTGAACTCTGAATCAGGCCCGGTTCCGTTGGCTGATATTTCTGAACGTCAGGGTATTTCACTCTCCTACCTGGAGCAGCTGTTCTCTCGCCTGCGTAAAAATGGCCTGGTGGCCAGCGTTCGCGGTCCTGGCGGTGGTTATCTGTTAGGTAAAGACGCGAGCAGCATCGCCGTAGGCGAAGTGATCAGCGCCGTTGATGAGTCCGTAGACGCCACCCGTTGCCAGGGTAAAGGCGGCTGCCAGGGCGGTGATAAATGCCTGACTCACGCGCTGTGGCGCGACCTGAGCGATCGCCTGACCGGCTTCCTGAACAACATCACCCTGGGTGAACTGGTTAACAACCAGGAAGTGCTGGACGTGTCCGACCGTCAACATAGTGAAAATCATCGCAGCACCCGTTCTCAGGACGCTATTGACGTCAAACTGCGCGCATAAGCAGAAGAACAAAAATTTTAGAATCAGGTTCGGGGAGCGGTGCTCCCTGTCTATAACGGCAGCATATTTTAAGCCTGATTCTTCGCATTGAAGTGATGTACGGAGCTTAAGAGCAATGAAATTACCGATTTACCTCGACTACTCCGCAACCACGCCGGTAGACCCGCGTGTTGCTGAGAAGATGATGCAGTTTTTAACGATGGACGGCACCTTCGGTAACCCGGCCTCTCGTTCCCACCGTTTTGGCTGGCAGGCTGAAGAAGCCGTTGATATTGCCCGTAACCAAATCGCTGAACTGGTTGGCGCGGACCCGCGTGAAATCGTCTTCACCTCCGGCGCGACCGAGTCAGACAACCTGGCCATCAAAGGTGCGGCTAACTTCTATCAGAAGAAAGGCAAGCACATCATCACCGCCAAAACCGAACACAAAGCCGTGCTGGACACCTGTCGCCAGCTCGAACGTGAAGGGTTTGAAGTGACTTATCTGGCGCCACAGAGCAACGGTATCGTTGACCTGAAGCAGCTGGAAGCCGCTATGCGTGAAGACACCATTCTGGTGTCCATCATGCACGTGAACAACGAAATCGGCGTGGTGCAGGATATCGCAGCTATCGGCGAAATGTGCCGTTCCCGTGGCATTATCTTCCACGTTGATGCTACCCAGAGCGTGGGCAAACTGCCTATCGACCTGAGCCAGCTGAAAGTTGACCTGATGTCCTTCTCTGGCCACAAAATTTACGGGCCGAAAGGGATCGGTGCGCTTTACGTGCGTCGCAAACCGCGTATCCGTATCGAAGCTCAGGTTCACGGCGGTGGTCACGAGCGCGGCATGCGTTCCGGTACTCTGCCTGTTCACCAGATCGTCGGCATGGGCGAAGCTTACCGTATCGCAAAAGAAGAGATGGAGACCGAAATGGCCCGTCTGCGCACGCTGCGTAACCGTCTGTGGAACGGCGTGAAAGATATGGAAGAAGTTTACCTGAACGGTGACCTGGAGCACGGCGCGCCAAACATCCTCAACGTTAGCTTTAACTACGTTGAAGGCGAGTCGCTGATCATGGCGCTGAAAGACCTCGCGGTCTCTTCGGGCTCAGCCTGTACTTCCGCTAGCCTCGAGCCATCCTACGTGCTGCGCGCGCTGGGCATGAGCGATGAACTGGCACACAGCTCTATCCGTTTCTCTCTGGGTCGTTTTACCACTGAAGAAGAGATCGACTACACCATCGAGCTGGTACGTAAATCCATTGGCCGTCTGCGCGACCTTTCTCCGCTGTGGGAAATGTTCAAACAGGGCGTGGATCTTAATTCCATCGAATGGGCTCATCACTGATCGTTCGTCAGGACGTCGATTTCAGATTCTGGAGAAGTAAAAATGGCTTACAGCGAAAAAGTAATTGATCACTACGAAAACCCACGCAACGTTGGCTCTTTTGACAACAGCGACGACAGCGTAGGTTCCGGCATGGTGGGTGCACCGGCCTGTGGCGACGTGATGAAGTTGCAGATCAAAGTCAACAATGACGGTATCATTGAAGACGCGCGCTTCAAAACCTACGGCTGCGGCTCGGCTATTGCATCCAGCTCGCTGGTGACCGAGTGGGTGAAGGGCAAATCCCTGGACGAAGCGCAGGCGATCAAAAACACCGATATCGCAGACGAACTCGAACTGCCGCCGGTGAAAATTCACTGCTCAATCCTGGCTGAAGACGCTATCAAAGCGGCTATCGCGGATTACAAAAGCAAACGTGAAACAAAATAATTTTTGTTGAGGTTGTTGTATGTCGATTACCCTTAGCGACAGCGCCGCTGCCCGTGTAAGTGCCTTCCTGACCAACCGCGGTAAAGGGTTTGGTCTGCGTCTGGGCGTGCGCACATCAGGCTGCTCTGGGATGGCTTATGTTCTCGAATTTGTTGATGAACCGATGGCGGATGACACCGTGTTCGAAGACAAAGGCGTGAAGGTGGTTGTCGATGGTAAAAGCCTGCAATTCTTAAACGGGACCGAGCTCGACTTCGTCAAAGAAGGCCTTAACGAAGGGTTTAAGTTCACTAACCCGAACGTGAAGGATGAGTGTGGCTGCGGCGAAAGCTTCCACGTCTGATCCCGCGCAATTCCCCACTGGCTCTGGCCCGTGGGGATTTTGCTTTACCACACAGCACTTACCTGACCTGAACCCGAGTCTGTTATGGATTATTTTACCCTGTTTGGGCTAACGCCAGGCTACACCCTGAACACCGAGCAACTGGCCAGCCGTTACCAGGAGCTGCAGCGTCAGTTCCACCCGGACAAATACGCCAGCCGCCCTCAGGCAGAACAGCTTCTGGCCGTGAGCCAATCCGCCACTATTAACCAGGCCTGGCAGACGCTGCGTCACCCGCTTGCCCGCGCCGAATACATCCTGTCCCTGAACGGTTTCGACCTCGCGAATGAACAGCACACCGTGCGCGACACCGCGTTCCTGATGGAACAGCTGGAGCTGCGTGAAGAGCTGGACGATATCGAGCAGGCGAAAGACAGCGACAAGCTTGAAAGCTTTGCCTCGCGCGTAAAAACGATGGTGAAAAACCGCAGCGCGCAGATGGTGCAGCAGCTGGATGACCAGCAGTGGGAACAGGCGGCGGACACCGTCCGCAAGCTGCGTTTCCTCGACAAATTACAGAGCCAAATTGAACAACTAGAAGAAAAGCTGCTCGACTTTTAACGCCTGAACTCAGGCCCGATTTTTGGAAGCGATACATGGCCTTATTACAAATTAGTGAGCCTGGCATGATGGCTGCACCGCACCAGCGCAGGCTGGCCGCGGGCATCGACCTTGGCACCACCAACTCGCTGGTGGCTACCGTGCGCAGCGGCCAGGCCGAAACCCTTGCCGACCATGAAGGCCGTCACCTGTTGCCTTCCGTGGTGCATTATCAGCAGCAAGAGCATGTCGTTGGTTTTGACGCTCGTGCGCTTGCCGCGCGAGATCCTGCGAATACCATTAGTTCGGTAAAACGTATGATGGGCCGCTCTCTGGCGGACATCCAGACGCGTTATCCTCATCTCCCGTATCGCCTGCAGGCCAGTGAAAACGGCCTGCCGATGATCGAAACGCCTGCCGGTCTGCTTAACCCGGTGCGTATCTCTGCCGACATCCTGAAATCGCTCTCCGCGCGAGCCAGTGAAACCCTGGAAGGGGAGCTGGATGGCGTGGTGATCACGGTGCCAGCCTATTTTGACGATGCGCAGCGCCAGGGTACCAAAGACGCTGCTCGCCTTGCCGGGCTGCACGTTCTTCGTTTGCTGAACGAACCTACCGCCGCGGCGATCGCCTACGGTCTGGATTCCGGTAAAGAAGGCGTTATTGCCGTTTACGATCTGGGCGGTGGGACGTTTGATATCTCCATCCTGCGCCTGAGCCGCGGTGTGTTTGAAGTGCTGGCTACGGGCGGTGATTCCGCTCTGGGTGGCGATGATTTCGATCATCTTCTGGCCGACTGGCTGCGCGAGCAGGCCGGGATTGCTGACCGCAGCGACGACCGCGTGCAGCGCCAGCTTCTGGACGCGGCTATCGCCGCCAAAATCGCGCTCAGCGATGCCGCCACCGCCAGCGTAGAAGTGGCAGGCTGGCAGGGCGAAGTCACCCGTGAACAGTTCAACGAGCTTATCTCTTCTCTGGTTAAACGAACGCTGCTGTCCTGCCGTCGCGCGTTAAAAGACGCAGGCGTGGAAGCAGAAGAAGTGCTGGAAGTGGTGATGGTCGGCGGCTCAACCCGCGTACCGTTGGTGCGCGAGCGCGTAGGCGAGTTCTTTGGCCGCACGCCGTTAACCTCTATCGACCCGGATAAAGTTGTTGCCATCGGCGCGGCCATTCAGGCCGACATTCTGGTAGGCAACAAGCCGGACAGCGAAATGCTGCTGCTGGACGTGATCCCGCTGTCCCTTGGCCTGGAAACGATGGGCGGCCTGGTCGAGAAGGTTATCCCGCGTAACACCACCATCCCGGTGGCCCGCGCGCAGGAATTCACCACCTTCAAAGACGGCCAGACAGCGATGGCTATCCATGTGCTTCAGGGCGAGCGCGAGCTAGTCCAGGACTGCCGTTCATTGGCGCGTTTTACCCTGCGCGGCATTCCAGCAATGTCCGCAGGCGGAGCCCACATTCGCGTTACCTTCCAGGTCGATGCCGATGGCCTGTTGAGCGTGACGGCAATGGAAAAATCCACCGGCGTTGAATCTTCAATCCAGGTGAAACCGTCTTATGGCCTGAGCGATGGCGAAATTGCCAGTATGATTCAGGACTCCATGAGTTACGCCGAGCATGACGTGCAGGCACGTATGCTGGCCGAGCAAAAAGTCGAAGCTGCCCGCGTGCTGGAAAGTTTGACCAGCGCGTTGACGGCGGATGCCGCGCTGCTAAGCGCCGCAGAGCGTGCCGACATTGATGCCGCGATGGCCGCGTTAAGCGCTGCTGCTGCAGGCGAAGATGCCGACGCTATTCAAAATGAAATCAAAAACGTAGACAAGCAAACCCAGGAATTCGCCGCACGTCGTATGGATCAGTCGATCCGTAAAGCGCTGACCGGCCATTCCGTGGACGAGGTTTAATATGCCAAAGATTGTTTTTCTGCCTCATCAGGACCTGTGTCCGGATGGCGCAGTTCTGGAAGCGAAGCAAGGTGAAACCATTCTCGACGTTGCGCTGCGCAACGGCATTGAGATTGAACACGCCTGTGAGAAGTCCTGCGCCTGCACCACCTGCCACTGCGTAGTGCGTGAAGGTTTTGATTCCCTCGCGGAAAGCACCGAAGACGAAGACGACATGCTGGATAAAGCATGGGGTCTGGAGCCGGAAAGCCGCCTGAGCTGCCAGGCTCGCGTCAGCGACGAAGACCTGGTGGTTGAGATGCCGCGTTACACCATTAACCACGCACGCGAGCACTAACGGGAGCCGACATGGGACTGAAGTGGACCGACAGCCGCGAAATCGGCGAAGCGCTGTACGACAGCCGCCCGGATCTCGATCCTAAAACGGTGCGTTTCACCGATATGCACCAGTGGATCTGCGAGCTGGAAGAGTTTGATGATGATCCGAACGCTTCTAACGAGAAAGTACTGGAAGCGATTTTACTTGTCTGGTTAGATGAAGCTGAATGATACACGGGCTGCCTTGGGCGGCCCGTTTTTGCATTTTGCCTGTGCTGAATAATGAAGGATTGGAAAATGACTGAAGCCATGAAAATCACCCTTTCCACGCAGCCAGCGGACGCACGCTGGGGCGAAAAGGCGACGTATAGCATCAATAATGACGGCATTACTCTACACCTGACCGGCAAAGACGATCTCGGTCTGATCCAGCGCGCGGCGCGCAAAATTGACGGGCAGGGGCTGAAGCACGTCCAACTGGCTGGTGAAGGCTGGGACGTTGAGAAAAGCTGGGCGTTCTGGCAGGGATATCGCGCGCCAAAAGGCGCCCGCAAAATTGACTGGGCGGTGCTGAGCGAAACCGAGCAGAAAGAGCTGGATAACCGCCTGAAAGTGATCGACTGGGTTCGCCATACCATCAACACCCCGGCTGAAGAGCTTGGCCCGGAGCAGCTGGCTTCCCGCGCGGTAGATTTGCTGTGCGACGTCGCCTGTGACCACGTGTCTTACCGCATCACCAAGGGCGAAGACCTGCGTGAGCAGAACTATGCCGGTATCCACACCGTTGGCCGTGGCTCAGACCGCGCCCCTGTGCTGCTGGCGCTGGACTTCAACCCAACCGGCAACCCGGATGCACCGGTTTACGCAAGCCTGGTCGGGAAAGGCATTACCTTTGATTCCGGCGGTTACAGCATCAAGCAGACCGCGTTTATGGATTCCATGAAATCCGACATGGGCGGGGCCGCGACTATCACTGGCGCACTGGCTCTGGCCATTACCCGTGGCCTGAACAAGCGCGTTAAGTTGTTCCTGTGCTGCGCGGATAACATGATCAGCGGCAACGCCATGAAGCTGGGTGACATCATCACCTACCGCAACGGCAAAACCGTTGAAGTGATGAACACCGATGCTGAAGGGCGACTGGTGCTGGCCGATGGCCTGATTGACGCCGCCGCACAGAAACCAGAACTGATCATCGACTGCGCGACCCTGACCGGGGCAGCAAAAACGGCTCTGGGTAACGACTACCATGCGCTGTTCAGCTTTGATGACAAGCTGGCTGCCCGCCTGCTGGCAAGCGCGGCGGAAGAAAACGAGCCGTTCTGGCGCCTGCCGCTGGCTGAATTCCACCGCAGCCAGCTGCCGTCTAACTTCGCCGAGCTGAACAATACCGCGAACGCCTCTTACCCTGCGGGGGCGAGCACGGCGGCAGGTTTCCTGTCTCACTTTGTGGAAAACTATCACGAAGGCTGGCTGCACGTTGACTGTTCTGCGACCTACCGTAAAGGTGCCGTTGAGCAGTGGTCTGCAGGTGCGACCGGCCTCGGCGTGCGTGCGATCGCCAATCTGCTGTTAGCGAAGTAATATTGCCCCTCACCCCGGCCCTCTCCCCCAAGGGAGAGGGAGAAAAAAGTTCGGGGGAAGTTAACACTGGACAGTCTCTCCGCTTTTCTGGAAAGAGACGCTGAACTGTTCCCTCTCCCTCCCAGGGAGAGGGTTAGGGTGAGGGTAAAACCTCTTAAGTTTTATCCCGGAATCACAATGTCAGAAACAAAAAACGAACTAGAAACCCTGCTTGAGCAGGCGGCAACCGAGCCAGCTCATCGCCCGGCATTTTTCCGCACCCTGCTGGAATCCACCGTTTGGGTACCGGGCAATGCGGCAGAAGGTGAAGCGATTGACGCCGATAGCGCGGTTGAACTGCAGCACTGGGAAAAAGAAGACGGCACTTCGGTGATCCCTTTCTTCACTTCTCTGGAAGCTTTGCATGAAGCGGTCAGCCATGAGCAGGCGTTTGTGGTGATGCCTGTGCGTACCTTATTTGAAATGACGCTGGGTGAAGCACTGTTCCTCAACGCCAAACTGCCGACAGGCAAAGAATTTACGCCAAACGAAATCAGCCATCTGGTCAGTGCGGAAAGCGATCCACTGAGCCAGCAAGAAGTGCTGGAGGGCGGTACTTCACTGCTGCTTTCCGAAGTCGCCGAACCGCCAGCGCAAATGGTTGACTCCCTGACTACGTTGTTTAAAAACCTGAAAACGGTCAAGCGGGCGTTCATCTGCTCTATCAAAGAACAGGCTGACGAAGAGCCAAACCTGCTGATTGGCATTGAGGCCGACGGCGACATCGAGGCGATTATTCGCCAGGCCGGAAGCGTGGCTACCGATACGTTACCGGGCGATGAGCCGGTTGATATCTGCCAGGTTGTTGAAGGCGAGAAGGGCATCAGCCACTTTATGATTGCCCACATCACGCCGTTCTACGAACGCCGCTGGGGCAGCTTCCTGCGCGACTTCAAGCAAAACCGGATTATTTAACGGCTGAGTGTCACTCATTTTAAGGGAGGCTTCGTGCCTCCCTTTTTTTATTTATTGCGCAGGCTCAACAGGCAGGTCTGGGCGAGCGCCCCATTCACTCCACGAACCATCGTAAAGCGACACGCCGTTCACGCCCAGCGTGGTCAGCGCCAGCACCACAACAGCGGCAGTAACGCCTGAACCACAGCTGGCAATAATTGGCCGCTCAAAGCTCACGCCCTGGCGTTCGAAGATCTCGCTCAGTTTATCCGTGGTCTTCAGCTGACCGTTTTCTACGAGATCCACCCACGGCACGTTAAGCGCCCCTGGAATATGGCCGCGTTTCAGGCCCGGGCGCGGCTCATCGGCCAGCGCGTTGAAGCGTGGAGCCGGGCGGGCATCCACAATCTGGGCAGTGCCTTCGTGGCTGACCAGCAGCACGTCCGTCAGGCGTTTAATCACCAGTGGATCGAAGTTAACCTCGAACTCACCTTCCGGCAGCTCCGCATCCCCTTGCTCCAGCGGCAACGCTTCACGCTGCCATTCAGCCAGCCCACCGGCCAGAATGGACACTCTCTCTACGCCGAAAGTGCGCAGCATCCACCAGGCACGAGGCGCGGAGAACAGGTTGCCTTCATCGTAAACCACCAGATGCTTGTCACTGCTGACGCCAAGCTCGCGCATGGCCACGGCAAACGCCTCGGCTCGCGGCATCATATGGGGCAGGGGGCTGGTGTGATCGGAGAGCGCTTCGATGTCGAAATAGGCCGCACCAGGCAGATGCCCGGCACGGTACTCCGCAGGCATATCGCGAAGTGCTTCCTGGCCTGCTGGAGCCATACGGGCATCTAAAATCTGGATATCGTCATCGTTAAGATGTTCTGCGAGCCAGTCGCTCGCGACGAAGAAAGAGGTGGACACAATGAGCCTCCGGTTCATCAAAGAAAAATGGATTGTCGGTGTTTTTCTATAACCCGGCAAGCGGCCTTGCCCGACACCGCGAGATACTTCGTAAAACTTAATGAATACTGTCGTAAATTTACTGCCGCCTGCGAGGCATCGCGCAAGGCAGAGTATTCCGACTTTCGCTTTTCTGGCTAATCCGCATAATACTTGCTCTACGTAATGTTTAGCGGCCCTTATTGGCCAGGGATGAAAGAATGAATGCACTACGTTTGACGAGCCTTGCCGCGCTGGTTTGCGGCCTGCTGGCGCTTTCCGGCTGTGACGATAAAAATAATCAGCAAACCGTTCAGCCCACAGCCTCTGCAGCAGTGGAACAAAACGGTAAGGCTGAAACTAAGCCAGATGCTGCTCAACTGGAAAAACTGGCACAGCAGTCTGCGGGAAAGCCGCTGAAGCTGCTTGATGCCTCTGAAGTGCAGTTAGACGGTGCCAGTACGTTAGTGCTGACCTTCTCGATTCCGCTCGACCCCAATCAGGACTTCAATAATGTTGCCCATCTGGTGGATAAAACCAGCGGCAAAGTGGACGGTGCCTGGGAGCTTTCCAGCGATCTAAAAGAACTTCGCCTGCGCCATCTGGAGCCCAAACGCACGCTGATTGTGACTGTAGACAGCGGGCTGCTCGCACTCAATAAAGCAACGTTCGACGACAGCTTCGAAAAGCAAATTGCCACGCGTGATATTCAGCCGAGCGTCGGCTTTGCCAGCCGGGGCTCTTTGCTGCCGACCAAAGTGATTGCGGGGCTGCCGGTCATGGCGCTTAACGTCGATAACGTTGACGTTAACTTTTACCGCATCAAAGACAGTTCCCTAAGCGCGTTTGTCAGCCAGTGGCAGTACCGTAACTCAGTCTCTAACTGGGAGTCTGACAACCTGCTGAAGCTTGCAGACCTGGTTTACACCGGGCGTTTTGACCTAAATCCTGCGCGAAATACCCGTGAGAAGCTAATGCTGCCGCTGGGTGATATCAAACCCCTCCAGCAGCCCGGCGTCTATCTCGCCATCATGAGCCAGGCCGGGCATTACGCCTACAGCAACGCTGCAACCCTGTTCACGCTGAGCGATGTGGGTGTTTCGGTGCATCGCTACCACGACAGAATTGACGTCTTTACTCAAAGCCTGGAAAACGGTGCCGCTCAGTCGGGCGTAGAGATTGCGCTGTTGAACGAAAAAGGCCATACGGTAGGGCAAACGAAAAGTGACGGTGACGGGCATGCCACGCTTGAGAAGCTGAACAAAGGCACGTTGCTGCTGGCGCGCAATGGGGAGCAAACCACGCTGTTGGATCTCAGCCGCCCGGCGCTGGATCTGGCGGAGTTTGATATTGCCGGTGAGCAAGGCTACAGCAAACAGTTCTTCATGTTTGGCCCGCGAGATCTTTATCGCCCCGGAGAGTCGGTCATCGTGAACGCCCTGCTCAGGGATGGTGATGGCAAACCGCTCCCGCCGCAGCCGGTGAACCTTGAGGTTGTAAAACCGGACGGCCAGGTTGCCCGCACCGAAGTGTGGCAGTCTGCCAACGGACTTTATCAATTTACATATCCTCTGAGTGAAAGCGCGGCAACCGGTAACTGGCAGATGCGGGTCAACACCGGGGATAACCAGCCGCGTATCTGGACATTTAAAGTTGAAGATTTCATGCCGGAGCGTATGGCGCTGAATCTGACGGCGCAAAGTGCGCCGATAGCGCCTGAAGATACCGTCAATTTTGATGTTGCCGGGCGCTATCTCTACGGTGCGCCAGCCGCAGGTAACAGCCTTCAGGGGCAGCTTTTCCTGCGCCCTTTACGTGATGCCGTTGCAACGCTGCCAGGGTTCCAGTTTGGCGATATTAATGAGCAAAACCTTTCCCGTAGCCTGGATGCCGTTGAGCTAACGCTTGATGAACAGGGGCATACGACCGTCAGCGCGGAAAGCCAGTGGGGAGACGTACATTCACCGCTGCGCCTTATTTTGCAGGCTAGCCTGCTGGAGTCCGGTGGTCGCCCGGTGACACGCCGCGTGGAGCAGGCTATCTGGCCTGCTCAGGCGATGCCGGGGATCCGCCCTCAGTTTGCCAGCAAAGAGGTCTATGACTACCGGACCGACACTACCCGCACTCAGCCGATTGTCGATGAAGACAGCAGCGCAGGTTTCGACATTGTGTTTGCTGATGCACAAGGCGAGAAACTGGCTGTGAAAGACCTGGATGTCCGCCTGATTCGCGAGCGCCGGGACTACTACTGGAGCTGGGAAGAAAGTGAAGGCTGGCGGTCTCAGTACGATCAAAAAGATCTGGTGGAAGCCGAGCAGAAGTTGACGCT
Source organism: Amanita fuliginea (assembly GCA_023014435.1). Taxonomy (NCBI): domain Eukaryota; kingdom Fungi; phylum Basidiomycota; class Agaricomycetes; order Agaricales; family Amanitaceae; genus Amanita; species Amanita fuliginea. The sequence goes on from JAEBUQ010000004.1 coordinate 63,506, forward strand.
GGCTGCCGGAGAAACGGGCAAAGTTGCCTTCCCTGTAGAGTGGGGCTCCTACCGTCTGGAAGTTCGGGATCCTGAGAATAACCTCGTCAGTAGCCTGCGCTTCTGGGCCGGCTACAGCTGGCAGGATAACAGCGATGGCACCGGGGCAGTGCGTCCGGACAGAGTGACATTAAAAATAGATAAACCGTCTTACAAAGCTGGCGATACCATCAATCTGCATATTGCCGCGCCTGCGGCAGGTAAAGGTTATGCGCTGGTGGAATCCAGCGACGGGCCGCTGTGGTGGAAAGAAATCGATGTTCCGGCAGACGGCATGGATCTTGCCATTCCGGTGGATAAGAGCTGGCAGCGGCACGATCTTTACTTAAGTACCGTGGTTATTCGCCCCGGAGACAAGGCGCGTTCCGCCACGCCTAAGCGCGCAGTTGGGATCCTTCATCTGCCGCTAGGTGACGAGAGCCGCCGTCTCGATCTGACGTTGCAAAATCCAGCCAAAATGCGGCCTAACCAAAACCTGACCGTGAAGGTGAAGGGCAGCGTGAAAAATGGCGAAGTGCCGAAGCAGATTAACGTGCTGCTGTCCGCCGTGGACAGCGGCGTACTTAATATCACCGATTACAAAACGCCGGATCCGTGGGACGCCTTCTTTGGGCGCAAGCGCTATGGCGCAGACATCTACGACATTTACGGGCAGGTAATTGAAGGCGAGGGGAGACTGGCTGCACTGCGCTTTGGCGGTGACGGCGATGAAGGCGATGAGCTAAGTCGCGGCGGTAAAAAGCCGGTGAACCATGTCACTATCATCGCTCAGCAGGCCCAACCGGTTGCGCTGGATGAAAACGGTGAGGGAACGGTGACGCTGCCAATTGGTGATTTTAACGGTGAACTGCGGGTCATGGCGCAGGCCTGGACCGACGATCGCTTTGGTAATAGCGAAGAAAAAGTCACGGTTGCCGCGCCGCTCGTAAGCGAACTGGCTGCGCCGAGGTTTATGGCGAGTGGCGATACCAGCCGCCTCGCGCTGGATCTCACTAACCTGACGGACAGGCCTCAGCAGCTTAGCGTGGCGCTTAGCGCTCAGGGGCTGTTAGCGCTCAATGGCACGTCGACGATGGATGTGAAGCTGGCGCCTGGTGCTCGCGGCACACTGTTCATTCCCGTACGTGCGCTGGAAGGTTTCGGCGACGGTGAAATTAAAGCTGTGATTAATGGCCTCGCACTGCCGGGTGAAAAGCTTGCTGACCCAATCAAACAGTGGAAAATCGGCGTTCGGCCTGCGTTCCCTGCTCAGACGGTAAACAGCGGGGCCGTGGTTAAACCGGGCGAGACATGGACGCTTCCGCCTAAGCATCTGTCCGGCATTGCAGAATCTACCCTGGAAGGGCAGTTATTGCTGAGCGGGCGTCCGCCCCTGAACCTGGCGCGTTACATTCGTGAGCTAAAAGCCTATCCGTATGGCTGCCTTGAGCAAACGACCAGCGGCCTGTTCCCGTCTCTGTACACCAACGAAACTGAACTGAATGCTCTGGGCATCAAAGGTATTACCGACCAACAGCGCCGGGCAGCCATTGATGTTGGAATTACCCGCCTGCTTGAAATGCAAAGCGACAATGGCGGTTTCGGGCTGTGGGATAAAGCAGGACCGGAAGAGTACTGGCTGACGGCCTACGTGACCGACTTCCTGGTGCGAGCTGGCGAACAGGGTTACAGCGTCAATGGGGATGCACTTAACAGGGCCAACCAGCGCCTGCTGCGCTATCTGCAGGATCCTGGTCTGATTGCCTTGCGCTACAGTGATGACGCCCCGGCCAGCCGCTTTGCGGTACAGGCCTATGCCGGGCTGGTGTTGGCTCGCCAGCAAAAAGCGCCCCTTGGGGCATTGCGTGAGCTTTGGCAACGCCACGAGCAGGCTCGTGCCGGACTGCCGCTTGTGCAGTTGGGCGTGGCCCTGAAGCTCATGGGCGATGAGCCTCGCAGCCAGCAGGCAATTGCTTTGGGGCTGAAAACTCAGCGCAGCGATAAACAGATCTGGATGGCGGATTACGGCAGCGAGCTGCGGGATAAAGCAATGATGCTGAGCCTGCTGGAAGAGAACAAGCTGCTACCGGACACCCAGAATCAGCTGCTGCTTGAGCTGTCGGACATGGCCTGGAGCCAGCGCTGGTTATCAACTCAGGAAACCAATGCGTTGTTCATTGCCGGTCACGGCCTGCAAAACGTGAAAGGCGACTGGCAGGCGCAGACCTCGCTTGGCACAGAGCCACTGGCATCCAGCCAATCGATAACGCGTAATCTGAGCGCGCAGCAGCTTTCTGGTCTGCAGGTGACCAACACCGGGACGGCCAGCCTCTATTTACGCCTCGACAGCGCGGGGTATCCGCAGCAGGCGCCGGCTGCCTATAGCAATGTGCTGCATATTGAACGTCACTTCCTTGATGCGAAAGGCAACACCCGGTCGCTTTCTTCACTGAAAAGCGGTGAGCTGGTTATGGTCTGGCTGGACGTTTGGGCAGATAAGAACGTGCCGGATGCACTGGTCGTCGATTTACTGCCGGCCGGGCTGGAGCTGGAAAACCAGAATCTGGCGAACAGCAGCGCCAGCCTGGGGGACAGCGCGAGTGAAGTACAGACTCTGCTCAACCAGATGCAGCAGCAGGACATACAGCATATGGAGTTCAGGGATGACCGCTTTGTGGCCGCATTGCCGTTAAATGAAGGCCAGCATGCAACTCTTATTTACCTGGCCCGGGCCGTTACGCCGGGAAGCTACACCGTGCCCATACCGCAGGTGGAGTCCATGTACGTTCCGCAGTGGCGGGCAACCGGTAGCAGTACCGGCACGTTGACCGTTGTGCCGTAAGCAGAACGTCGGTGCTTAACGGATCAAGGCTACGCTGGCGGCGGCGCTATCTCTGGCTGATAGTCCCGCTGCTGGTTGCCACTTTTGTCTGGCTGGCGGATAAGCTCTGGCCGCTGCCGCTGCAAGAGGTCAATCCGGCTCGGGTAGTGGTCGCGGCAGACGGTACACCGCTTTGGCGTTTTGCTGATGCCGAAGGGATCTGGCGTTATCCCGTCGTACTTAACCAGGTCTCTCCCCGCTACCTGGAAGCGCTAATCGGCTATGAGGATCGCTGGTTTTGGGATCATCCTGGCGTCAATCCGCTCTCGATCTTGCGTGCGGCCTGGCAGGATCTACGTAATGGCGAAGTGATCTCCGGCGGCAGTACGCTGACGATGCAGGTTGCGCGTTTATTGGATCCTCATCCCCGTACGCTCGGCGGAAAAGTACGACAGGTCTGGCGCGCCTTTCAGCTTGAATGGCATCTTTCCAAAACGGAGATCCTTACGCTCTACCTTAATCGTGCCCCTTTTGGCGGCACGCTACAGGGGATCGGCGCGGCAAGCTGGGCCTACCTTGGAAAAGCGCCTGAACAGCTAAGTTATTCTGAAGCGGCCTTGCTTGCTGTGTTGCCTCAGGCTCCCAGCCGCCTGCGGCCTGACCGCTGGCCTGAACGGGCGCAGCAGGCGCGGGATAAGGTTTTGCGCCGTATGGCGGAGCAGGGCGTGTGGTCGCAGAAGCAGGTTAATGAAGCTTTGCAGGAGCCCGTTTGGCTAGCACCGCGGCAGATGCCGCAGCTGGCTCCGCTGCTGTCGCGGGCGCTGGTATCGAAAAGCAAGTCAACGTTGATTGCGACCACGCTAAATGCACCTTTACAGCGCCAACTGGAAGAGCTGGCGCTGAACTGGAAATCACGCCTGCCGCCTCGCTCATCGCTAGCCATGCTGGTGGTTGATCACACCACAATGCAGGTTCGCGCGTGGGTGGGATCGGTGGATATTAACGACGACAGCCGTTTTGGGCATGTCGATATGGTCACCGCCATTCGCTCGCCGGGTTCCGTGCTAAAGCCCTTTGTTTACGGTATGGCAATGGATGACGGGCTGATTCATCCGGCGTCGTTGTTGCAGGACGTCCCGCGTCGGTTCGGTGATTACCGTCCGGGGAACTTCGACACCGGTTTTCACGGGCCGGTAAGTATGAGCGATGCCCTGGTGCGTTCGCTAAATTTGCCTGCTGTTCAGGTGCTTGAGGCCTACGGGCCGAAGCGTTTTGCCGGGCAGATGAGCAACGTGGGGCTTAACCTTCGCTTCCCTCAGGGCAGTGAGCCCAATCTTTCGCTTATTCTTGGCGGCGGTGGCGCCAGGCTGGACCAGATAGTCGCCGCCTACAGCGTGTTTGCCCGTCATGGCAAGGCCGCTCAACTGCGGGTTTTGGAGAGTGATGCTTTGCGGGAGCGTCCTCTAATGTCGCCGGGAGCTGCGTGGGTGATTCGCCGTATTCTTGCCGGAGAGGCTCAGCCCCAGCCGGATGCTTCCTTACCGCCGGTTGTGCCGCTGGCATGGAAAACCGGAACCAGCTACGGCTACCGTGATGCCTGGGCCATCGGCATTAACTCACGCTACCTGATAGGGATTTGGACCGGCAGGCCTGACAGCACGCCGGTGGCGGGGCAGTTTGGGCTGGGGAGTGCCGTGCCGTTGCTTAATCAGGTGAATAATTTGCTGCAGGCAAATTCGCGCGTGCAGCAGCTTCATTTGCCGACCGATCCCCGGCCCACTTCCGTTACTGCCGCGGAGATCTGCTGGCCTGGCGGCCAGGCATTGCCAGCCGGAGATGTGAACTGCCGTCGAAGGCTGGCAACATGGCTTCTGGACGATGCTCAGCCGCCTACGCTGCTGGCGCCGGGGCAAGAAGGCGCGCAGGGAACACGGCAGCTTATTTGGGTGGATGCGCAGGGTAAGCGAGTGGCTGCCGATTGCCCTGGGGCTAGCCAGCGGACAGTTGCTCTCTGGCCACTGCCTCTTGAACCCTGGTTACCCCCGGCTGAACGTCGTGCTGCTCGTTTGCCTGCTGCTTCAGCCAGTTGCCCGCCGCTACAGAAAGAGAGCGCAACGCCGCTGCTGCTGCTCGGCGTGCGTGACGGCACTATTTTGAAACGCTTACCGGGGCAGATGCAGCTTCCGCTGCGGCTTTCCAGTCAGGGCGGGCAGGGCCAGCGATGGTGGTTCATCAACGGAGAAAGCGAAGAGAGCAAAGGCGATGGGCTGGCCTTAATGCTCAATAAACCGGGCGACTATCAGATCGTGGTGATGGATGAGTCCGGGCACGTTGCCAGCGCGACCTTTACCCTGCAGTGACGGCAAAACGTGAAATTTCACCCGCTGCAGCAATAGTGTTGCCAAAACTAATCTTATTTTAAAAAAATGTTATCTCCATCCATAGGCAACGACAAACTTGCTCTTTATAATCTGCGCCAATTTCATAACCGGGTTTCCCGGACACACAGAACATCTACAGAGGTAATCATGGCTATTGAACGTACTTTTTCCATCATCAAACCAAACGCGGTGGCAAAAAACGTTATTGGTAACATTTATGCTCGTTTTGAATCTGCAGGGTTTAAAATCGTTGGCGCAAAAATGCTGCATCTGACCGTTGAGCAGGCTCGCGGTTTCTACGCTGAGCACGACGGTAAGCCGTTCTTCGACGGTCTGGTTGAGTTCATGACCTCTGGTCCAATCGTTGTTTCCGTGCTGGAAAGCGAAAACGCAGTACAGCGTCACCGTGACCTGTTGGGCGCAACTAACCCGGCTAACGCACTGGCTGGTACTCTGCGTGCAGACTACGCTGACAGTTTCACCGAAAACGGCACCCACGGTTCTGATTCCGTAGAATCCGCAGCCCGCGAAATCGCCTACTTCTTCGGCGAAGGAGAAGTGTGCCCACGCACACGCTAAAATATCCGTCATCCTTTGAGCCGCAGGGGGGTTAGCTGCAGGAACTCATCCCAGTCGCTTACCTAAGTAAGCTCCTGGGGCTCATTCCCTTGCTGCCTACTGCAACTCAAATGATTTTGGATATTCCCGACGTGAAAGCTTATGTGACATTTTTTAATCGTTGTTCGCTTTCAGTCGTGGCATCTATGCCATAGAATTTGTACAATGCAACGCCCCCGGAAGAGCCTGCTCACCGGGGCGTTTCTTTTTCTAACCCTCCAGGGGCCATAACGTGTAACAACGAGGCCGGAAAACACTATGTCTGAAATGAACACGCCTGAAGCAACACCTGTTGTTGTTTCCAATAAAGCCGAAAAAATTAACCTGCTCGATCTTAACCGCCAGCAACTGCGCGAATTTTTCGCCGAGCTGGGTGAGAAACCTTTCCGTGCAGATCAGGTTATGAAGTGGATGTATCACTACTGCAGTGATGACTTCGACGAAATGACGGACATCAACAAGGTCCTGCGCAATAAGCTGAAAGAGATCGCTGAGATTCGTGCACCTGAAGTTGCTGAAGAGCAACGTTCTGCCGACGGTACCATCAAGTGGGCAATCAAAATTGCCGACCAGCTGGTGGAAACGGTGTATATCCCGGAGGAAGACCGCGCCACGCTGTGTGTTTCTTCTCAGGTTGGCTGTGCGCTGGAATGTAAATTCTGCTCAACCGCGCAGCAGGGCTTTAACCGTAACCTGCGTGTGTCTGAAATTATTGGTCAGGTCTGGCGCGCGGCGAAGATTATCGGCGCGCAGAAGAAAACCGGCGTGCGTCCTATCACCAACGTGGTGATGATGGGCATGGGTGAACCGCTGCTGAACCTGAACAACGTTGTTCCGGCAATGGAAATCATGCTCGACGACTTTGGCTTTGGTCTGTCCAAACGCCGCGTCACGCTTTCTACCTCTGGTGTGGTACCCGCGCTGGATAAGCTCGGGGATATGATTGATGTCGCGCTGGCGATTTCGCTGCATGCGCCGACAGATGATATTCGTGATGAAATCATGCCGATCAACAAAAAGTACAACATCGAAACCTTCCTGGCGGCCGTTCGTCGTTACCTGGAGAAATCCAACGCCAACCAGGGCCGCGTCACGGTGGAATACGTTCTGTTGGATCACGTCAATGATGGTACCGAACATGCACATCAGCTGGCTGAATGCCTGAAAGATACGCCGTGCAAAATCAACCTGATTCCATGGAACCCGTTCCCGGGTGCACCATACGGCCGCAGCTCCAACAGCCGTATCGATCGCTTCTCTAAAGTGCTGATGAGCTATGGTTTCACCACCATTGTTCGCAAAACACGCGGCGACGATATCGACGCGGCATGTGGTCAGCTGGCCGGGGAAGTGATCGACCGTACCAAACGTACTATGCGTAAACGTATGCAGGGCGAACCTATTGCCGTAAAAGCTGTTTGATTGTAAATGGCGGTTTACCGCGCCGGGCGAGGGTGTCTGGCGCGGTATAAAAAACGGGCAAAAGTGCATGAACAGTCAATAACGTGGCCTAATACATCATTCAGGATAATAATTACGGTGCGTTTCTGACGGCTTTAAGGCAGTATGTAGCGTCGCAACAACAGTTTAGTTGTGCCCATTTCGTAAAGTTAACGGACAGCCTGCCAAAGGGTGACTATGGTTAACTAACCGGCGGGGCCGGTAGCCCGGTAAAATACCAGCTTAGCGCTAACAGCATGGTTGGTATCGGGTATTTTTACTGAGGGGTAGCCTTCAGGTATCAGATTTGTTTCGCGGTGCGAGTCAATCTGACGTAGCGGAGACGCTGCGGTACAGGACTTGTGCCAAATTCTTTAATTTGAACAGTACCAGCAGTTGTAGCTAATGAATACTGAAGCCACTAACGAATCAAATGCAGCACAAACCACAGGCCAGCGTTTACGTAATGCACGTGAGCAAATGGGGCTCAGCCAGCAGGCTGTAGCTGAACGCCTGTGCCTGAAAGTTTCCACCGTCAGGGATATTGAAGACGACAAGGCGCCTGCCGAGCTGGCGTCTACTTTCCTGCGTGGCTATATCCGCTCTTATGCGCGACTGGTTCATATTCCTGAAGAAGAGCTGTTGCCGATGATGGCTAAACAGGCGCCGATTAAGGCGGCCAAAGTTGAGCCGATGCAAAGCTTCTCTCTTGGTAAGCGTCGTAAAAAGCGCGACGGCTGGCTGATGAGCTTTACCTGGCTGATTCTGTTCGTGGTGATTGGCCTGACTGGCGCATGGTGGTGGCAAAATCACAAAGCGCAGCAGGAAGAGCTGTCGACCATGGCCGATCAATCTTCCACCGAACTTTCAACCAGCGGCGGCCAGTCTGTGCCGCTGAACACCGGCAGTGATACGCCTGCCGATGCAGCATCTACTACATCAACGCCTGCGCAACCTGTTGAACTGCCTACGCCAGTGGAGAACACCGCTTCTTCTTCTGCGCCAGCTCAGCAAACCGCTGCTGCAGATGCGGCTCAGCAATCTGCCGTTGTGGCACCAAGCCAGGCACCTGTTGATAACGCGCAGACAACGCCAGCGCCAACCGCAGGCCAACTGCCAACCGACCAGGCTGGCGTGAATCAGACTGCGGATGCCTCTCAAGGGCTGTCTATGCACTTCACCGCAGACTGCTGGCTGGAAGTGACCGACGCCAGCGGCAAAAAGCTGTTTAGCGGCCTGCAGCGCAAAGATGCGAAGCTCGATTTAGCGGGTAAAGCGCCTTATAAACTGAAAATTGGCGCACCGTCAGCAGTACAGGTTCAATATCAGGGCAAACCTGTGGACCTGAGTCGCTTTATCAGAACTAACCAGGTTGCACGTCTCACTGTCGGTGCTGAATAATCAGCGCCAGTTCAGACGCGTAATTGTGGAGATTTACCATGCATAATGCCGCACCCATCCAACGTCGCAAATCCAAGCGGATCTACGTCGGTAATGTGCCAATCGGCGATGGTGCCCCTATCGCCGTTCAGTCGATGACCAATACGCGTACCACCGATGTGGAAGCTACGGTTAATCAAATCAAAGCATTAGAACGCGTGGGTGCCGACATCGTTCGCGTATCCGTGCCGACAATGGACGCCGCAGAGGCGTTTAAGCTTATCAAGCAGCAGGTCAGCGTCCCGCTGGTCGCCGATATCCACTTCGATTACCGTATTGCGCTTAAAGTCGCGGAATACGGCGTTGATTGCCTGCGTATTAACCCCGGCAACATCGGCAACGAAGAGCGTATTCGCACGGTGGTTGACTGCGCACGCGATAAAAACATTCCTATCCGTATCGGCGTGAATGCCGGTTCTCTGGAAAAAGATCTGCAGGAAAAATACGGCGAGCCGACGCCTCAGGCGCTGCTCGAATCCGCCATGCGCCACGTCGATCATCTCGATCGCCTCAACTTCGATCAGTTTAAGGTGAGCGTAAAAGCGTCGGACGTATTCCTGGCCGTTGAGTCTTATCGCCTACTGGCAAAACAGATCGATCAGCCGCTGCACCTCGGGATTACCGAAGCGGGCGGCGCGCGCGCGGGTTCTGTAAAATCCGCTATCGGCCTCGGGCTGCTGCTCTCTGAAGGGATCGGTGACACGCTGCGTATTTCTCTGGCGGCGGATCCGGTGGAAGAGATCAAAGTGGGCTTCGACATCCTTAAGTCGCTGCGCATTCGCTCCCGTGGGATCAACTTTATCGCCTGTCCAACTTGCTCACGTCAGGAGTTTGACGTTATTGGGACGGTAAACGCCCTGGAGCAGCGCCTGGAAGACATTATCACTCCGATGGACGTTTCGATTATCGGCTGTGTGGTGAACGGCCCGGGTGAAGCGCTGGTTTCCACGCTTGGGGTAACCGGCGGTAATAAAAAAAGTGGTTTCTACGAAGATGGCGTTCGCCAGCGAGATCGTATGGACAACGACGACATGATTGCGCAGCTTGAAGCGCGTATTCGTGCCAAAGCCAGCATGCTGGATGAAAAACAGCGTATTGATATCCAACAGCTGGAAAAATAATGCGAAGCATGGGAAGCACAGGGCTTCCCGTGTATGATTGAGCCCGCACGGCCGTTTACCTGAGTAAGTGGCCTGATTTCGGGTTCATTTTTTGTATATAAAGCAGAGAACAAACGTGGCAAAAAATATTCAAGCCATTCGCGGCATGAACGATTACCTGCCGGGCGAAACCGCCATCTGGCAGCGTATTGAAGGCATTCTTAAGCAGGTGCTCGCGAGCTACGGTTACAGCGAAATCCGTTTGCCGATTGTAGAGCAGACCCCGTTATTCAAACGCGCTATCGGTGAAGTCACCGACGTGGTTGAAAAAGAGATGTATACCTTTGAGGATCGCAACGGCGACAGCCTGACCCTGCGTCCTGAAGGCACCGCGGGCTGCGTGCGTGCCGGTATCGAACATGGTCTTCTGTACAATCAGGAACAGCGTTTGTGGTACATCGGGCCGATGTTCCGCCACGAACGTCCTCAGAAAGGGCGTTACCGCCAGTTTAATCAGCTGGGGGTGGAAGTGTTCGGCCTGAACGGCCCGGATATCGACGCCGAGCTTATCATGCTGACCGCTCGCTGGTGGCGCGCGCTGGGTATTGACCAGCACGTAAGCCTGGAATTGAACTCCATCGGTTCTCTGGAAGCGCGCGCTAACTACCGTGATGCGCTGGTTGCTTTCCTGGAACAGCATAAAGAGAAGCTGGACGAAGACTGCCAACGCCGCATGTACAGCAACCCGCTGCGCGTGCTGGACTCTAAAAATCAGGACGTTCAGGCTCTGCTGAACGACGCGCCTCAACTGGGCGATTACCTCGATGAAGAGTCCCGCGAGCACTTCGCTGGTCTGTGCCAGTTCCTGGATGCCGCTGGCATTGCTTACACCGTTAACCAGCGTCTGGTTCGCGGCCTGGACTACTACAACCGCACCGTGTTCGAGTGGGTGACCAACAGCCTGGGCTCTCAGGGCACTGTGTGTGCCGGTGGCCGCTATGATGGTCTGGTAGAGCAACTTGGTGGGCGCGCGGCGCCAGCGGTTGGCTTTGCCATGGGCCTTGAGCGCCTTGTTTTATTAGTTCAGGCGATTAATCCTGAATTTAAAGCAGAATCCGTTGTCGATATGTACCTGATATCTTCAGGTCAGGGGACGCAGGGCGCGGCAATGCTGCTGGCTGAAAAGCTACGTGACCAGGTGCCGACCCTGAAATTGATGACTAACTACGGCGGCGGTAACTTCAAGAAGCAGTTCGTTCGTGCCGACAAGTGGGGCGCTCGCGTCGCACTGGTGCTGGGTGAAGATGAAGTCGCTAAAGGCGAAGTCGTGGTTAAGGATTTACGCACAGGTGAGCAACAAAACGTCGCGCAAGCCGACGCTGCCGCCCATCTGCAGGCGTTACTGGGTTAATTACCCGGTGATTATTCGTTAAGGAGAAGGACTGCGTGGAAGTTTACGAGAACGAAAACGATCAGATGGAAGCGGTTAAACGCTTCTTTGCGGAAAACGGCAAAGCGCTGGTAGTCGGGGTTGTGCTGGGTATCGGCGCTCTGGTGGGCTGGCGTTACTGGAACGGCCATCAGGACGACTCCATGCGTGAAGCCTCCCTGGCTTACCAGAATGTGACCAGCGCGGTGAAAGCAGACCAGCCGCAAACGCTGGAAGCGGTCGAGAAATTTGCCGCTGACAACAAAAACACCTACGGCGCGCTGGCGGCGTTAGAGCTGGCGCAGCAGTTCGTGGATAAAAACGAGCTGGATAAAGCGGCAACGCAGCTGCAAAACGGCCTTAGCAGCACCAAAGATGCGAACATGCAGGCGCTAATCAATCTGCGTCTGGCTCGCGTTCAGATTCAGCAGAAACAGGCTGATGCTGCGCTGAAAACCCTGGATAGCGTAAAAGGCGAAGGCTGGGTAGCGATGGTTGCCGACCTGCGCGGCGAAGCGCTGCTCAGTAAAGGGGATAAGCAGGGCGCTCGTGATGCGTGGAGCAAAGGTTCACAGACTAATGCTTCCCCGGCCCTGCGTGAAATGATGCAGATGAAAATCAATAATTTGTCCAGCTAAGAGGGACCCGATGCAATTGCGTAAACTATTTGTGCCTGGGCTGCTCTCCTTGACGCTGCTCAGCGGCTGCTCCCTGTTCAGCGGCGAAGAAGATGTGGTTAAAATGTCCCCGCTGCCAACGGTGGATAATCAGTTCACTCCGACAAAAGCGTGGAGCACGTCCGTAGGTGATGGAATCGGTGATTTCTACTCTAACCTGCATCCGGCATGGCAGGGCAGCACCATCTATGCTGCTGACCGTCGCGGTACCGTGAAAGCGCTGAATGCGGACGACGGCAAAGAAGAGTGGAAGGTCGATCTCTCTGAGAAAACCGGCTTCTTCTCCAGCAATATCCCTGCTCTGCTGTCTGGCGGCCTGACCGTTGACGGCGGCCACGTTTATGTCGGCACCGAAAAAGCGAAAGTCTTCGCCCTGAACACTTCCGACGGCAGCATCGCCTGGCAGGCAAAAGTAGCTGGTGAAGCGCTGTCTCGTCCGGTCGTGAGCGACGGCGTGGTGCTGATTCATACCAGCAACGGTATGCTGCAGGCGCTGAACGAAGCCGATGGCGCGGTAAAATGGAGCGTTAACCTCGATATGCCTGCGCTGTCTCTGCGCGGTGAATCGGCTCCGGCCACTGCCTTTGGCGCTGCTATTGTCGGCGGAGATAACGGTCGCGTGAGCGCCGTGTTGATGCAGCAGGGCCAGCTTATCTGGCAGCAGCGTATCTCCCAGGCGACTGGCGCGACAGAAATCGACCGCCTGAGCGACGTGGATACCACGCCGGTTATCGTGAATGGTGTGGTTTATGCGCTGGCCTACAACGGCAACCTGACGGCGCTGGATCTGCGTTCCGGCCAGATCATGTGGAAACGTGAGATGGGCTCGGTGAACGACTTCATCGTGGACGGGAACCGCATTTATCTTGTGGATCAGAATGACCGCGTTGTGGCGCTGAACGTAGACGGCGGCGTAACGCTGTGGACGCAAAGCGATCTGCTGCACCGCAACCTGACCGCGCCAGTGCTGTACAATGGCTACCTGGTCGTTGGCGACAGCGAAGGCTACATGCACTGGATCAACAACGATGATGGGCGCTTTGTTGCCCAGCAGAAAGTGGACAGCTCCGGCTTCCAGACGACGCCAGTAGTTGCCAGCGACAAACTGCTTATCCAGGCAAAAGACGGCACGCTGTACGCTATCAAACGCTAAACTTGTCGGATAATCGTCACGTTTGAAACGGTTCCCGTAGTTCGGGAGCCGTTTTGGCTTTTTAAAAACAGCCGAAAATTGACGCTGTTTTACTAATAAATTTTGAGTAATGAGGCTTTTATAATGGTACCTGTGGTCGCGCTTGTTGGGCGCCCTAACGTCGGTAAATCGACCCTGTTTAACCGCTTAACGCGTACCCGCGATGCGCTGGTTGCGGATTTTCCGGGGCTGACTCGCGATCGCAAGTACGGTCGTGCGGAAGTCGAAGGCCGCGAGTTTATCTGTATTGATACCGGCGGTATCGATGGCACCGAAGACGGTGTGGAAACGCGCATGGCCGAACAGTCGCTGCTGGCGATTGAAGAGGCGGATGTTGTGCTGTTCATGGTGGATGCGCGCGCGGGCCTGATGCCTGCCGATGAAGCCATCGCTCAGCACCTGCGCTCCCGCCAGAAGCCAACTTTCCTGGTGGCGAACAAGACTGATGGTCTTGACCCGGACCAGGCGGTGATTGACTTCTACTCCCTGGGCCTGGGTGAAATCCACCCGATTGCGGCTTCCCATGGCCGCGGCGTGACCAGCCTGCTGGAACACGTTCTGGTGCCGTGGATGGACGATATCGACCCGCGCGAACAGCCGGAAGAGATGGACGAAGACGAAGCCTACTGGGCCGCATTTAACGCCAAAAACGGCATCGTGTCCGATGACGAAGAGTTTGAGGAAGAAGAGGAAGAAGAAGCCTTCAATCCTCAGGATCTGCCGATCAAGCTCGCTATCGTTGGCCGCCCTAACGTAGGTAAGTCCACGCTAACTAACCGTATCCTCGGCGAAGAACGCGTTGTTGTGTATGACATGCCGGGCACCACCCGCGACAGTATCTATATCCCGATGGAGCGCGACGAGCGTGAATTCGTGCTGATTGATACCGCGGGCGTGCGTAAGCGTGGGAAAATTACCGACACGGTAGAAAAATTCTCGGTAATCAAAACCCTGCAGGCTATTGAAGACGCGAACGTTGTGCTGCTGGTTATCGACGCCCGCGAAGGCATTTCCGACCAGGATCTCTCCCTGCTGGGCTTCATCCTGAATAGTGGGCGCTCACTGGTTATCGTGGTCAACAAGTGGGATGGCCTGAGCAATGAAGTTCGTGAGCAGGTGAAAGAGACGCTTGACTACCGTCTGGGCTTTATCGACTTCGCCCGCGTGCACTTCATCTCCGCCCTGCACGGCAGTGGCGTGGGTAACCTGTTCGAATCCGTGCGCGAAGCCTACGACAGCTCCACGCGCCGCGTAAGCACCGCGCTGCTGACCCGCATCATGAACATGGCGGCAGAAGACCATCAGCCACCGTTGGTGCGTGGCCGTCGCGTTAAGCTTAAATACGCGCACGCCGGTGGCTACAACCCACCAATCGTGGTGATTCACGGCAACCAGGTGAAAGACCTGCCGGACTCCTACAAGCGCTACCTGATGAACTACTTCCGCAAATCGCTGGACGTGATGGGGACGCCAATCCGCATTCAGTTCAAGGAAGGGGAGAACCCGTTTGCCGGGAAACGTAACACCCTGACGCCGAACCAGATGCGTAAGCGTAAACGCCTGATCAAGCACATCAAGAAAAGTAAGTAAGCAATAACGGGTGCGCCCACGTGTCATAAACGTGAGCGCACCGGCTTAAAGGTCACACCGCCAGCGCTGGTGTAGGATGACTCAATCCTTCCAGCAAGACCTCTGAACTCGCCACTGCCCCAAAAATCCCTCCCTGCATATGAATCATGCTCAGTGCCGCTTCGTGATGTTTTACTTCCGTCGCTGCACAGCAGTCGGTCAGGACCAGACATTCAAAACCGCGATCGTTCGCTTCACGCAGCGTGGTATGCACGCAAACATCCGTCGTAATACCGCTCAGAATCAGGTTACGGATCCCCCGGCTGCGCAGGATCAGCTCCAAATCGGTGGCATAAAACGACCCTTTGCCCGGCTTATCAATAATCACTTCTCCCGCAAGAGGCGCCAGTTCCGGAATGATTTCCCAGCCCGGTTCCCCGCGTACCAGGATGCGGCCACAGGGACCGTTGGCACCAATCTCGGCATTCATGCGTTTTGAACGCCAGCGCTTATTCGCTGGCAGGTCGCTTAAGTCCGGGCGATGCCCCTCACGGGTATGAATAATCGGGAAGCCCAGCTCGCGCATCCGGGCCAAAACACGTTGGAGCGGTTTTATTGGCGCGCGCGTCAGCGCAATGTCATAACCCATGCTGTCGACATAGCCGCCTTTACCGCAGAAATCGGTCTGCATATCGATAACGATCAGCGCGGTGTTGCTGGCGCTATAGTGGGCATCAAAGGGCCAGGCATAAGGCGTTGAATTTAGGGTGTAATCAGGCATTTTTCCCCTCCATGATGCTTGCTGGAGCTTCGCTTTTGACTTTCATTATCAGGGTGTAACTGATGGCCGCTGTCACCAGGCCAATGACTGCTTCGCCAAACTGTGGGAACAGCAGGTGGGCGATAACGGCGCACAGGCTGCCGATAGCCCAGGCCGCAAAGGCGCTGCCGCGCATACGGCTTGTTTTACGGCTTTGGCTAATTTTGGCCATAAAAATCAAATCAACGATCATCACCGCGCCAAACGGCGGCACGACAATACCAAGCAGGCTCAGCCATTCCAGGAAATAAGACCACACGCCCGCTAACGCCAGCGCGCCGCCCGCCACGCCCAGGATAAGCGTCCAGAGCCGCATTTTGCTGTGGAACAGATGGCTGTAGCCTACTGCCCCGTTGTACAGGCAGTGTGTACACACGGAGCCTAGATTAATAAACACAAACAGGCAGGCGATGGCCGTCAGAATTTCTCCGTGCCCCATCAGAATCGGCAGGAAGTTCCCGCCGTTGCTGGCCGGGTCAATGGCCGCGCCAACCGCCACGATAACCACGCCGAAAAGATAAGAAATGACGTTGGCGACGGGGAAGGCCGAGAAAGCGGCTATCACGGCAGATTTTCCGTTTTTTGACCAGCGAGTGAAATCTGCGGTCATGGTGCCGGAATCGGCAAAGCCGGCCACCACCATGGTGACGGCAGTACCCATGCTCATGGTGCCCACGGCGGCAGGGCTGCCGTGCCATTGCAGGACAGCGCTGAAATCATGCTGCTGGCCGATAAGCCACAGCGCCACCAGGCCAAGCACCACAAACAGCGGAGCGGCAATCATCCCCAGTATCGACAGGGCCCGCACGCCCAGGAACGTGACCCCGGTGTAGAGCACGATGGCGAACGCTGTCACCGCCAGCGCGTTCCAGCCGAACGTCTGATTGATCACCGTACCGGTAAGACCGGTCTGGAAGGCGTACCAGCCAATAACCACCGTGGAAAGAAAACCAGAAACCAAAATGTAGCCTTTAGTGCCGAAGGTGCGTTTGGCCTGCAGGGCGAAATTCATGCCCGTTTGCCCGGCAAACCAGCTGAGGGAACCCACGTAGGCAAACAGCACCAGGTTGCCGAGTAGAATAGCGATGATGGCCGGCCAGAAACCCAACGACCAGGTGATGATGCCGCCAAACAGCGCATTGGTGAGGATCATCGGGAAACCAAACCACACTGCCGAAACGGACCCGGTGGAGTGGCGATGGCTCAGCGGCACGGGTTCGTGCTCAAATTCCTGCTCCAGGGCAGGGGATGATTTCTTATTCATGGACAACTCCGAGTGAAGCAGGGCTGATGTGATTCCATGGTTGAATGCGCTCGAAAGCGGCGCTTGCCGCGAGCACCAGGCCATCATCCAGATGACGACCCACGATTTGAAGTCCGACGGGCAGGCCGTCAGAGGTAAAACCTGCGGGCACTGAAGCAGCCGGCTGGCCGGTAAAGTTGAAAGGGAAGCAGAACGAGAGCCAGTGGTCGTTTCTGACCATGCGCCCGTCTATGATTTCCGGGCCCTGCATGTTGAGCGGGAACGGCGGCACGGCGAGTGTGGGGGAAAGCAGCAGGTCGTAGCGCTGCATAAAGCGCCAAAGCTGATTGCAGATTTTTTTACGCTGCGTGTTCGCGTCGGTGAACGTTTCGGCCCGCCATTCGTGCTGCAGCATGGCGCTCAGGTGTGGCGACATGCGCAGCCCCAGTTCGGCCTGCATTTTTCGCATGCCTGTCAGGTCGCTTTCAAAGGCGACAAGGGCGGCGAAGGTAGCAACCTCATCGGCGATACCGGGGTCAACTTCGTCCAGCTCTGCGCCCAACTCACGCGCAAAACGATGCGCCGCTTCTGTCGTGACCCGGCGAACTTCGCTGTCTACCGCGACGTAACCAAAATCGGCGCTAAAGGCGATACGCAGGCCGTTCAGGGGCTTTTCTAACGATGCCAGCCAGTCAACGTCAGAGCAGGGAATCGAGTGGCGGTCACGCATATCCGGGCCTGCCAGCAGCGACATCATCAGCGCGGCATCCCGCACGGTACGCGCCATGGGGCCAATGTGTTCCAGCGACTCCCAACTGGAAACGCCAGGATAGCGATCGTCACGGCAGCCGGGCCAAAGCGGGACTCGTCCCATAGACGCTTTCAGGCCATAGACGCCGCAGTGGGCGGCAGGAATGCGAACTGAGCCTCCGCCGTCGCTGCCCAGCGCAATTGGGCACATCCGGGCGGCGAGCGCTGCACCGGAACCTGCGCTGGAGCCGCCCGGTGTTTTGCTGAGATCCCACGGGTTACGCGGAGAGGGAAACAGGGGGTTGTGCCCCACGCCGCTGTAGCCAAACTCGGGGGCGGTGGTTTTACCCAACAGGATGGCATCCGCAGCCAGCAGGCGCTCGACGGCGATATCATCCTCTTCCGGGACAAAGTCCTGGTAGGCGGCTGAGCCAGAGGTGGTCTTTACCCCGGCAGTACAAATCAGATCTTTCACCGCCAGGGGCACCCCGGCCAGTGTACCCAAGGGTTGCCCGCTGGCGCGCTTAGCATCAACGGCGCTTGCCTGAGCCAGAGCCAGCTCTGGCGTCGGGGTACAAAACGCCTGAATCAAGGGCTCACGCGCCTGCTGGCGGTCAATGGCCGCCTGAGTGACTTCACGGGCTGATACCTCGCCACAGCGAATCAGTGCGGCCAGCGCAGTGGCATCTTTATCTAACAGCTCATCAAACATGAAAATCCTCCCCGATTGACCACGTAAAGGGAGTAATTCAATTATCATGCCAATGACTTCAAAACATTGAAGGTTCCAGCTACGGCGCTATCTGGGATACCAGTTTGGATACAAGTGCTCATCCATGAAGGAAGACGCTGGGCAAAAACGGTGCATTAATGCGCTAACTTTGCCAGTCTTTTGCCCAATAGCGGAATGAGTCCATCTTAACGTTATGGGTATATAATGGGGCTCATTAATGATTTAGCGGGAGGAAAGGATGATGGTGAATTGCCCGGCGTGTAAAAGCGAACTGAAACAAACGGACGATGGGGCGCACTGCGATGCCTGCGGGAAGGACTTTCGCCTGGAAGCGCTTTGCCCGGACTGCCACAAGCCGCTGCAGGTGCTGAAAGCATGTGGGGCGGTGGATTATTTCTGCCAGAACGGCCACGGGCTGATTTCTAAAAAGCGCGTGGAGTTTGTTCCTTCCGCGCTCTGAATGGCTTATTCGTCTTTCGCCGCGGGCTTGGGCTTACGCGGCGCTTTCACCGGCTTAATGCCCGTCACTTGACTTTCGACCCAGCCATCATCCAGGCGCGTGGTTAGCGTATCCCCGGATTTCACCTGTTTGGTCTTCTTCAGTACTTTGCCGTCCTCAGCGGTAGTGACGCTGTAGCCGCGAGCGAGCGTCGCCAGTGGGCTGACGGCTTCCAGCTGAGCCAGCGCGGTGCCAAAGCGTTGTTTCGTCTGGCTAAGCTGAGCGCTTACTAACTGCGACAGCCGGTATTCCAACTGCTGTAAGCGGGACTGGGCGCGGTGAATGCGGGGCTGAGGCTGCTGCTGGTTAAGGCGCTGGCTAAGGCGCAACTGTTGCTGACTAACCCGGCGCATTTTACCGTCCATTGCCACGTTGAGACGCTGGCGCAGGCGTTCAAGCGTGGTTTGCTGGCGGGCTAAACGTAGCTGAGGATGCTGCTGCTGCAGGCGATGGTGCAGCTGGGTAAACCGCCGCGAGCGCTGGGCGAGGTAATAGTCCATCGCCATTTCCATACGCTGCTGCTGAGCCTGAAGCTGACGCAGTAACTCCGTCTGATTGCGGCTGACGATTTCCGCTGCGGCGGACGGCGTTGGTGCACGTAAATCAGCGACAAAATCGGCGATCGTGACGTCAGTTTCATGCCCTACGGCGCTAACGACCGGGATCTTGCTTGCGAAAATTGCCCGCGCAACCCGCTCATCGTTAAAGCTCCACAGGTCTTCCAGCGAGCCGCCGCCGCGCCCGACAATCAGCACGTCACATTCGTTGCGCAGGTTAGCTAACTCAATGGCGCGCACAATCTGCAGCGGGGCGTCGACGCCCTGAACGGCAGTCGGGTAGATGATCACCGGCAGGGACGGATCGCGGCGCTGTAAAACGTGCAGCACATCGTGCAGGGCTGCCCCAGTTTTAGAGGTAATCACGCCGACCTGGCGAGCCGGAGCGGGCAGGGGCTGCTTGTGCAATGAATCGAAAAGCCCTTCGGCGCTCAGCTTCTGCTTGAGCAGCTCGTACTGCTGCTGCAACAGCCCTTCACCGGCGGGCTGCATGCTTTCGACAATGATCTGGTAGTCGCCACGAGGCTCGTAAAGTGTGATGTTAGCGCGCACTAACACTTGCTGGCCGTGCTGCGGGCGGAAGGTCACGCGGCGGTTGCTGTTGCGGAACATCGCGCAGCGCACCTGGGCGGTATCGTCTTTTAGCGTGAAGTACCAGTGACCGGAAGAGGGCTGGCTGAAGTTAGAGATTTCACCGCTGATCCAGACCTGCCCCATTTCCTGCTCAAGCAGCAAACGCACCGTCTGATTCAGGCGAGAAACGGTAAAAATTGAGGGGGAATTTTGTGTCGACATGTGAGCTGGATCAAATTCTAAATCAGCAGGTTATTAGGTCGATAGTACCTTCCGTTTCGCTATTAGCAAGGAGTTTTGCGAAAAAAGTGTGGATGCAATCGCTTACGCTCTGTATAATGCCGCGGCAATATTTTATCTGTTCTCATTCACCCCCAGGTTGAGATATTGCCATGCTACGTATCGCTAAAGAAGCACTGACGTTTGACGACGTTCTCCTCGTTCCCGCTCATTCCACCGTTCTGCCGAACACGGCCGACCTCAGCACTCAGCTGACCAAAACTATTCGTCTGAATATCCCTATGCTGTCCGCAGCGATGGATACCGTGACGGAAGCGCGTCTGGCTATCGCTCTGGCGCAGGAAGGTGGACTTGGTTTCATTCACAAAAACATGTCCATTGAGCGCCAGGCTGAAGAAGTTAAGCGCGTGAAGAAACACGAAAGTGGCGTGGTTACTGACCCGCAAACCGTGCTGCCAACCACCACCCTGCGTGAAGTGAAAGAATTAACCGAGCGTAACGGCTTTGCCGGCTACCCGGTCGTCACCGAAGACAACGAGCTGGTGGGTATCATCACCGGTCGTGACGTGCGCTTCGTGACCGACCTGGCCCAGCCAGTTAGCGTGTACATGACCCCGAAAGAGCGTCTGGTTACCGTGAAAGAAGGCGAAGCGCGCGACGTCGTGCTGTCTAAAATGCACGAAAAACGCGTTGAAAAGGCGCTGGTTGTGGACGCTGGCTTCCACCTGCGCGGCATGATCACCGTAAAAGACTTCCAGAAAGCAGAGCGTAAACCTAACGCCTGTAAAGATGAGCAGGGCCGTCTGCGCGTTGGGGCTGCGGTTGGCGCAGGCGCAGGCAATGAAGAGCGCGTTGACGCGCTGGTCGCTGCTGGCGTTGATATTCTGCTGATTGACTCCTCTCACGGCCATTCCGAAGGCGTTCTGCAACGTATTCGTGAAACCCGTGCTAAATATCCTGACCTGCAAATCATCGGCGGTAACGTAGCAACCGCCGCTGGCGCTCGCGCCCTGGCCGAGGCTGGCTGCAGCGCGGTTAAGGTTGGGATCGGTCCTGGCTCCATCTGTACTACTCGTATTGTTACTGGCGTAGGTGTACCGCAGATCACTGCTGTAGCTGACGCGGTTGAAGCGCTGGAAGGCACAGGTATTCCGGTTATCGCTGACGGCGGCATCCGCTTCTCCGGTGACATCGCGAAAGCCATCGCCGCAGGCGCAGCAGCCGTTATGGTTGGCGGTATGCTGGCAGGTACCGAAGAGTCTCCGGGCGAAATCGAACTGTACCAGGGCCGTGCGTTCAAATCCTACCGCGGCATGGGTTCTCTGGGCGCGATGTCCAAAGGCTCTTCTGACCGTTACTTCCAGACCGACAACGCTGCAGACAAACTGGTGCCGGAAGGTATCGAAGGTCGCGTAGCGTATAAAGGCCGTCTGAAAGAGATCGTTCACCAGCAGATGGGCGGCCTGCGTTCCTGCATGGGCCTGACCGGCTGTGGTACTATCGACTTGCTGCGCACTAAAGCAGAATTCGTACGTATCAGCGGCGCGGGCATCCAGGAAAGCCACGTTCACGACGTGACGATCACCAAAGAGTCCCCGAACTACCGTATGGGTTCTTAATCTTTATGCACCCGGCTTTATGCCGGGTGTTTTTGTTTTGTATCACTTGCCTCGGAATTAACGTCAATGACGGAAAACATTCATAAACATCGCATTCTGATCCTCGACTTCGGCTCTCAGTACACTCAGCTGGTGGCGCGCCGCGTCCGTGAGCTGGGCGTTTACTGCGAACTGTGGGCCTGGGATGTTACCGAAGCTCAAATTCGTGAGTTCAACCCAAGCGGCATCATCCTTTCCGGCGGCCCGGAAAGCACCACCGAAGCAAACAGCCCGCGTGCACCTGAGTACGTGTTCGAAGCCGGCGTGCCGGTGTTCGGCGTTTGCTACGGCATGCAGACCATGGCTATGCAGCTGGGCGGCCACGTTGAAAGCTCCAACGAGCGTGAATTCGGCTACGCGCAGGTTGAAGTGAAAACCGACAGCGCGCTGGTTCGCGGCATCGAAGACTCCCTGAGCGCAGCTGGTCAACCGCTGCTGGACGTCTGGATGAGCCACGGCGACAAAGTCACCGCCATCCCGTCTGACTTCGTGACCGTTGCCAGCACCGAAACCTGCCCGTTTGCCATTATGGCCAACGAGGAAAAACGCTTCTACGGCGTGCAGTTCCACCCGGAAGTGACCCATACCCGTCAGGGCCAGCGTCTGCTGGAGCGTTTCGTGCTGGAAATCTGCGGCTGTGAAGCGCTGTGGACCCCGGCAAAAATCATCGAAGATGCGATCGTCCGCATCCGCGAGCAGGTGGGTGACGACAAAGTTATCCTCGGCCTGTCAGGCGGCGTTGACTCCTCCGTGACCGCGATGCTGCTGCACCGCGCCATCGGCAAAAACCTGACCTGCGTGTTCGTGGACAACGGCCTGCTGCGCCTGAACGAAGCCCAGCAGGTGATGGACATGTTCGGCGATCACTTCGGCCTGAACATCGTTCACGTTGAAGGCGAGAACCGCTTCCTGACCGCGCTGGCGGGCGAAAACGACCCGGAAGCCAAGCGTAAGATCATCGGCCGCGTGTTCGTGGAAGTGTTCGACGAAGAAGCGCTGAAGCTGGAAGACGTTAAATGGCTGGCGCAGGGCACCATCTACCCTGACGTTATCGAGTCTGCGGCCTCCGCGACTGGCAAAGCACACGTCATCAAATCTCACCACAACGTGGGAGGCCTGCCGAAAGAGATGAAGATGGGCCTGGTTGAGCCGCTGCGCGAGCTGTTCAAAGATGAAGTGCGTAAAATCGGCCTTGAGCTGGGCCTGCCGTACGACATGCTTTACCGCCACCCGTTCCCAGGCCCAGGCCTCGGTGTTCGCGTGCTGGGCGAAGTGAAGAAAGAGTACTGCGACCTGCTGCGCCGCGCCGACGCTATCTTCATCGAAGAGCTGCACAAAGCTGACCTGTACAACAAAGTGAGCCAGGCGTTCACCGTGTTCCTGCCGGTCCGTTCCGTGGGCGTGATGGGCGATGGCCGCAAGTACGACTGGGTTGTTTCCCTGCGTGCGGTAGAAACCATCGACTTCATGACCGCGCACTGGGCGCACCTGCCGTACGACTTCCTCGGCCGCGTGTCCAACCGCATCATCAACGAAGTGAACGGCATCTCCCGCGTGGTTTACGATATCTCCGGTAAGCCGCCTGCGACGATTGAGTGGGAATAAGTTTTTAGCACTCACTAAAAACCGTTAGTCCCAAAAATCGCCAGCAAAATCAAAGGATTTTCTGGCGATTTTTTTATCCCTCGTATTCAAACTCCCCCACGTAATCCCTTCCCCTCAACATCCCCAGTACCGTAAAAACTAACGCATGTGACTCATAGTCCGTGGAGTATGCAGCGAACAAAGGCGATGCTTATCCGTGTTGAAACATCAAAGACGGGAGAGAAAACATGAAAGCACAGGACTGGCATCCGGCGGATATCATCGCTGGCATCAGGAAAAAAGGAACTTCGATGGCGGCCTTATCAAGGGATTCCGGGCTGGCGTCATCGACGCTGGCAAACGCGTTAACCCGGCGCTGGCCGAAGGGGGAGCGACTTATCGCCGAAGCGTTGGGCAAGCAGCCGGAAGAGATTTGGCCTTCTCGCTATGAAACCTCGAATGCGGAAGTGGAGGCGACGGACGGATAGAATACTCTTCTTACGATGGCTGAATCCTGTTCGGGTATGATGTATCTGGCACTCAAAATACATAAAGGGCGGAAGGATGCCCTTTATGTGCAGGCTTTATTCTTCTGGCGGATAAACATAATCCCAACGGAAAAATCCACATAACTTGAAAGAGTCATCATCTGCGAGAGATTTTTTCTTCGACTTAACATAGTTTGGCGGCGGGCAGGTGACGTTGCACAACCAATATCCCGGCTCTTCAATGCCTTTTAAAGTGGACATTTCCTGTGCCATGGGATTTAACTCGCTGAGTGAGAAATAAATAAACTCGCCAATCGATATCTTTATCCATTCCTCAAGTGATTGATCGGCTTTTAACGGAGTGGCATGTAGAGGGGATTTCGCTAATTCAACGAAGTCATGTATCTGTTTCATCGACCAGTCGCAGAACTCAAGTGTCGGTTTTTCGCCAAGGAAAATGTCGAATAATTTTTCCTGTGTGTGGTCTGGGGGAGAAGAATACCGTTCAGCAAAATGAACTTCGTTCTGCGCTATAGCATGGAGAAGATAGGCTGCAACGAGTGATTCAAGGTTATGAAGGACAAGCGCGGGATGCTCACCTACTCCACCCCCAATGATAAGATTGGCCGGAGAACAGGAAAAATCATAGCTTTCCCAAGATCCCTCTTCCACGGTTTCAAGAGGATGATAAACAGGAAGCCCATTAAAGAAACCAACAAGCTCATGTTTGATTAAATCGATGTAGCTCATATGTACTGCTTTGTCCTTATTAATCTATTGCCGCCAATAAGCCTCTGATTCGCTCACTACGGCCTGAGTGTGCCAGTGATTTGCAGCGCGAAGCATATCTGCTGTCTGCGTATCATTGGCATTTAATGGCCGCCAGTCAGAAGCACGGCAATAACCCGAAGCTGAATTTAGAGTAAGAGGGTATTTTTTTAGTGTATTGATTTGAGCATCGGCAAGCGAAATTTTATTTGCCCCGCCTGCAGAGGTCGGGTTTGCGAGCTGTACGCCATCATCTTCCCAGCCACAGACAGAGCAAATATCGAATGAGCCATAATACACTTCAAATGTTAAAAAACCGCAGCAGGGACAGGGGATATTAATCATGAAATTTATCTACGTAATATTAATTGGCTTCAAATATAGAGCTTCTTTGTGCTTGTGTTGTACAGATCTTTTAGCTTACTCACTTTCTTCGTCATAACGCTTCTGGCTGAGCTGAATGATGTCTATATTTTCCAGCGTCCAGTTAAACAGAATCGAGAAAGGCTCCTGCAAGGATTGCCCGAGCGGGGTCAGTGAATATTCCACGCCGAGGACCCGGCCATCCAGCACTTTGCGTTTGACCATGCCGTTGCGCTCCAGCTTGCGCAGCGTCTGCGTCAGGACTCGCTGCGTCACACCCTCCAGCCTTCGCTTAATGGCGTTAAAACGCTGCGGCTCGCGAAGGACTTCCAACACCATCATCGACCACTTATCGGCTATTTGATCCAGCACGATACGGCTTGGGCAGTCTGCCCGGTAAACAGTTTCAGTCTTAACCATAGGTATCCTCCAGCATCCCTGGGGTGTTTAAGGTGCGTAATTGACGCCAGGTATCCAAAATATACTATCCGGGGGAGGGCGAAAATACGACCTCGTTCTTTCCAGATGATAAAGGAAACCCCGATGATAAAAACAAATTACAGCAAGCTCCTGATCTCTCGGCGTAATGGTGTGTTGACGGTGACGATTAATAATCCTCCGGTGAATGTTCTTGATGTGGCGCTTATGTCCGAACTCACTCACGTTCTGCTTGCTGTGCGTAGCGATCCCGCTATTCACGTTTTGGTTTTCGACAGTGCAATTCCTGAATTCTTTATTGCGCATGTGGATATGACGCTGATTGATGAGCCTCATGCCTTCGACGAATTAGCGAAGGCGGCTCCTGATGGGCTAAATCCTTTCCAGGCTTTTGGCGAACTCTTACGCAGTCAGCCGCAGGTTACCCTCGTGAAACTGGCTGGCCTCGCGCGCGGCGGAGGCGCGGAGTTTATCGCCGCAGCGGATATGGCCTTTGCCGCAGAAAAACGGGCAGGTCTGGCGCAGTGTGAAGCATTAATGGGTATTGTTCCCGGCGGAGGGGCGACGCAATATCTGTCCGACAGAATGACGCGAGGCAGGGCGCTTGAAGTGGTGCTGGGAGCAGATCTTATAGATGCCAAAGTGGCGGAGCGATATGGCTGGATCAACCGAGCATTACCTGATGATGAACTGGACTCTTTTGTTGAGAGACTGGCGTACAACATTACCAGCCTGCCTGACGGCGTGATTGAGGCGGCGAAAAAAGCCATTCCGGCTTCGGATCTTAGAGAAGGGTTCCAGTGCGAACACGAGGCCTGGGCTGGACTCTTCGCCCGGCCTGCGGCAGAGAGGTTGATCCGTGGCGGACTGAAGGCCGGGGCGCAAACCGTCGAGGGAGAAACAAGGCTTGAAAGCCTGCTGCGCGACCTCAGTATCTGACTCAAAAGCCCGCTATATAAATCCCGATTGATCTGCTAAAACATCTGGCGGCCTGACTACGGCAAAAGTTAAACAAGACTGAGGTAACGAACACCATGAATAAAGCAGATCATCTCCAGGCGGTCACGGCCAAAGCCCGGGCGATCATGGCACGTCACAATATAGAAGCCTTGGTGGTGACCACCCCGGACAACTTTTGCCATGTCACCGGGTTTGCCAGTTTCTTTATGTACACCTTCCGCCACACCGGCGCGGCGCTGGCGGTCATTTTCCGGGATGAAAAGCTGCCTTCGTTGATCGTGATGAATGAGTTTGAGGCGGCTGGCCTGCAGTTTGAGCTGGCGAATTATGAGCTGAAGACCTTCCCGGTTTGGGTGGATGTCGATGAGCCCTTCAACCCGCAGAGGGTGGTGAAAGAGCGGCCAATTGGCCCGCCGGTAGAGGCTGTTTTCACGCTGCTCAAGTCCACTTTAGCGGACGCGGGCGTGCTGGATAAAAACATCGCTATCGAGCTAAATGCGATGAGCAACGGCGGCAAGCAGACGCTGGATAAGGTGATCCCGAATCTACGGCTGGTGGACTCCACGGCAATATTTAACGAGCTACGGATGGTCAAAAGCCCGTGGGAGATTGCTTTCCTGCGTAAGAGCGCGCAGGTAACCGAGTATGGCATCAGTGAAGCCTTTAAGGCGATTGGCACGGGCTGTTCGGCGTGGGACCTCACCGCCGCCTATAAAGCGGCCGTGATGCAGCACCCGGAGACCAACCTGTCGCGTTTTCACCTGATCTCGGTGGGCGATGACTTTGCCCCTAAATTAATCCCGAGCCGTGAACCCGTTAAACCGGGGGATTTAATCAAATTTGACTGCGGCGTGGATGTCGCCGGGTACGGGGCGGATTTGGCGCGTACCGTGGTGTTCGGGCAGCCAACGGCCATGGCGGAGCGAATCTACCAAACCATTTTGCAGGGCCACGAGCATATGCTCAGCCTGATTGGCCCGGGCGTGAAGCTCAGCCACGTGTTCAACGACACGATGAGTAAAATCAAAGCCAATGGCTTGCCGCACTATAATCGCGGCCATTTAGGGCATGGCGATGGTCTGTTCTTAGGCCTGGAAGAGGCGCCGTTCGTGAGCGCTGCAGCCACAGAAACCTTCGAACCGGGCATGGTCTTTAGCGTGGAAACGCCTTACTACGGTATCGGCGTCGGCGCGATTATGCTGGAAGATATGCTGCTCATCACCAATGACGGCTATGAATTGTTTAGCCAGTTACCCAGAACGTTACAGCGTTTTGAGTAAGCTTAATCCGGGGCAATGAGTTGCCCCTTTTTTTTCGCTTAATGATGTATCTCAACTAAAAAATGCCAGCTTCACCGCAAATATTGCCAGGAACAAGCCGGTGGCTTTCCCGAGCAGATAAACCATGCCTGGCCGCGAACGCACTTTCTCGGCAAGCGAAGTGGTCAGGAAGATCATTATCGAACAGTAGATAAAGGTCAGTGCGGCTGCGGTGCCCGCCAGAATAGCGAATGTCGGGATCCCCTGGCTGCGTGCCGGGTCGATAAACAGCGGCAGGAACATCACGTAGAACAGAATGGGTTTGGGGTTCATCAGGGTGATGACCATGCCCTGTAAAAACGGCGTTCTTTTGCCGGTCACCGGCGGCGGCGGGGCGCTGGTTTTCGCCTTCAGCAGCAGCTGCGCACCCATCCACAGCAGGTAAGCTGCGCCCAGCCACTTAATTATCTGGAAAACATGAGGCGAGGATTCGAGCAGCGCCGCCACGCCCGCGATAGCCAGCCACAGCAGCACCTGGTCGCCCAGAATAATCCCCATCAGACAGAGATAGCCGCTGCGCGCGCCGCCTTTGCTGGCGCTGGTGATCAGGATCAGATTCCCGGGGCCGGGAATGATTAACAGCAGGATGAAAGAGACGACAAAGGTGCCGTAATGAATGATGCCGGGCATGCTCAGGTTTTCCTTAAAAGTGCTTAGTTCAGGTGGGGCGTTCTTGCTTTTATGCGCCGTACTGGCTGGCTTTATGATGGGAAGGAAGGCCGGTAGGCGGCAACCGAAAAGCGTGATATGTTTTCCTTATCTATGAAGAAATTCGATTTGTCGAAGCCTGTCCTTTCCAATAACTGACTGAAAATATGGCCGGAATAAAGCTAAATCAGCTGGAAATGCTGATAGCCGTAGTGGAAAACAATGGTTTCAGCGCCGCAGCCGCAGCATTGGGCTGTACGCAGTCACGCATCAGCCATGCGATTGCCGAGCTGGAACAGCACCTGAATGTGCGCCTGCTACACCGCTCGCGCAGCGGCTGCGTGCCGACTGCCGCCTGCACGCAGA
This sequence comes from Amanita fuliginea, assembly GCA_023014435.1. NCBI lineage: Eukaryota > Fungi > Basidiomycota > Agaricomycetes > Agaricales > Amanitaceae > Amanita > Amanita fuliginea. The sequence continues at coordinate 92,198 of JAEBUQ010000004.1, forward strand.
TCCTAAAAGATGCGAAAAAAATCATGCAGCTTCTGGACGGCATTGAGCAGACGGCGGCGGAAGCGCCACAGCTTGCCGGGCGCGTGCGGGTGGCCTGCTTCCGCAGCGCGACGGCGAACCTGTTGCCGCCTTATTTTGAGGCGCTGGCCACGGCTCTGCCGGATATTCATCTGGATATTGATGACAGCGCAACGGAATACCATCATCTCAACGACGCGGTGGTGTCCGGGCGGGCGGACATCGGCATTACTATTCAGGGCTACCCGGACTCGCTGCACGGCGTGCCGTACATCAGCGATCCTTACGTGCTGATGCTGCCCCGCAGCTTCCGCCTGCGGCAGCCTTTTAGCTGGCAGCAACTGGAAACCCTGCCGTTTATCCAGCCGAACGCCAACACGTTAAGCCCCGCCGTGGAGCGTTGTCGTGAGATGGGGCTGCGTAATGAGGTGGTGCATAAACTGGCCAGCGACAGCGGGATTGTTGGGCTGGTAAATCAGGGCCTGGGGTTTTCCATTATGCCGTGGCTGTCGGTGCTGCCGGTGCCGGAGAACATGCGCATTCTGGATTTGCCCCAGCCGCTGCGCCGCCATTTGTTCATCGTCACCCGCCCCGAGCTGCGCCATGACAAAGTGATCGCCACGCTGATTAACTTCCTGCGCGATAAGGCGCTGATCCGCACGACTAGCGTCTGGCGCTCGGGCATGCTGGCATTCGATTACTGACCGGTTTTTGCCAGGCGTTGTTGCAGGCTCGCAAGATCCGGTAAAAACCAGCAGCTTTTGCCCCGATTGCATTCCACGATCAGCGCTTCGAGCGCCTTGCTCTTGCTTTGCCAGGGCTCAACGTCCCCGAGGATCGCCAGCCCAAGCCGGTAATTCACCAGCTTTTGTAGCCACAGGCCCGCTACGCCGGTACGCAAATCGAAAAAGCTGTCGGGTAGCCGCTTGATGGGGAGGGCGAGCCACTCCGCCTGCTGCTCAATGGCCTGGCTGATGCCTTCCCGCACAGCTTCGTCATCAAACGTGGTGCCTTGCTCAGCAAAACAGAGCACTTTGCTTTCCCCTGCCTGGATGAGTGCTTCAGTCATCATTGCGACTCCTTTGTTCTATGTCAGCCACTGGCTGGTCAGTGACATGGTCTGAGTGTCAAAGTCGATGCGCATCCGCACGCCAAGCGGAAGCGTCAGCATCGGGTGCGTGTGGCAGCAGTCAAAATCAGAGACGATGGGGAGCTCGCGGCCATTTAGCACTTCCCTCAGGATGTGCAGCGGCGTTTTTCCGCTGCCCTGGTCGTCAAACAGCTCGTGCCTGCCGAGCACAATGGCGGCGATGCGGTCGAACACGCCGCACAGCAAAAGATGGGAAAACTCTCGTTCCAGCTCCGCCGCACTGTGCAGGCTGTCTTCAATAAACAGAATATCGCCCCGGTTGATATCGGGCATGTATTCGCTGCCCCAGATGCCGTAAAGCGTATTCAGGTTGCCGCCAATGACGCGGCCTTCTACCTTACCTTCGCCCTCAAAGCACCAGCCGCCGGGCTGCAGGGTTTTCGCCCGGGACTGCGTTTCCCAGTCGAGCATTTCCTCGGTCCACGCTGCGGGCTGGCTCAGCGTGTACGGCAGTTCCTGAGGTCGGCTGAGAATATTGAGGAAATAGTCAAACGTACTGTCGACCAGCGGAGGGAGTTCCCCCAAAGAAGCCACCACCGCCGGGCCATAAAAGGTAATTAGCCCGGTTCTTTGATAGATACCCGCCAGCAGCGCGGTCACGTCCGAATAGCCGATGATGATTTTGGGATCTTTCATCAGCTGCGCGTAGTCAATATAAGGCAGCAGCGAGTTGCTGTTTAAGCCGCCGATGGCCGAAATAATGCAGCGCACGTTCGGGTCATGCAAAAGGGCATTAAACTCATCCGCCCGCTCGCGAATGGAGCCAGAACGCCAGTAATCCTTTTTGCCCGTCAGGCTGCCTTCCTGCAGACAGAATCCCTTCGACTCAATAAACGCTTTCGCCCTTTGGTAGCGCTGTGGGGCAAACGCGGTGGCCGCCGATGAGGGGGAAAACACGGCGATCGTGTCTCCCGCTTTTAAAGGGCGAGCATAAATTTGCGGCATAGCAACTTCTCCCTGCGGGTCAGTTAGCGGCTGGCGGTAGCCGGAAAAACAAACTCAAACTCTTCCTGTTCAAACTCATCAGGCGCTTCCCAAAGGCTGCTGGCGACTTCAAAAATCTCGTCCGGCACCACCATCGAGAAGGTTTCGCCTTGCTCGGTATTGCGGCGCTGCACGCGCTCACTGCGAACGCTTTTGGGCGCATCGAGGACGTGTACGCAAAACGGGATGCCTTCTTCCTGCAACTGGCGGAGCAGGGCTAACCTTGGGCCTTGCTGAATCAACCCCAGCTCCAGCGCAATGCTGTTGGTCGCCAGCACTGTGCGGGCATAGCTCAGGATCAGCTCAATAAGCCGGTCTTTGCGCTCCACGTACCAGGGCACAAAATTCCCGGCCGGGCGGTCGGGGCTGTAGAGCCGCACGAACCACTCGTCCAGCGCGATATGGGTAAAGCCGTCGGTTTTGGCCAGGGCTTTGGCGTAGGTTGATTTACCCGCGCCAACCGGGCCTTCAATAAAGTGTATTTGGTTCATCATGTAAGCTTTTTTTAAGAGAAATTATCAGGCGCGTTTTGGCACATTTTTACCGATAGTAGCGTTAGAAGTGACTTTTAAATAGCTACCTTATTTGTTGTTTTTATAAGAAATAACCCGATGGTTGCTGATAGTTTTTTTCTGGCAATTCTTAGCATCATGTTGAATTTGTGAACGCTTTTTCCTCTGCAATACTGCCCTGGCGTGTGCTGAAACGTATAAGCCCGAAGGGCAAAATTGCGCGGTATGAGGAAGTGCAGAAGCATCATGATTCAACTAGAAAACATCAATAAGATCTATCCGGGCAATGTGCAGCACGCGATTAGTTCGCTGAATATGACCATCAACGAAGGGGAGTTTTGCACCTTTGTTGGCCCCAGCGGCTGCGGGAAAACCACCACGCTGCGCATGATAAACCGCCTGGATATCCCGGACAGCGGTGAAGTCTATATTCAGGGAGAGCCGCTCTCCCGTGCCGATATCATTCAGATTCGCCGTAAAATTGGCTTTGTGATGCAAAGCCCGGCGCTGTTTCCCCATCGTACCGTCGCGGAAAACATTGCCACCGTGCCACGCCTGCTGGGCTGGGATAAACGAGCCATTTCCCGCCGCATTGACGAGCTGGTGGCGCTGATGTCCCTCAACCCGCTGGTGCTGAAACGCTATCCCCATCAGCTTTCTGGCGGGCAGCAAAGCCGGGTGTCTATCGCCCGCGCCCTTGCGGCCGATCCGCCTATTTTGCTGATGGATGAACCTTTTGCCGCTATCGACCCTGTCGTGCGCGACAGATTGCAGGGCGAGCTTCTGGCGCTGCAGGCCCGGCTGCATAAAACCATTATTCTGGTGACCCACGATATCAACGAGGCAATTCGCCTCGGCGACCGCATTGCCATTTTCCGTGAAGGTGGGCACCTCGAGCAGTTCGACACCCCGGACAATATTCTCTCCTGGCCTGCCAGCGATTTTGTGCGCGACTTTATTGGCCCTGAACCCAACCTCAAGCGCCTCGGCATGATGCGTGTGGGCGATCTGCCGCGCCGGGATGTGCCGGTCTTCACGCATGCTGAGCCAGCATCCGCCGACTTTACCTTGCTCCACGGGCAGCGTGCGCTGGTCCTGGACGCCGAAGGGCGGCCTCGGCACTGGCAGGAAAACGGGCAGCAGTTGCCGGTCCGGATTGCCAAAGAAAGCGAGTCGCTGCGCCACGTTTACAGCGCCTTGCTCGACGTCCCGCAGGGCGTGTTGGTGCGCGTCACTGCCGAAGGGCACTACGCCGGAGCCGTGGACAGCGCCCTGTTGAGCGATGTGCTTAACCGGCATCAGGAGCTGCACCGCAATGATTGACTGGCAATGGGTGACCGACAATCTCGACATGATAGGCGAGCTGATGCTGCAGCATTTGCAGATGGTGCTGCTGTCTCTGGCGATGGGGACGCTGCTGACCGCCGGGATGCTTTTACTGTCCATCGTCTGGCCCGCGCTGTCCGGCCCGCTGATTTCCCTGAGCGGGGTGCTTTTCACCATTCCGTCGCTGGCGCTGTTTATTCTGCTGCTACCGTGGACCGGGCTGTCAGTCACCACGGCGGTGATTGGCCTGACGCTTTATTCGCTGCTGATCCTGCTGCGTAACGTGCTGGCGGGTATGCAAAAACTGCCCGCCGACGTGCTGGAATCTGGCCGGGCGCTGGGCTACACGCGCTTTGGCCGTTTTATCGACGTGGAGTTGTTTCTGATTCTGCCCGCGCTGTTTGCCGGCCTGCGCATCGCTTCCGTGACGCTGGTGGGCTTAGTGATCGTCACCGCGCTGATAGGCCAGGGCGGGCTGGGGCAGCTCATGATCCTGGGGTTCAATCAAAACTTTTTAACGCCGATTCTGGTTAGCCTGGCGCTGAGCCTGGTGCTGTCGCTGGTGCTTGACCTGCTGATCGCGCGTCTCGGCTACAGCCTGACGGGGTGGACGCGCTGATGGATATCGTACAGCAAACCTGGCTTTGGTTTTTGCAGGCCGACCACTGGGGCGGCGACCTCGGCATCTGGCACCGATTTGGCGAACATCTCTATTACGTGCTGATAAGCCTGCTGCTTGGGGCGCTGATCGCCCAGCCGCTTGGCATTCTGCTCGGCTACTGGCGGCGCGGGGCGTTTTTCGCCATCAACCTGTTCAACATTGGCCAGGCGTTCCCTTCGCTGGGGATAATCTTGCTGTGCATCATGCTGCTGGGTTTTAACGATGTGCCGGTGTTTATCGCCCTTGTCGCGCTGGCGATTCCGCCGATGCTGACCAACACCTACGTCGGCATCAGCCACGCCGATCAAACGCTGTGCGATGCGGCCAAAGCGATGGGCATGACGCCGCTGCAAAGCCTGATCAAAGTCCGTATTCCACTGGCAATGCCGCTGATTTTTGCCGGCATCCGTACCTCGCTGTTGCAGCTTATTGCGACGGCGGTGGTTGCCGCCTACGCCGGGCTGGATGGACTCGGGCGCTTCCTGATCGACGGCCTGGGGCAGCGCGACTACCCGCAGGTGATCGCCGGCTCGGTGGTGATTTCCCTGCTGGCCGTCGGCTGCGAGCTGCTGATGTCGCAGGTGGCTAAGCGCTGGCTCAATTTTGCAATACCAACCGCAGGTTAGAACTTGCGCACAACACAACATAAAACAGAGAAGGGTGATGATGATGAAAAATTGGCTGACAACGGCAAGCAAGGGATTCCGGCTGACTTTACTGGCTGCAGGGCTGGCAAGCGTAGGGTTTGCGGCGCACGCGGAAACCGTCACGATTGGCGGCGCAAACTACTCAGAACAAACGATCCTGGCCAACATCTACGCCAGCGCATTAAAACAGCAGGGCATCGATGTCAAAACGCGCCTTAACCTCGGCAACCGCGAAATTATCATTCCGGCGCTGAAATCCGGCGAGCTGGACGTGGTGCCGGAGTATCTCGGCGCGCTGCTGAACTACTACCACGGCGGCAGTAAAGCAACGACCGAACAGGAAGTCTCTGCCGAACTGCAGCAGGCGCTACCGGCGGATCTTGCGCTGCTAAAACCGTCCTCGGCGGCCTCCATTACCGCATGGGGCGTGCGCGAAGAGACGGCCAAAAAATATAACCTGAAAACCTTGTCCGACCTGGCGAAGGTTGCCCCTCAACTGGTCGTTGGTGGCCCGCCGGAAGTGGCGACCCGCGCCCTTGGCTTGCCAGGGCTGGAGCGCGTGTATGGCATTAAATTCAAATCCTTTAAGTCACTGGATATCGGTGGCCCGCTGAGCCGCCTGGCGCTGAACTCCGGCAAAATCGACGTGGCGACGCTGGTGTCGACCCTGGGCGATCTGCTGAAAGAGAAGTGGGTGGTGCTGGAGGATGACAAACACGAGCAGCCGGCTCAGAACCTGGTCCCGTTGGTGCACAAAGGCGCCGCTTCGCCGAAAGTGGAGGAAGTGCTCAACGATATCTCCGCCAAATTGACCACCAAAGATTTGATCCAGCTGAACAAGCTGGTGGATGTCGATCATAAAGATCCGGCTAAAGTTGCCGACCAGTGGGTAAAAGAAAAACTGGCCGCTAAATAATGAGTCCCCGGCCAGGGAGGGCCATTTCACAACGAGTATCCCGCCATGTCGCAAGCTACCGCCATTTTTAACCTGTTCTTCTTTAACCCACAGGGCGATTATCGCTTTTCCTGGCGCCACCCGAACGCGCCGGGCAAAGAGATTTTCACCCTGAAGTATTACGCTGACCTGGCGCGCAGGGCCGAAGCCGCCGCGCTGGATAACATTTTTATTGCCGATCATGTCGCCATCTGGGACACGGTGCCGAGCGGCGTGCCGCATTACGCTAACCCGCGGCTGGAACCAATCACCCTGCTGGCCGCGCTGTCGGCGGTGACCGAAAACATCGGCCTGATGGCGACGGCTTCGACGTCCTACACCGAGCCTTATAACCTGGCGCGCTATTTTGCCTCGCTTGACCATTTGAGCGGGGGACGCGCGAGCTGGAATGTCGTCACGTCCTGGTTGCCGGAAGAAGCGGCCAACTACGGGCTGGATACCTTGCCGGAGCACGGCAGGCGCTACGAGCGCGCCGCCGAGTTTATCGCGGTGGTAAGAAAACTTTGGGATTCCTGGGAAGAGGAAGCCGTGCTGATCGACAAGCAAAGCGGCTATTTTGCCGATCCTGAGCGTGTACATCCGCTCAACCACGCAGGCGAGTTCTTTAAGGTGCGCGGCCCGCTGAACGTGCCGCGCCCGCCGCAGGGGCACCCGATCGTGGTGCAGGCTGGCTCCTCCGAGTCCGGCAAAGCGCTGGCGGCGGCCCAGGCCGATATTCACTTTGTGTTTATGAGCAACATAGAGAAAGGGCTGGCCTACCGCGAGGATATGAATCAACGCCTGCGTGAAAAAGGGCGCGAGCCGGAGCACTTTAAAATCCTCGGCGGCGTACTGCCGGTGGTGGTGAACACGCCGGAAGAAAAAGAGCAGCGCCGGGCGCTGATTCAGACGCTGATGAACGACCAGATGGCGCTGGATCTCCTCAGCACCTATCTGCGGATGGATATGGGGGAATACGATCGCCACGCGCCGCTGCCGCCTTTGCCGGACGAACAGGGTTTTGACGGCCTGAGAACCGCGCTGCAGATCATCAAAGGTTACGATCCCGCCCTGACGGTGCTGGAGCTGGGTCGGTTATTGCTGCAAAGCTCCGACAGCTGGCTGGTTATCGGCACGGCCCAGGAAGTCGCCGACACGCTGAGCGAGGCGTTTCATGCCGGGGCCGTGGACGGCTACAACCTGATGTTCCCGTTCCTGCCGGTGGATTTCGATAATTTTGTTGACCAGGTGGCGCCGATTTTGAAACAAAGTGGGGTGATGCAGCAGGCCTACCGGCCAGGTACGCTGCGTGAGAAGTTGGGGTTGCCGCCGGTGGGGAATCAGTTTAAGCGGGGGTGACAGGTTTGCCCCTCACCCTAACCCTCTCCCCACGGGGGAGAGGGGACTAAAGAGTGTTGGGGTTAACCAGATCCCCCTCTCCCTCTGGGAGAGGGCTGGGGTGAGGGCAAAAAAGCAGTAACCTAAAGCGTCACCAGGCCACTCGCTGCAGCCTTCTGCGCCGCATCGCTAATCGGCTGATAATCATCCCGATCGGTCGCGGTAAAATCCTTTATCAGCAACGCTTCCCTGACGTCTTGCCACTGCGGCTCGCTCACCAGCCGTTTCAATGCGCGGCGCAGCTGCGCCAGTTCCGCCGCCGAAGTTTGTGCCGAAGTGATCATCGGCAAACCCGGAGCCAGCGCCGTTGTGCCAATAGAAACCAGGCCTGCAACGCGTTCCGGTTCGTGGTGAGCCACCAAAGCGAAGGTAACGGCATCAATGGCGGCAATATCACTTGTGCCGGCCTGTACCTCCGCCAGCGACTGGCGGTGGCTGCCGCTAAAGGCGATGTCTGAGAAGAACTTCCCGTCTTTTTGCAGCGGGGCAACCAGGCTGCGCAGGCCGTGATAGCCGGACTGGGAGTCGTCGCTGTTGCACACGACGCGTTTGCCCCGGAAATCTGCCAGCGTTTTTCCCGCGTCAGCTTCGCGAATAATCAGCTGGCTGCTGTAGTGAAATCCTTCGCAGCCTGCCGCCTGATAATGAAACGTACCGACGACCTGCACATTCGGCAGCAGGGCGCGCAGCGGATAACCGCAGGTTTGGCTGAGCAAAAGATTGGGTTCCTGCCAGTGGTTCAGGCGATCTTCGGGTTCGCTGTAAATCAAACTGTCGCCGTCCAGCCCTTCTTCGCTCAGCAGCAGGCGCAAGGCGGCTAACAGCGCTTCGGTATCCGGATGATGCACGTCGTACATTGGCAGCGAGATAAGCTTACTCATGGGCTTTCTCCTGCGGCACCGCGTCCTGCGCCAGGCGTCCGTCCGGGAAGAACGGGTTGATTTCCACCTGGATCGGTTTAATCAGATGCTCGCGCATCAGCTCGCCGTAGCCGTTCACAAAGAAGCCCTGGTTCCGCTTCAGATATTCTTCTTTGTAGGCGCGGTAAACGGCTGGCAGCCCATACCACGGAATCCCTGGAAGATCGTGATGTACGGAGTGATAGTTCAGGTTCAGGAACAGCAGACGCCAGAACATGCCTGCTTCGTTAATCACCGTCCGGGCCTCAGGATCTTCCGCCGCGCGGTGTTCGAAGAAAGAGCGGACCTTGGTCATCGCCAGCATCGGCCAGGTGACGACCAGCAGGTAGTAAACCACCGAAAAATCATGCTTCACCAGCCAGCCGAGCACCGGGATAAGCAGCAGCAGATGTACCGTCCACATCGCCATCGCCGGGTGATTGCCGCTGCGGAAAGTGTCCCAGATATTGACCACCGTCCAGCGCATGGTCAGGACCGGCGTCAGTAATAGACGGCCAGGGAAGGTATTACGCAGACGCACCAGCAGGCGCTGAACGCCGCTAAAATGCTGCCAGCGGCGGCGGGTAAAATAGTAACTTTCCGGATCAGTTTCCGGGACGGTCAGATCTTCATCCTGGTGATGTTTAAGATGCAGATCGCGATAAGTGCCGTACGGATACCAGATAGAAAAGGGGATCAGCCCGAACAGCTGGTTCAGGCGCGGGAAGCGCGTCGGGTGGCCGTGCAATAGCTCATGCTGCAGCGACATATACCAGGTCGCTAACCAGATGAGCAGCAGCGTAGCCGGGAAGAGGCCAATGGTTTTCCACCACGCTACGGTGGCAAACCAGCCGCCATAAATTGTGATAATCAGCAGCCAGGTGGGCAGCTCCGTGCGCCACAGCCACGAACGCCGCAGTTTACTGACAAATTCCCGCTGTTCTTCATGTAAATAGACCGACGCTCTGCCACTCATTTAACTTATCACTGCCCGCAATTAACCGTTGAATTGAGCAGAGAGTAAATCGTCGCCGCTAAAGCCCATAGGAATATAAATAGCTATGCTTAGAACATAAAATGCTTAAGCAAAAAGAGAGAATAAGGGAAGAAGAGCGAAGCGGCATAAAGGCAGAAAAGGGCGGTTTATTGCCGCCCCTCAGGCGGTTACATTGACTCAATGCCAACCCGCTGACCGTAGGAGAGTTCAAGCGTATTGCCGTCCGGATCGGCAAAGAACACGAAGTAACCCACCGGGTCACCGAGCTGTTCTGGTTCTCTGCGCAGCACGCCTTCGGCCCTCGCCATTTCCGTCTTGCGATCAATCTCTTCTTTGGTTGCGCAGGCCACGCCCAGGTGACCAAAATTCCCCAGTGGCGTGTCGGTGTTGTTGTCTGCCTGTACCAGCACCAGCGCAAAAGGTCGGGTGCGATCGCTTAGCCAGGCAACCTTGCGCGCGTCCGGCAGGTTGGGCTCTCGCTGGTGAATCACTTTCATAGCGGTATAGCGGAGGTAAAAATCGACGCTTTTATCCAGATCCTTCACCATAAAGGCGACGTGAGTAAAGCCTACATCAATCTGTTCCATACTGTGCCTGTTCAGCTGTTTTTGATGGCGTGACTTTACAACCTCAAGTTAACTTTAGGTCAAGGCGAGGGGCCAGCAAACGGGTCGCTTGAGCATTTTTGAACAAGTGATAAGAAACGGAAAGAGCGCGCGGGGGAACCGACGGACTAGCGGTTAGCGCTGTCCACCTGCTGGCTGCTTTGTTGGGTTTCTGCTTTTTTATCCTGATGGTGGTACCAGGCCCCGATAGAGGAATAAATAAAGCGACCAAAAAAGAACAGGAAACTGATGAGCAGAATAATGCGGGTCATGCGATTATTGAAACGGTTTCGTCTTTGCATAGTCGTAACCTGTGTCACGCAGGGGTCCTTGAAGTTGGCCCGGCAGTGCGGGCGACGGGGCTATTTAGTCACACTGAACCCCTCAGGTCAATTATTCATCATGTAAAAACGGCCTGAATGAATGATTCATGGGCATTTCATTCATGAGGTGAATTTGTTGTGAACTAATATGAATCATATTCAGTCTGAATTTTACCTCAGCAGTGATTCATTGAATTGATACTGATATGCATCAATTATTCTTAATGTTAGCGAACTAAAATTTGCCCCCCGTACAAACGGAAGATGGGCCGTAACTAACCGGAAAGGATATCCGGGAGATACCCGAAGAGGAACAGGGGTTTTGGCGAAGAAGTATGCAACTGGTTAGCTGGTATAAAAAATCAAAAAATAAATGGTGGGCACTGCCCCTGATTCTCCCCAGCCTTCTATTGCCGCTGGTGGCAACGTTCAACGCGCAAACGGTGTTGGATGGCGGGAGAGTTTTTCTGCTTTATATGTCGCTCCCGCTGCTAACTGCATGCATTGTACTGTTTGGGCGCGCGGCTATTCCGGGCATTGTTCTGGCGCTGCTGATTCGCTATCTGCCCTCGGAAGGCGGGTGGGTTGCGCTGCTGGCCGTCTTACACTTTATCGTGCCGATTACGGTCAGCTGGAGCTGTTACCGCTATTTTGTGCCGCGACGCAACGCGGTGACCTTTGGCATGATTCAGCTCACCGCTCAGCGTATGTTTTGGCTGGTGCTGGTAAACGCTGCGCTATTTCTGGTGTTCTATGAACTGGCGTTATTTTTAGGCTGGTACGATCGGAGCTTTTCTATTCTGTCCGCCACGCCGTGGAGCGCCCGGACATTAATTAATTTCCAGGCCGTGCTGGTGGGGGGATTAACCGGGCTGCCGTTCTTCTATTTTATTTTGCGAATGATGGTGCACCCGCGCTTTATCAAAAGCTTCTGGTCCCGTATGCGGGGGCAGCGGCAGAAGGGCGTGACGCGAAGTGAGATGTTGCTGTGGGCGGCTCTCGTCGGTTTGCTTATTTGGCTGCTGTTGTACCCGATTAGCCAGAACAAAACGATTTTTAATACCGATTACACGCTGACGCTTATTCTGCCCGTGATGCTATGGGGAGCAATGCGTTTCGGCTTTCTGTTTATTACCAACGCCTGGACCGTGGTGCTGATTATTCTCTGCGGTGGTTTCCACAATTACTTGCCGCCGGATATGGGCTTTCAGCTGCATTTGGCCATTGCGTCGTCCTGTTATGCAGTGTTCTCCATTACCATCTATTTAATGGCGTCGGTCACCACCCGACAGCGCTTCTTGCACTATAAAGCCCGCCGCGTGGCGTTTATCGATCCGATGATGCAGATGCCGAATCTACGCGCGTTATCTCGCGACCTGGGGAATACGCCCTGGTCGGCGCTAGGGTTTGTGTCGATTCCCGAGCTGGAGCTGCTGGGGCGAAACTACGGCGTTTTGCTACGCATTCAATACAAACAGCAACTGGCGGAATATTTGCGCGGCCAGCTGTCGCCCGGCGAGAGAGTGTACAACCTTTCCGGGCACGACCTCGCCCTACGCCTCAATTATGAATCTCATCAGGCTAAAATTGAGTCCCTGTACGCCCACGCCCGACGGTTCCGCTTTATGTGGGACGGGATGCCGCTGCAGCCGCAAATCGGCATCAGCTATTGCTTTGTGCGCCATCCGGTGTCCCATCTCTACTTATTGCTCGGCGAGCTAAGCACTATGGCCGGGGTGTCGCTCTCTACGCAACAGCCTGAAAGCCTGCAGCAAAAAGGCTCCAATCACATTCAGAATGCGGTCAAACGCAAAGTTGAAATGATGAACCGCCTGCAGCACGCGCTCGACCAGGACCTGTTTGTGCTGATGGCGCAGCGTATTGAAGGGCTGCGGGGAGACGCGTACTACGAGGTGCTGCTGCGGATGCGTGGCGATAAAGGCGAACTGCTATCGCCGGATCTCTTTTTGCCCGTCGCCCATGAGTTTGGGCTTTCATCCCGCATTGACCGCTGGGTGCTGAATGCCGCCCTGCAGTTTATGGATAAGCACCGCGACAGTTTGCCCGGCTGCCGGCTTGCCATTAACCTGACGCCCGCCTCAGTGTGCCAGGCCCAGCTTCCGGATGATGTGCAGCATTTGCTGACGAAGTACCGCATTGAGCCGTGGCAGCTGGTCTTTGAAGTCACAGAAAGTCACTCTTTAACCAACCTTGAACAGGCCAATGTAACGCTGAAGATGCTGCAGCGCATGGGGTGTCGGGTGGCTATCGACGACTTTGGCACCGGCTATGCCAGCTATGCGCGCCTCAAAGAGCTGAGTGCCGACATCCTTAAAATTGACGGCAGCTTTATCCGCAATATTTTAACCAGCAGCCTGGATTACCAGGTGGTGAGTTCGATCTGCCAGCTGGCAAGAATGAAGAAGATGCAGGTTGTGGCGGAATATGTGGAGACGCAGGCGCTGAAAGATGCCGTCCGGGCGATGGGCATGGATTATGTTCAGGGGTATTTGATTGGCCGGCCTCAGCCGCTGGAGAGCCTTGTAGAAGAACAAAGCCCCCCAGCGCCGGAAGACGCCAGGGGACTGATGGAGTGAATCAGGCGGAGAGCGCCGCTTCGGCCTCTTCCTCAATGGTCAGCTTCCAGCCGGTCATGCTTTCCCAATACAGCTGTTCGCGCTCCAAATCCAGCTGCACCAGCGTGTTCTGGCTAAACCAGTCGTGCGGGAAGCGCAGCGTCCAGTGGTTGTCATCGGTTTCCAGCACCAGCGTCGGCGGGGTGGTTGTCGCCTGGCGCTGGTTATTCAGCAGCGTGGCCAGACGAATCAGCTGAATCAGCGGCAGGAACTGTTTCTTTTTAAACAGCGTGAAGCGCGGCAGATCGTCCAGCTTGATGGCCTTGCGGTGGTAGCGCACCAGGGAAGCCATCAGCACCTGCTGCTCCTGGTTGAAGCCCGGCAGGTTGCTGTTTTGCAGAATATAGGCCGAATGGCGGTGCATCCCGCTGTGGTTGATGCTCAGCCCGACTTCGTGCAGCATCGCGGCCCACTTCAGCAGCGCGGCCATTTGCGGGTTAGCCAGCTTGTGGTTCTGTGTTTCCCACTGCTGGTATAGCAGTTCAACGGTTTCCAGTACCCGACGAGCCTGATCGCTGTCGATGTGGTACTGCTCCGCCAGGCTTTGCGCAGTGCGAATACGAATATCCTGATGGCGGAAACGGCCTTCCATTTCGTACAGCACGCCTTCGCGCAGTGCGCCGTCAGAAAGTCGCAGCTCGCGGATGGCAAGCGCATCAAACACGCCGCACAGAATGGCCAGCCCAGGTACAAACACCGCTTTACGCTCTTCGGACAGGCCCGGCAGGCTCAGGGAATCGAAGGTTTTAAACTTCAGCACTTCCTGCTGCAGCATGTCCAGGCGTTCCGGGGTGATCATCCCGTCTTTTTCGCCCATCTCAATCAGCACTTCATGCGCCGCTTTGATGGAGCCCGAGGCGCCCATCGCGACTTTCCAGCCCTGCAGGCGATATTGCCAGGCAAGGGTTTCCAGTTTTTGGATCGCCGCCATGCGGGCGCGCTTGAAGCTTTCCGGGCTGATGACGCCGCCAGGGAAGAAGTTTTGCGCGAAGCTGACGCAGCCCATACGGCGGCTTTCCACCAGCATCGGCTCAAAATCTTCGCCGATCACCAGTTCGGTGGAGCCCCCGCCGATATCAATCACCAGCTTGCGGCCTTTCTCCGGCTGAGTGTGTTCCACGCCCATAAAAATCAGACGGGCTTCTTCGTTCCCGGGAATGATTTCGATCGGGTAGGGGATCACTTTCTCCGCGCGTTTCAGAAACTCCGCGGCATTGGTGGCCTCGCGCAGCGAGTGGGTGCCCACAATGCACACGTTGTCTGCTGCAAATCCCTGCAGGCGTTCGGCAAACAGCGCCAGGCAGGAGAGCCCACGCTCCATGGCCTCCTCGCTTAATTTGTTATCGGGCCCGAGGCCATCCGCGAGGTGCACGCGCTGCTTCAGGCGGCCAATGATTTGCATGGCGCCATCCACCACACGGGCAATGACCATGTGGAAGCTGTTCGAGCCGAGGTCGACCGCAGCAAATTCCTGCGGCCGTGGAGCATGGTTTGATATCGGCATAATTTTATCTTCGCCTGAGAGCGTTAGTCAGGTTGTTCCAGAGTTTTAATATAATCGTAGATCGCCAGTTGCGAACGCACTTTCCGGCGGTTGCCGCGCGACACATAGCGATTACTCAGTTCTTTGTCGATGATGCGCGCTTTCACCGTGTCGTTCAGCTGGATATCAATGATATCCAGCATACGCTGCTTCAGGCGCGGATCGAGGACCGGGACGGCCACTTCAATACGGTAGTCGATGTTGCGGGTCATCCAGTCGGCTGACGAGAGGAAGACTTTTTTATCGCCACCGTTTTCAAAAATATAGACCCGGTCGTGCTCGAGGTAACGGTCAACGATACTCTGCACGCGGATATTATCGCTGATCCCGTCGAGTTCTGGAATCAGCGAACACATGCCGCGTATCAGCAGGTTCACCTTCACGCCCGCGCTGGACGCGGCATAAAGTCTGTCCACCAGGCCTTTGTCCACCAGGTTATTTAGCTTCAGCGTGATCCCGGCAGGCTGCCCGTTTTGGGCATTTTTGATTTCGCGATCGACCAAATCGTACAGCAGGCGGCGCGAGTTTTGCGGCGACACCAGCAGATAGTCGAAGGTCACCGGGCGGTACGGGTTTTCGATAAAGTTAAACACGCGACGCACTTCGTTGGTGATGCGTGCATCGGCGGTTAACAGAGAATAGTCCGTGTAGAGACGGGCGGTTTTCTCGTTAAAGTTACCGGTTCCGATATGCGCATAACGCACAATCTCTTCGCCTTCCATACGCGAGATGAGGAACAGCTTGGCGTGAATTTTCAGCCCCGGCGCGGAGAAGATAACATGGACGCCCGCCTCGGTAAGGCGCTTCGCCCAGTGGATGTTCGCCTCTTCGTCGAAACGCGCCTGCAGCTCCACCACCACGGTCACTTTCTTGCCGTTATGCGCGGCGTGGATCATCGAATCAATAATGCGCGAGTCTTTTGCCACGCGGTAAATATTGATTTTAATCGCCAGCACGCTCGGGTCGAAGGAGGCCTGGCGCAGCAGCTCAAGGACGTGTTCGAAGGTGTGGTACGGGTAATAAAGCAGGACGTCGCGCTCGCGAATGGCGTCGAACCCGTTACGGAATTTATCAAACCAGATGTGGCGCAGGCGAGGCAGCGGCTTATTCACCAGGTTAGCTTTCCCGACGTTCGGGAAGCCAATAAAGTCTTTGAAGTTGTGGTAGCGCCCGCCGGGAATGATCGAGTCGTAGTTGGAAATGGTCAGCTTGTCACGCAGCATCTCCACCATCGCATCCGGCATATCGCGCTGATAAACAAAGCGCACCGGCTCGGCGGTCAGGCGCTGTTTCAGGCTGGAGGACATCAGTTCCAGCAGGCTGGATTCCATTTCGGTGACTAGGTCGTACTCGGCGTCACGCGTCATCTTCATTGAATAGGCGTTGAGCGCGTCGTAGTCGAAGAACCCTTTAAAGATCTCGTCCAGGCAATAGCGCAGGATGTTATCCAGCAGGATCATCGGCTTGCGGCGGCGAGGCGCTTCCGGCGGCAGGTTCACAAAGCGCGGCACTTTATCTGACGGGATCTCCAGCAGCGCGTAGCGAATGCTGTCCCCGCGAATGATTTCGACCGCCAGATAGGTGTAGTCGTCTTTCAGGAACTGCACCAGGTCGGTATCGCGGTTGATTAAAATAGGGGTGATGTGCGGGCGAAGCTGATGCTTGAAATAGCTGCGCAGCCAGCTTTGCTGATTTTCGGAAAGCTGGCGTTCGTTAATCAGGAAGATTTGGTTGCGGGCCATCTCCAGCAGCAGCTCGTTATACAGGCTGTCAAATTCCTGATCGGCCTTCAGCACCCGGGCCTGAATCTTATTCAACAGGTGGCGCTGGTTGGAAGGAGAACCCTGTTCTTCACTGATTAAAATGCGGCGCTTCAGTTCGGCGAAACGCACTTTATAGAATTCATCGAGGTTATTGGAATAGATGCCGAGAAAACGCATCCTTTCAATCAACGGGTTGAGCTTGTCCGCCGCTTCCTGCAGAACGCGTTCGTTAAAAGACAACCAGCTCAGTTCTTTTTCGATATACAGCTTATCCTGACCCATTAGTCCTCACACTCCGTTTTCGTGGACGTGGCAATGCCGTCACCGTCACGTCAGTTATTATGGCGAGCTTTAGCGGAGAATGTCCAACTATGCAGATGAAACTCTCTCATCTGACCATGACAACTTTATGAGAGACAGACACAAAAAAAGGGCCGAAGCCCTTTTTAGTTAAATTATTCTGCTGCATGCCCCTGCGGGGGCAGCTGCACACCATCAAGCCAGGCGGCGTTGTGGCGCATTTTTAGTCGATCGTCGAGGAACCAGCTCACGACCAGCGGGTAAATCGCGTGTTCCTGATGCTGAACGCGGGCGGTGATTTCGTCCTCATCATCCCCTTCAAATACCGGCACTTTGGCCTGCAGAATGACCGGGCCGCCGTCCAGTTCGTCAGTGACAAAATGCACGGAGGTGCCGTGCTCTTCGTCGCCGTTTTCCAGCACCTGGCGGTGGGTATGCAGACCGGGGTATTTCGGCAGCAGGGAAGGGTGGATGTTGAGTAAGCGACCGCTGTAGCGCGCCACAAAAGCCGGGCTGAGAATGCGCATATAACCCGCCAGCACCACGACATCCGGCGCGTAGGCGTCAATCTCCTGCATCAGCTGACGATCGAACGCTTCGCGGCTGGCAAACTCGCTTGCCGCCAGCGCGTGGGTCGGGATCCCGGCTTCGCGGGCGCGCTCAAGGCCGAATGCGTCGGCCTTATTGCTGAACACCGCGCTAATGGTGCCGTTAATCTTCTTCTGCTGGCAGGCGTCAATGATCGCCTGCAGATTGCTTCCGTTACCGGAAATCAGCACCACAATGTGTTTCATTACTCAATAACCACGCGCTCTTCGGAATCAGATGCCTTGATGATACCGATTTTCCACGCCTTTTCACCTTTGGCCTGCATTAGCTCAACGGCTTTATCCGCTTCTGCGGCTGGCAGCGCAATGACCATGCCCACGCCGCAGTTAAAGGTGCGGTACATTTCGTGGCGGCTGATGTTGCCGGCCTGCTGCAGCCAGTTGAAGACCGCTGGCCACTGCCAGGAAGATTCGGCGATCACGGCCTGGGTGTTGTCTGGCAGCACGCGCGGGATATTCTCCCAGAAGCCGCCGCCGGTCAGGTGGGCGATGGCGTGAACATCCACGCTTTCAATCAGTTCAAGGATGTTTTTCACGTAGATGCGGGTTGGCTCGAGCAGATGGTCCGCCAGCGGTTTCCCTTCCAGTTCGGTAGTCAGCGGGTCGGTGCCGCTCACTTCCAGCACTTTGCGCACCAGCGAGTAGCCGTTGGAGTGCGGGCCGCTTGAGCCCAGCGCAATCAGGACATCGCCATCGGCAACTTTAGACCCGTCGATGATTTCAGACTTCTCAACCACGCCGACGCAGAACCCGGCCACGTCGTAGTCTTCCCCGTGGTACATGCCCGGCATTTCAGCGGTTTCACCGCCAACCAGTGAGCAGCCTGACTGCAGGCAGCCTTCGGCGATACCGGTGATAACGCTGGCGGCGGTATCTACGTCCAGTTTGCCGGTGGCGTAGTAGTCAAGGAAGAACAGCGGCTCGGCGCCCTGGACCACCAGGTCGTTCACGCACATGGCGACCAGATCAATGCCGATCGCGTCGTGGCGTTTTAAATCC
Source organism: Amanita fuliginea (assembly GCA_023014435.1). Taxonomy (NCBI): domain Eukaryota; kingdom Fungi; phylum Basidiomycota; class Agaricomycetes; order Agaricales; family Amanitaceae; genus Amanita; species Amanita fuliginea. The sequence goes on from JAEBUQ010000004.1 coordinate 110,501, forward strand.
ATAGCCAGACGCAGCTTGGTGCCCACACCGTCGGTGCCGGAAACCAGGACCGGTTCGCGATATTTCTGAGGCAACGCGCACAGCGCACCGAAACCGCCCAGGCCACCCATCACTTCCGGGCGGCGGGTCTTTTTCACTACGCCTTTAATTCTGTCGACCAGAGCGTTACCAGCATCAATATCTACACCGGCATCTTTATAGCTGAGAGAGGTTTTATCGGTCACTGCTCGTTCCCCACGGGTGGTATATAAGAAAAACGCGGCAATTCTAACAGTGCAGGCAAACGTTTGCGAGCCTCTTATCATCGGCAAGAAAAGAATTCCTGAGATAGACTCAATCCAGTCCGGTTGATCTCGATCATCCCATTAGCTGTAGCGCAGCGGCAAAAAAGCGGTATAATCCGGCGATTTTTTTGTGGTAGCCAACTATCTCGGGGGAGAAAGAGTATGAAGATCGTGGAAGTGAAACACCCACTCGTCAAACACAAGCTGGGCCTGATGCGTGAGCAAGACATCAGCACCAAGCGCTTTCGTGAACTCGCCTCTGAAGTAGGCAGCCTGCTTACCTATGAAGCCACTGCGGATCTGGAAACCGAGAAAGTCACCATCGAAGGCTGGAACGGCCCGGTGGAAGTCGACCAGATCAAAGGCAAGAAAATTACCGTTGTGCCAATTCTGCGTGCTGGCCTTGGCATGATGGAAGGCGTCCTGGAAAACGTACCAAGCGCGCGTATCAGCGTCGTCGGCGTTTACCGCGATGAAGAAACCCTGCAGCCGGTGCCTTACTTCCAGAAGCTGGTTTCTAATATAGAAGAACGTATGGCGCTGGTGGTTGACCCGATGCTGGCGACCGGCGGCTCTATGATTGCCACCATTGACCTGCTGAAAAAAGCGGGCTGTACCAGCATTAAGGTGCTGGTGCTGGTTGCCGCGCCGGAAGGCATCGCCGCGCTGGAAAAAGCGCACCCGGACGTGGAGCTGTACACCGCTTCTATCGATCAGGGCCTCAACGAGCACGGGTACATTATTCCTGGCCTCGGTGATGCGGGCGATAAGATATTCGGAACCAAATAAGATTCATCAGCCGACTTTGAAAGTCGGCTTTTTTTTGATCGCAGCAAACACCGTTCGTTAAAAATAACACTTAGAGGAAAACAACATGACCCGCCGCGCCATTGGGGTGAGTGAACGCCCGCCCTTACTGCAAACGATTCCGTTGAGCCTGCAGCATCTGTTCGCCATGTTCGGCGCAACCGTGCTGGTGCCAATTCTGTTCCACATCAACCCGGCCACGGTGCTGCTGTTTAACGGCATCGGCACTTTGCTTTACCTGTTCATCTGTAAAGGCAAAATCCCGGCTTATCTGGGCTCCAGCTTCGCGTTTATCTCTCCGGTATTGCTGCTGCTGCCGCTGGGATATGAAGTGGCGCTCGGCGGTTTTATTATGTGCGGCGTGCTGTTCTGCATCGTGGCGCTGATTGTGAAAAAAGCCGGTACCGGCTGGCTGGACGTGATGTTCCCTCCGGCGGCAATGGGCGCGATTGTTGCGGTTATCGGTCTGGAACTGGCAGGCGTGGCGGCCAACATGGCTGGACTGCTGCCTGCGGAAGGCGCATCCCCGGATTCCACCACTATTATTATCTCGCTGGTGACGCTGGCGGTGACGGTGTTTGGTTCCGTACTGTTCCGTGGTTTTATGGCCATTATCCCGATTCTCATCGGCGTGCTGGCGGGCTACGCGCTCTCCTTCGCTATGGGCGTGGTAGACGTGACGCCAATCCGCGAAGCGCACTGGTTCGCGCTGCCAACCTTCTATACACCTCGCTTTGAATGGTTCGCTATCTTCACCATTCTGCCTGCGGCGCTGGTGGTTATTGCCGAACACGTGGGCCACCTTGTGGTCACTGCGAATATTGTGAAAAAAGACCTGATTCGCGACCCGGGCCTGCACCGCTCAATGTTTGCCAACGGTATTTCAACCGTGTTCTCCGGCTTCTTCGGCTCCACGCCAAATACCACCTACGGTGAGAACATCGGCGTCATGGCTATCACCCGCGTGTATTCAACCTGGGTTATCGGCGGCGCGGCAATTATCGCTATTCTGCTTTCCTGCGTCGGTAAACTGGCGGCGGCGATTCAAATCATCCCGGTGCCGGTGATGGGCGGCGTTTCTCTGCTGCTGTACGGGGTGATCGGTGCCTCCGGTATTCGCGTGCTGATCGAATCCAAAGTGGATTACAGCAAAGCGCAAAACCTGATCCTGACGTCCGTGATCCTGATCATCGGGGTGAGCGGGGCGAAGGTGCACATCGGTGCGGCAGAGCTGAAAGGCATGGCGCTGGCGACCATCGTCGGCGTCGGCCTGAGCCTTATTTTCAAACTTATCAGCATACTGCGCCCGGAAGAAGTCGTGCTTGACGCGAAAGACAACGACGCGCAGGCCTGATCGTTTCCTCGCCGGGCGGATCCTCGCCCGGTTCTAAACCTCAGCCATTCTGTGTTAGACTCGTTTCGATTTTCTGCCTGTTATGGTTGAGGTACTTCTGAATACGCCGGCACAGCTCTCACTGCCACTCTATCTTCCCGACGACGAAACCTTTGCGAGTTTCTGGCCGGGTGACAACCCTTCTTTATTAGCCGCCCTGCAGGCGGTACTCCGTCAGGATCACAGCGGGTATATTTATTTCTGGTCGCGTGAAGGCGGCGGGCGCAGCCATTTGCTGCATGCGGCCTGCGCCGAGCTTTCCCAGCGCGGTGAAGCCGTGGGCTATGTGCCGCTGGATAAGCGCACCTGGTTTGTGCCGGAAGTGCTGGACGGGATGGAGCAGCTGTCGCTGGTTTGCATCGACAATATCGAATGCGTGGCCGGGGATGAGCCGTGGGAAATGGCGATTTTCAATCTTTATAATCGCATTCTGGAATCCGGAAAAACGCGCCTGCTGATCACCGGCGACAGGCCGCCTCGCCAGCTCAATCTGCAGTTGCCTGACCTGGCTTCCCGCCTGGACTGGGGGCAAATCTACAAGCTGCAACCACTTTCTGATGACGACAAGCTGCAGGCGCTGCAGCTGCGTTCCAGGCTGCGGGGGTTTGAGCTGCCGGAAGACGTGGGGCGTTTCCTGTTAAAACGCCTCGATCGCGAAATGCGTACCCTGTTTATGACGCTCGATCAGCTCGATCACGCCTCGATTACCGCCCAGCGTAAGCTCACTATTCCGTTCGTCAAAGAGATCCTCAGCCTGTAGTTTTCCCCGTCCGCCGACGGGGAATGTCGCTTTATACCTGGCGTAATCTTTCTGCCGCGGCGTCCAGCGTCGCTTCCTGCTTGGCGAAGCACAGGCGAATCAGCTTATGCGGGAAAGTATCCGCGCAGAACACCGACAGGGGGATCGCCGCCACGCCCACTTCTTTGGTCAGCCACTGGCAGAAACTCACGTCGTCGAGATCGGAGATTGCGCTGTAGTCGGCCAGCAGGAAGTAAGTCCCTTCGCAGGGCAGAATTTCAAACCGGCTGTCCGCCAGCGCTTCAACAAAGCGGTCGCGGCGCGCGCGATAAAACTCCGGCAATTCACGATAATGTTCCGGTTCGGCACGCAGCATGTCGGCAATCGCCAGCTGCGCCGGGGTATTCACCGCGAACGTCAGGTACTGGTGAACTTTGCGCAGCTCCGCGCTGATGGCCGCCGGTGCCACGCAGTAGCCCACTTTCCAGCCCGTCATATGGAACGTTTTGCCGAAAGAGGACACAGAGATAGCGCGCTCGCGCAGCTGTGGGTGAGCCAGCACGCTGGCGTGGCCTTCTTCGTCGAAGCAGATATGCTCGTACACTTCGTCGCTCAGCACGTAGACTTCATGCTGCGCAATGGCCTGCCAAAGCGCGGCAAAATCACTTTTTCGCCAGACGGTAGCGGACGGGTTGTGCGGCGTGTTAAGAATGACGAGGCGGGTTTTGTCGCTCAGCAGGGCAGTAAATTCTTGCCAGTCAACGCGGAAGTGCGGCGGCTGGAGGGCAATACGTTTCAGAATGCCGCCGGAAAGCGTCACGGCTGGGGCATAGCTGTCGTAGCTCGGGTCAAAGCAAATCACTTCATCACCCGGGCGAACCAGCGCGGTGATGGCGGCGTAAAGCGCTTCGGTGGCGCCAGCGGTGACCGTGATATCGGTATTGGCATCCGGTTTGTGGCCGTACAGGGCTTCGGTTTTCTCGGCGATGGCTTCACGCAGGGCCGGAACGCCGGTCATCGGAGCGTACTGATTCGCGCCCTGGCTGACGTGAAACGCCAGGCGTTCCTGCAGGTAACGCGGGCCGTCAAAATCCGGGAAGCCCTGGGAAAGGTTAATCGCATTGTGCTGCTGCGCGAGGGCGCTCATTTGGGTGAAAATGGTGGTACCGAGCGCCGGCAGTTTGCTTTCTGGAATCAAAGGGGAGTGGCTCATTATTCTTCGACCTTAACGTGGTGCGTGTGTTTCCCTGTGTTGCCGGGACTATAACACGATGTTAAGATTTAGCAATCAAGACGCTTAGACGTCTAAATAATAATGACCTCAGTTGCCAACATAACGCAGCGCTAACGGCTGGAGAGATGATGATTCGCGCCATTGTTACCGATATTGAAGGCACCACCAGCGACATTCGCTTTGTGCACAACATCCTGTTCCCGTATGCCCGCGAACGCCTCGCGGGTTTTGTTCGCGAGCAGCAAAATGAAATAGCCCCAATACTCAACGACCTGCGGGCGGAAATTAATGAACCGCAGGCGGATATTGAACGGCTGATTGAGACGTTGTTTAGCTTCATGGATGTAGATCGTAAATCTACCGCGCTAAAAGCGCTGCAGGGCCTTATCTGGCGGGATGGCTACGTGAATGGAGACTTCACCGGCCATCTCTATGATGACGTTCTGCCCGCGCTGAAGGCCTGGAAACAGCAGGGCATTGCTCTGTATGTCTATTCATCCGGCTCGGTGGCGGCGCAGAAGCTGCTTTTTGGCTACAGCGACGCCGGGAATATTACTGAGTTGTTCAGCGGCTATTTTGATACCCATGTTGGGGCCAAGCGTGAAGCGCAGTCCTACCGCAACATCGCGGCGGAGATTGGCGTGGCACCTGAGGCGCTGCTGTTCTTGTCAGATATTCACCAGGAGCTGGATGCCGCACGGGAAGCCGGGTGGCAAACCGTGCAGCTTATTCGCGGCGAGGCGGATGACGTCAGCCGTCATCGCCAGGTAAACCGTTTCGACCACATTAATCTGGAGTCGTTTTCTTCATGAGCGCATTGACCATTTTTACCGATACCGAAGCAAAGGAGCCGGTATGGCACAGCACGGACGCGCAAGAGATTCGCGAGCAGCTCAACGCTAAAGATGTGCGTTTTGAACGCTGGGAAGCGAACCAGGATTTAGGCAACGACCCAACGCCGGAAACGGTGATTCACGCTTATCAGCATGCTATCGACAAGCTGGTGGCGGAGAAGGGCTACCAGAGTTGGGATGTGATCAGCCTGCGTGCGGATAACCCGCAGAAAGACGTGCTGCGGACCAAATTCCTGTCTGAACATACCCACGGCGAAGATGAAGTGCGTTTCTTCGTCGAAGGCGCGGGGCTGTTCTGCCTGCACCTGGACGACAAGGTGTATCAGATCCTCTGCGAGAAGAACGACCTGATTTCCGTCCCGGCCGGGACACCGCACTGGTTTGATATGGGTTCCGAGCCGCATTTTACCGCGATTCGTATTTTTGATAACCCGGAAGGCTGGGTGGCGCACTTTACCGGCGATGCGATTGCCGATGCTTATCCACGTTTGCCGTAGTTGTTGAGTTGAGCCTTCCTTCGGGAAGGCTTTTTAGTCCAGCTGTTGTGCCGTTCACTTCCCGATCTTTTTTATCTCCCAGTTTTGGGTCGGCTGAGATGCGTTCCCGACGTTCTCAGCCACCGAGCCGCTGCTGGTTTTTACCCTCACCCTAACCCTCTCCCAGAGGGAGAGGGAATAAACAATACCGCATGTCGTTTTTTCTCCCTCAGCCCAGAGGGAGAGGGAATAAACAATACCGCATGTCGTTTTTTCTCCCTCAGCCCAGAGGGAGAGGGAATAAACAATATCGCATGTCGTTTTTCCTCCCTCGCCCCCTTGGGGAGAGGGCCGGGGTGAGGGGAATTATTTCTTCGGCAAAAATACCCCATCCCGAACCTGCTCCGGCGTCACCACGCTCGTATCCAAAATCCAGCCGCTAATTAATTCTGCCGGGGTGACATCAAACGCCGGGTTATACACGCTTGCGTTTTCGGGCGCCCACTGCACGCTGCCAAAGCTGCCAGCTACGCCGGTCACTTCCCTGGCGGCACGCTGCTCAATCGGAATGGCTTCGCCGTTCGGACAGTTTCTGTCGAGCGTGGTATGAGGCGCGGCAACATAGAACGGAATGCCGTGGTAATGCGCCAGCACGGCCAGGCTGTAGGTACCGATCTTGTTGGCCACGTCGCCGTTCGCGGCGATGCGGTCCGCGCCCACCCAGATAGCGTCCACCTGCTTTTTCGCCATCAGGCTGGCGGCCATTGAATCGCAAATCAGCTGGTAAGGAATGCCCAGCTCACCCAGTTCCCATGCCGTCAGCCTGCCGCCCTGCAGCAGCGGGCGGGTTTCGTCCACCCAAACGCTGGCGACGTTGCCTTCGTTAAATGCTCGCTGGATAACGCCCAGCGCGGTGCCGACGCCTGCGGTAGCAAGGCCGCCGGTGTTACAGTGGGTCAGCAGGCGGCTGCCGGGCTTAACCAGCGCTGCTCCGGCACGAGCGATGTTATCGCACAGCACTTTATCCTCTGCCACCAGCCGCAGCGCTTCTTCTTCGAGCGCAGCCACAAAGTTTTCCTGGGCCAGAGTCTGCTTCATGCGGTCGAGGTTATTCATCAGGTTCACCGCCGTCGGGCGGGACGCCCGCAGGGTTTCCAGCGCTTCAGCGAGCTGAGACTTTGTTAATCCCTGTTCTGCCAGCAGCGCCAGCAGCAGGCTGGCGGAAAGGCCGATCAGCGGCGCGCCACGCACGCTGAGGGCGTGAATATGGGCGACCAACTGCGACACGGTGTGTGCCGGGAGCCAGTTTTTCTGCTGCGGCAGCGCCTGCTGGTCAAGGATCCAAAGCTGGTTATCACGCACTTTAAGGCTGGTGGTTTTTAAATTATGCATTCGTGTTAATTCCATGTTGCGTTGTTGCGGTATATTGTGCCAACATGACTTCCAGATGTATAGACGTCCAAACGTCTTAATTTACTTTATTTTCTGAGAGGATCGCCATGTCGCACTACCGCACTTTTACCGCCGCTGACGCAGTGGCCTATGCTCAACAGTTTGGCGGGCTGCAGACGCCGTCTGAGCTGGTGGAGGCGCAGGAAGTGGGCGACGGCAACCTCAATCTGGTGTTTAAAATCTTTGATACTCAGGGCGTCAGCCGGACTATCGTGAAGCAGGCACTGCCGTATGTGCGCTGCGTGGGGGAGTCCTGGCCGCTGACGCTGGATCGCGCTCGCCTTGAGGCGCAGACGCTGGTGGAGCACTACCAGCACAGCCCGGAGCACACGGTCAACGTGGTGCATTACGACCCGGACCTGGCAGTGATGGTGATGGAAGATCTCTCCAGCCACCGTATCTGGCGCGGCGAGCTGGTGAAGGGCGTTTATTATCCTCAGGCGGCCAGCCAGCTTGGGGAATATCTGGCCAAAGCGTTGTTCCACACTTCAGATTTTTATCTGCACCCGCATGATAAGAAGGCGCTGGTTGCCCGCTTTATCAACCCGGAAATGTGCGAAATCACCGAAGATTTGTTCTTTAACGATCCGTATCAGATCCACGAGCGAAATAACTACCCGGCCGCGCTGGAACAGCAGGTTGCCGCGCTGCGAAGCGACAGCGACCTGAAGCTGGCCGTGGCTTTGCTAAAGCATAAATTCTTCTCAAGCGCCGAGGCGCTGCTGCACGGCGATATCCACAGCGGGTCGATTTTCGTCGCGGAAGGTAGCCTGAAAGCTATCGACGCTGAGTTTGGTTACGTGGGCCCGGTCGGGTTTGATCTTGGGACCGCCATCGGCAACTTGCTGCTAAACTACTGCGCGCTGCCAGGCCATTTTGGTCCACGGGATGCCGCTAGCCAGCGTGAACAGCGCCTGAAGGATATTCAGGAACTGTGGCTGAGCTTCTCAGAGCGCTTTACGGCGCTTGCCCGCGAGAAAACACGCGATGCGGCGCTGGCAACGGAAGGCTACGTTGAGCACTACCTGCAAAAAGTGTGGGTTGATGCGGTGGGCTTCTGCGGCACCGAACTGATTCGCCGCTCGGTTGGTTTGTCTCACGTTGCCGATCTGGAAAGTATTGAGGATGAGGCCACTCGTCAGGCCTGCGTCAGCCACGCAATTGAGCTGGGCAAGTTCCTGATTCTGATCGCCGGGCAGGTGGATTCGGTGGATGAGTTTATTGCCAGAGTTCGGCAGAAGGGGTGATTTTTCTGCTGCGTTCACTTTGAATTGTATTCACTGCATCACTTCTGGTTTTTACCCTCACCCTAACCCTCTCCCCACAGGGGAGAGGGGATAAAGAATGTCGTCTGTAGCTTGTTTTCTCTCGTCCAAAGTGGAGAGGGATAAAGTATGCCTGCCGTCATATGTTTTCTCCCTCTCCCCTGTGGGGCGAGGGACTAAATAATGCCTGCTATCTTATGTTTTCTCCCTCTCCCCTGTGGGGAGAGGGCCGGGGTGAGGGGCAAACTACCCCAAATACTCAATAATCGACAACCCGCCGTTATAATCCGTGCTGTAAACAATCCCCTGCGCGTCGACAAAGACATCGCAGGACTGGATCACCCGTGGGCGGCCTGGGCGAGTATCCATCATCTTCTCCGGGGCGGCAGGTACCAGCGCACCTGTTTCTAACGGGCGGTACGGGTTGGAAATATCGTAGGCTCGCACGCCTGCGTTCTGATACGTCGCGAAAATTAGCGTATCGCTGATAAAACTACCTGGGCGGTTTTCGTGCAGGTTATGCGGGCCGAAGTGCGCGCCTTTCGCCACATAATCAATCTCATCCGGCTGCGGGAACGTAGAGATGCTGACCGGGTTCGACGGATCGCGAATATCGAACAGCCAAATCAGTTTCTCTCCGTCCTCCTGGTTGTCCAGCACCGCTTCGTCGAGTACCACCAACAGATCGCGATTCGGCAGCGGCAGCGCCGTATGGGTGCCGCCGCCAAACGGCGGGCTCCAGTTACGGTGGCTGATGAGCTGCGGCTGAGTTCGGTCGGAAACGTCCAGCAGCGTCAGGCCGCCGTCGCGCCAGCTGGCATACGCCGTGTCGCCGCTAATAATTGCGTGGTGTAGCGCATAGCGTTTGCCTTCCGGCCAGGTCGGCTGCTCGCCTGCGGCGGTGTTCATGCCTGGTAGCCACCAGTTACCTGCGACCTGTGGATTGCGCGGGTCGGCGAGGTCAATAGTCAGGAAGATATAATCGCTAAACCCATCGATCAGCGCGGAAACATAGGCCCAGCGGCCGCCCACGTACCAGCAGCGGTGGATGCCGATGCCGGTCAGGGACAGAAAGCTGATTTCTTTAGGCTTGTCCGGCGTGGAGATATCGAAAATGCGTAACCCGGCGCTCCAGCCTTTGTCCTGCACGTCGCGAACCGTTTCGCCGACCGACTTGGTGTAGTAAACCTTTTCATCGGCGAAACGCACGTCGGCAAACAGATCCCGGGCGTTAATCACCAGCAGCAGGTCGTCATGCGCCTGCAGGTGAATATTCCAGGTGCCTGGCGGCGCGGGCACGAAGCCGGCCGCTTTCGGGTTTTTAGGATCGCGGACGTCCACAATTGAAAAGCCCTGCGACACCATATGGCCGATATACGCATAGCCCCGGTGCACCATTAGCTGCACGCCGTCCGGTTTTCCCCCCTGATCGCTATGGCCGATCAGCCGCATATTGCGGCTGTATTCGGGTTGTGGCAGTGCCATTGCGCGACTCCTTATTTATTTTTCGCTTCGAGCGTGGCGAACCACGGCGCGATAAAGTCGTCGGTCTGGCCCCAGCCTGGAATGATTTTGCCCAGCGAAGTGACGTTGACCGGGCCGGGCTGGCTGGCCAGCAGTGCCTGAGGAATGGCCGCCGCTTTAAAGTCGTAGGTTGCAGGCGTTTGTTCCCCGGCGATCTTGTAGGCCACCAGGCGCACGTTGGTGGCACCAATCAGCTTCGGATCGACCGCCACGCTCACTTTCCACGGGCTATTGGCTTCGCGCATCAGCTGAATGTCCTGGTTGGAAACGTCGATGCTGTAGAGCTTAATTTCGGTACGGCCGTTTTCCTGCAGCGCTTTATAGGCGCCCTGGCTGAAGGCATCCCAGGTGCCCCAGATAGCGTCGATTTTGCCTTTCGGGTACTTCGCCAGCACCGCGCCCACTTTGTTGGCGGTATCGCCCTGCACGTCGGAAGAAACCGCGCCGATGGACTCCAGCTCTTTAATGCCCGGATTGGCTTTCAGCAGTTCCTGGTAGGCGGCCTGGCGGCGTTCCATCGGTGGGAAACCGGCCACCCACAGCTTGATGATATTGGCTTTGCCGTTGAAGTCTTTGACCAACTGGCCGAAGGAGAGGCTGGTCAGGGAGGCGTCGTCCTGCTGAGTCACGGTCACACCGGGAATCGTCCCGTTTACGGCGGTATCAAAGACCGACACCGCAATGCCCGCGGCCACGGCTTTTTTCACCAGTTCGGTGGAGTAAGGATCACGACCCTGAGAAAGAATAATCCCGTCATACTTCTGGCTGATCGCCTGATTCACAAAGTCCTGGAAGCGGGCGTCGTCGCCGTTGCTCAGAAACGTGCTGACCTTGAAGCCCAGCTTTTTAGCCTGTTGAACCGCGCCGGCGACAAACTGCGTGGTGTTGTCGTCGGAGCCCAGGTTGCGGATCACGGCGATGCGGATTGGGCCGTCGTGAGCGGTGATTTTTTCCGGCACCGGCGATGGCGTAGCGGCGTGGCCCGGCAGAGCAGCAAGCAGGCTAAGCGCCAGCAGTGAAGTTGTCAGTTTTTTCATGGTCGTTACCCTGTGTGAAGTTGTTGTTTTAGCGTCGTTGTATGTAAGTAATCGCCAGTGCGGCAGCCAGCACCAGGCCTTTAATAATGTCCATCGCGTAGTAGGGCACGGAGAGCATCACCAGCCCGTTTTGCAGCACGCCCAGAATCACCGCGCCCACCAGCGTCCCGAGCGCGTTAGGTTTGCCAGAACCTGCCAGAGAGAAACCAATCCAGGCGGCGGCCACGGCATCCATCAGGTAGCCGCCGCCGGCGTTGACCTGTGAAGAGCCAATACGTGAGGCCAGCAGAATGCCGCCCAAACCTGCCAGCAGCGAGGCCAGCACGTAGGCCGCCACGCGATAACGGGTGGTGCGAATGCCGGACAGGCGAGCCGCTTCCGGGTTGCCGCCGATGGCGTACATCCGGCGGCCATGTTTGGTCAGAGAGAGCGCGAGCTGGGCAACCAGCGTGACCACCAGCATGATGATGACGATGGTCGGCACCTGCCCGAGCAGGCCAAAGGCGGCGGGAATCGTCCCTTCGGCCATGTCGCCGCTCGGCAGTACCATGTTTTCGGTGATCGAGCCGCCGTAGCTGTAGGTCATCGCCACGCCCTGAATCACAAACAGGCTGGCAAGCGTAGCGAGCATGTCGGGAATTTTCAGCACCACGATCAGGAAGGCATTGAACAGCCCGACCAGCGTGCACAGCACCAGGGTGATAAGAATCGCTTCGGTGGTGCCGAAGCCGTGCCAGACGAACAGCGAAATCACCAGCGCGTTTGCCAGCGAGGCGGTCGAGCCGACGGACAAATCAAACCCGCCCACGGTGAGCGAGATAGACACGCCGATGGCAATCACCGTCACGATGGCGATGGAGCGCAGAATATTGATGATGTTGTTCGGTTCAAGGAAGCTGTCAGACGCGATGCCGAACAGCGCCACCAGCGCCACCACGGTGAGCAACATCCCCCATTTGTAGAGAAAGTCAAAAAACTGCTGGCGGCCGGACGCGCTGGCCTTAAGGGATAATGCTTTGCTCACGCGGGGGTTCCTCCGGTGGAGTAGAGTAATAAGGTTTCTTCGGTGGCCTGGTGGCCGTCCAGTTCAGCGACGATGCGCCCGTCCCACAGCACGCAGATGCGGTCGCACAGCCCGACCAGCTCGGCAAATTCGCCCGAGGCGTAAATCACCCCTTTGCCACGGCGGGCGAGCTGGTCAATCAGCACGAAGAGATCGGTTTTGGCTTTGATGTCCACGCCTTTGGTTGGCTCATCAAAAATCAACACGTCGGCTTCGTTGCGCAGCCATTTGCCGATGGCCACTTTTTGCTGATTACCGCCGGACAGGCGGCGCAGCGTTTGCGCCGGGCCGCTGGTACGAATGCCCAACCGCTGAATGGTCTCCTCCGCCCAGCGCCTGGCTTTGCGGTAGTCGAACAGCCCCCAGCGGGTAAACTGGCTGTCGGCGCTGACGGCGAGATTCATGGTGACCGACTCGTCGATAAAAATGCCTTCTTTGCGGCGCTCTTCCGGCACCAGCACAACGCCGCGCGTGACGGAATCCGCCGGGTCCGTCGGACGCCAGGTCTTGCCTTTTAGTTCGCCACGCTCAAGCGTGCTGCGGGTGGCGCCGAACAGCGCTTTGCAAAGCTCGGTTTTCCCTGCTCCGGCGAGGCCTGCAATGCCCAGAATTTCGCCTTTGCGCAGGCGCAACGAAATGTCGCGCAGCAGCGCATCGTCATGCAAACCTTCCACCGCCAGCAGCGTGTCGCCCTCAACCGGCGGGCGGTGAGGGGGGTAAATATCGTCCAGCTGGTGGCCCAGCATTTTCTCAACAATCTCTTCGCCGCTGAGATGCCCCATCGGGCCGCTGTCCACCAGCTTGCCGTCGCGCAGCACCGTCATCTTGTCGCAAATGGCTTTCAGCTCGTGGATGCGGTGGGAGATAAACACCACGCCAATGCCGTTGCTTTGTAGCCGCTGCACGACGCGGAAAAGATGTTCACTTTCCTGGCTGTCCAGCGGGGCGGTGGGTTCGTCGAGGATCAGAAAGCGGCAGTGGTGAGAGAGCGCCCGCGCCAGCAGGATTTGCTGTTTTTCCGCCAGGGTGCATTGCTCAATGCGCTTTTTGACATCGATGTTCACGTCGAGCTGCGCCAGCGCTTCGCGAGCCTGCCGGTAAATTTTTGACCAGCGGTAGACATGCCCCGTTTCGGCCAGCTTATCGAGCATGATGTTTTCCGCCACGCTGAGGCCCGGCACCAGAGCAACGTCCACTTCCTGTTGCACCAGATGGATACCCAGGCGTTTGGCGTCACGCGGATTGCGGATCGTCACCGTTTCACCGTCGATCAGCACTTCGCCCTGGTAACTCTCGTGCGCGCCGGAAAGCACCGCCATCAGCGTGGATTTACCCGCGCCGTTTGCACCGGTCAAAGCATGTACCGAGCCGCCCTCCAGCCGGAAATTCACCTGACTCAGCGCGTTAAAGCCCGCGAAGGCGATAGAGATTTCTCGCATCTCAAGGCGGTTAAGCGTGGTCATAGCGGCGGCAGCTTCAGGGGTTAATGAATTGATCTGTCGAATTTTTAACGGCCTTCTGGGTTGCGGGCAATGAACGAAAAGGCATAAGATAAAGCAAAATGATATTAGCCGTCCAGATGTCTGGACATATCATCAGCATAGAATATATCCCGCCAGCGAAGAAAAGGAAATGCATCATGACCAGCACCGCTATCCGCGTGGTTACCGGCCCCGCGAATTACTATTCACACCCCGGCAGCCTTGCCCGTCTGACTGAGTTTTACAGCGAAGATCAGCTGAATAACGCGGTCTGGATCTACGGTGAGCGCGCGTTTGAGGCGGCCCGGCCCTTCCTGCCGGAGGCTTTTGGGTTGCCCGGTGCGAAGCATATTCAGTTTGGCGGGCACTGCAGCGAAACCGACGTGCAGAGGCTGGTGGCGGAGTCCGGTGAACGTCAGGTGGTGATCGGCCTCGGCGGCGGGGCGCTGCTGGATACGGTCAAAGTGGTGGCGCGTCGGCTGAATGCGCCAGTGGTGGCGATCCCGACCATTGCGGCAACCTGCGCAGCCTGGACGCCGCTGTCCGTGTGGTACAACGACGCCGGGCAGGCGCTGCGCTTTGAAATTTTCAACGATGCAAATCACCTGGTGCTGGTGGAACCGGAAATTATCCTGCGTGCGCCGCAGGAGTATCTGCTGGCCGGGATCGGCGACACGCTGGCGAAGTGGTACGAAGCGGTGGTGCTTAGCCCGCAGCCGGAAAATCTGCCGCTTACCGTGCGCCTCGGCATTGGTGCGGCTCTGGCTGTTCGTGATGTTTTGCTGGAGCGCAGCGAGCAGGCGCTGGAAGATCAGCGGCAGGGCAAGCTAAGCCAGGCGTTTCTGGACGTGGTCGAGGCGATTATTGCCGGTGGCGGGATGGTGGGCGGCCTGGGCGAACGTTACACCCGCGTTGCCGCCGCGCATGCCGTACATAATGGTCTGACGACGCTGCCGCAAACCGACCGTTTCCTGCACGGCACTAAAGTTGCCTACGGGATTCTGGTGCAGAGCGCACTTCTGGGACAAGACGATGTTCTGGCGCAGCTGACGCAGGCCTATAAGCGTTTCAACCTGCCAACGAAACTAGCGCAGCTGGATGTAGATATCCATAATCGTGCCGACCTGGATAAAGTGATTACCCGTACTTTACAGGCCGGGGAGTCGATTCATGCGCTGCCGGTGGCGTTGTCGCCGGAGAGATTGCTGGCGGCGCTGGAGAAGGTTGAGGCGTTGTAAAGATTTGCCCCTCACCCTAACCCTCTCCCCACAGGGGAGAGGGGATAGATTACTGATTGTTCTGCTTTGTTGTTTTCTCCCTCGCCCCTCTGGGGAGAGGGCATAGATTACCGATTGTTCTGCTTTGTTGTTTTCTCCCTCGCCCCCCTGGGGAGAGGGGATAGATTACCGATTGTTCTGCTTTGTTGTTTTCTCCCTCTCCCCCTCTGGGGAGAGGGCCGGGGTGAGGGGAAAAATGGCTCCCTGCGCTCATTTCCCTTCAGCCTAACTGCAGCTCCCGCACCAAACTAAACGCCTGCTTCATATGCTCCTCGCTGACGATAAACGCTTTTAGCTGCTGTGCGGCGTCCATCCCCTTGGCAATCAGCCCCTGCGGGCTGGCGGTAATCTGCCAGGTCAGGTCGCGGCGCTGGGTTTCTCCGGCCAGGTGCAGCGGCATCTCTGGCGTTTTCACCTTGACCAGCATCGCCGGAAGGGAAAGCGCGTCGCTCGCTCCGAGCAGGTTTTTCGCCAGCGTCATCGCGCTGAGCTGAATCGGTTGCAGGAAAGGCAGCACTTTGCCGTCGATTTCTGCGCAGTCGCCGAGGGCGTAAATATCCGGGTCAGATGTTTGCAACTGGCTGTTCACCTGGATACCCCGGTTAACCTCAAGCCCTGCATGCTGCGCCAGCCCAACGTTCGGGCGCAGGCCGATGGCGGACATCACTGCATCAACATGCAGATTACGCCCGTTGTTGAGCGTGGCGCACAGCCCTGACTCCATCTGGCTTACGGCTTCCAGACGCTGGTTGAACAGCAGCTCGACGCCCATCTCATTCAGGCGGGATTGCAGGCGGCCGCTGACCTCCGCCGGAAGCAGCGACGCCATCAGGTGGCTGGCGTTATCCACCAGCACAACCTCTTTGCCTGCACGGCAGAAATCCATCGCCAGTTCGCTGCCAATCAGTCCACCGCCGAGGATCATCACCCGCCGAGCGTCGCGCAGCCGGGTTTCGCAGGCCTGATATTCCTGCTGGCTGTTGAGCGTCGTCATCAACTCTTTGCCGGAAACGGGCGGCAACAGGGCGGCAGAGCCGGTTGCCAGCACCAGTTTGTCGTAGCGCCACTGCCGCTCGCCGCAGTTGACCAGTTTGTTGTTGGGGTCGAGGCTGCTGACCCAGCTATTGGCGTGCAGCGTCAGGTTGAACTGCTCCGCAAACGCGCCAGCCTGCTGGCGAGTCATTGCTTCGGCTCGCTGGTTTAAGCTGATGACGTGGCTGAGATCGGGTTTGTTGTACTCGTCGGCGCTGTCGGCGGCAATCAGCCGGATGGGCACCTCTGCGCTGTGTTTGCGGATATTTTTCACCAGCTGGCGGGCGGCAAAGCCCGAGCCGACTATCACAATGCCGTTGTTCATTTGGCCTCCGTTGCCAGTTCGTCGAAGACATCTTTGCCCAGCGAACATTCAGGGCACAGGAAACTGTCAGGCACTTCGCTCCACGGCGTTCCCGGCTCAACGGCCTGCATGGGTTCGCCCAGCGCCGGATCGTAAATCCACTGGCAAACGCTGCACTGCATGCAGGGGCCGAGGTCGGCGCTGGTGGATTCTGCTTTTGCTTCTTCGGCTATCGAATCGGCGGTGATTGAAGCCTGCGTCGTCGGCAGCGGGGAGAGCGCCCACTGGCGGGCGATTTCGCGACCGTGTTCGCGGCAAAGCTCCAGCGCGTTGCCGTCCGGGCGCCATTTCGCTTTCAGGCTGAGGGACATTTCAAACCCGGCGTCCTGCAGGCGGGTAGAAAGACGATCGACCGCGCCGCCGCTCCAGCCGTGGGAGCCGAAGGCGCTGGCGCGTTTGTTGCGGAAGCGCAGCCCGGTAATCTCTTCCACCAGCCCGGCGATTTTCGGCATCATCACATTGTTCATGGTGGAGGTGCCGACCAGCACGCCTTTGGAGCGGAACACGTTGGTCAGTATTTCGTTTTTATCGCTGCGGGCTACGTTGAAGATTTTCACCGCCACGCGCGGGTCAACTTCGTGAATGCCCTGGGCAATGGCGTCCGCCATCATACGGGTGTTGTTTGACATGGTGTCGTAGAACAACGTGATGCGGTCTTCCTGGTAATCGGCGGCCCATTTCAGGTACAGCTCAACGATTTGCGTTGGGTTGTCGCGCCAGACCACGCCGTGGGAGGTGGCAATCATCTCCACCGGCAGGTTGAAGCCGAGGATTTCGGTAATTTTTGGCGTGACCAGGCGGCTGAACGGCGTCAGGATGTTGGCGTAGTAGCGCTGGCATTGCTCAAACAGCTCGGTCTGATCCACTTCGTCGTTAAACAGGTGTTCATCGCAGTAATGCTGGCCGAAGGCGTCGTTGCTGAACAGCACCGCATCGCCGGTCAGATAGGTCATCATGCTGTCCGGCCAGTGCAGCATCGGCGTTTCAACGAAGATCAGCTGTTTGCCTTTGCCGATGTCCAGGCTGTCGCCGGTTTTCACCACCTTAAAGTTCCACTCCGGGTGATGGTGATGGCCGTTAATCGAATCGATGCCGTTGGCGGTGCAGTAGATTGGCGTGTGCGGGATGCGTGACATCAGCTCGGTCAGCGCCCCCGCGTGGTCTTCTTCCGCGTGGTTGATAATGATGTAGTCGAGCGTGTTAAGGTCGATTTCACGCTCAAGGTTTTGCACAAACTCGCGGCTGAACTTGTGGTCGACGGTGTCGATCAGGACGGTTTTTTCTTCGCGAATGAGGTAGCTGTTGTAGCTGCTGCCGCGCAGCGTTTTATATTCCGTGCCGTGAAAATCACGCACTTCCCAGTCACGTTGCCCAACCCACTGAATGTTGTTTTTAACCTGAATAGCCATTGAGAACCTCATTGATGTCATAGCGTTAAGTACTTCAATGGCTGTGTTATTGCGAGTATCGTGCCAAGTTTTTAATGTTTTGATTTTTAATGTTTTATTGTTTTGTGGGTTCTGTGAGATTGTCATAATGACATTATTGTTTTTGGTCATAATGACTCTGGTATTTGTCATTTTGACTACTCGGGCGTAAGCTGAACGCCCCGCGTTCCAGGAGCCTCCCCATGAGCCTGTCGATGTCTTCTCTCGCCGCCATTGCAATCGAACTGCAGAGCGGCATCAGCCATTCCGATCGCTTTACCCGCGTTATCAGAACCCTGAGGAAGCTGCTCGGCGGCGATGCCACGGCGCTGCTGCGCTACGAGTCGCGGCATTTTTACCCGCTGGCGATAGACGGCCTGGCTATCGATGTGCTGGGGCGGCGTTTTGCCGTGGATGCTCATCCCCGCCTGGAGGCCATTGCTCGTGCGGGAGACGTGGTGCGTTTCCCGGCCGATAGCGAGCTGCCCGATCCGTATGACGGCCTGATTCCAGACCATGAAGATCTTAAGGTTCACGCCTGCCTGGGGCTGCCGCTGTTTGCCGACCAGACGCTGATCGGGGCGCTGACCGTGGACGGCATGGATCCTTATCAGTTCGACGGCTTCAGTGATGAGGAGCTCAGGTTGATTGGCGTGCTGGCATCCGGGGCGCTGAACAACGCTTTGCTGCTGGAGCAGCTTGAAAAGCAAACGCCGGAAGGCACGGTGCAGCCCGCTATTGCGCGGGAGGCCGCCGGGGAGATGATTGGCCGCTCGGCAGGCATCATCCAGCTGAAAAAAGAGATCGAGATTGTTGCCAGCTCCGATCTGAACGTGCTGATTACCGGCGAGACGGGCGTCGGGAAAGAGCTGGTGGCGCGGGCGATTCACGCCGGATCGGCCAGGGCGGCAAGTCCGCTGGTTTACCTTAACTGCGCCGCGCTGCCGGAAAGCGTGGCGGAAAGTGAGCTGTTTGGCCATGTGAAAGGGGCTTTTACCGGGGCGATCCATCACCGCACCGGCAAGTTTGAAATGGCGGATAACGGCACGTTGTTCCTCGATGAAATCGGTGAACTGCCGCTTGCACTTCAGGCCAAGCTGCTGCGCGTGCTGCAGTACGGCGACATTCAGCGGGTAGGGGACGACCGCAGCCAGCGCGTGGACGTGCGGGTATTGGCCGCCACCAACCGCGATCTTCGCCAGCAGGTACTGGCCGGCGAGTTCCGCGCCGACCTGTTTCACCGCCTCAGCGTTTTTCCGCTGCATGTTCCGCCGTTACGCGAGCGGGGAAAGGACATCGTGCTGTTGGCCGGCTTTTTCTGCGAGCAAAGCCGCATGAAAATGGGGCTGAAACAGGTTGTGCTGAGTGAATCAGCTCGGATGCTTCTGGTGCAGTATGGCTGGCCGGGGAATATTCGCGAGCTGGAACACGCCATTTATCGCGCGATTGTGCTGGCCCGCGCCGGTTATCCGCAGGGCGAGCTAGTGCTTCAGCCTCAGCATTTCCAGATTTCCGGTCAGCCAGATGTGGTCGCCCACGAGCCAGAAAGTCCGCCTGTAGATACCCATTTTGTCAGCCTGCGGGAAGCGACCGATGCGTTTCAGCGCGACAGGATCCTGGAAGCGCTTGCCCGCCACGGCAATAACTGGGCGGCCAGTGCCCGGCAGCTCGGCGTCGACGTGGCCAACCTCCACCGGCTGGCGAAGAGGCTGGGAGTCAAGTCACCCCGAGGGAGTACCTCTTAACTTCAACCGCAGATAAATTCATCATACAAACTCGTTGTTTAGCGGCGAAGCGGCGCGGATAATCGCTGTGTATTTTTATATATAACGAGGATGCTATGGCTTTGACTTCAGCACGCAGCGCGGGCGCCCTGGCGCTTTGCTCACTTCTTTTCAGCGCCTCGGCGCTGGCTTCTGCCGATATTCGCGTCACCTATGCAGGTTCGATGGGCAAGGTGATGGACCAGTCCCTCGGCTCGGCCTTTGCCAAAGAAAATCACGGTGATTATCAGGGGCAAGGGCAGGGCGCTTACGGAATGGCCCGGCTGCTCGCCAGCAAGAAAATTACCGCCGATGTGTTTGTCTCCATCACCCCTGGCCCTATGCAAATCCTGAAAGATGCCGGGCTGATTGACGATGCCGTGCCGGTAGCCAGCACCAGCATGGTTATCGCCTATAGCCCGAAAGGGAAATATGCCCCGCAGTTTGCCGCCGCGAGCGGGAAAGATGCCAGCTGGCTGAAAGTGCTGGCGACGCCGGGGCTGAAGTTTGGCCGTACCGACCCGTATAACGATCCTAAAGGGCAAAATATTGTCTTTACGCTGCTGCTGGCGGAAAAATATTACCAGCAGCCGGGCGTGGCGAAGCTGGTGATGGGGGAAGTACAAAACCCCGCCCAGGTCAGCCTGGAAGGTGGCCTGTTGACGCGGCTGGAGAGCGGGCAGGTTGACGCCGCCGCCGGGTACGAAAGTGAAGTGATTTCCGCCAAACTGCCGTACATCGCGCTGCCGGATGAGATTAATCTCAGCAACCCGGATGAAGCCAAACGGTGGTACAACACCGTGAGCTTCACCATCAAGGACAGCGCCGGGAAAGATCAGGTGCTGCATACCCAGCCGCTGGTCTATTACGCTGCCGTGCTGAAAAACGCCCCTAACGGCGTGCAGCAAGGGCAGAAGTTTATCGACTTTATGCGCAGCGCAGAAGGCCAAAAGCTGTTTAAAGCGAATGGCTATGCGGCACCTAAAGGTCAGGCGATTTACGCGCAATGATGCGTAGCCCGGCGCTATGGCTGTCGCTCCCGGCACTGCTTCTGCTGGCGATTCCGTTTGCGACTTTGCTGGGCGTTACGCCGTGGCACGGGTTCCATTTGGCCTGGGGAGACGGCGGCGCGATTGCCGTTTCCCTTGGGCTGGGCGGCCTGGCGCTGATGATTGTTGTCGCGCTGGGGCTACCGGTGGCCTGGTGGCTGGCATGGGCCAGAGGCCGGCGTCGGTTGCTGGTCGAGGTACTGGTGCTGCTTCCCCTGCTTACGCCGCCGTTGGCGATGGGGATTTTGCTGATTTCCGCCTGGGGGCCGTATAGCCTGGCGGGGGAGTGGTTGTCCCGCTTCGGGCTGACGCTGGTAAATAACCCCGGGGCGTTTGTGCTGGCTCAGGTTTACGGCGCGCTGCCTTACTTTATTACCGCCGCCCGTTCCGCGTTTACCGCGGTGCCGAAAGAGATCCTTGAAGCCGGGCGCACGCTCGGGGCCTCGCCCTGGCAGCGCTTCCTGCGCCTTGCTTTGCCGATGTCTGCGCCGGGACTTGCGTCGGCGCTTGCCGTGGCCTGGGTTCGGGCCATCGGCGAATTTGGCATCGTGATGATTTTTGCCTATTTCCCTCAGGGGATCCCCGTTAAGCTATACACCAACTTGCAAAACGACGGCGTGGATGCGGTTTATACTTTGGTATGGCTGCTGCTGCTATTCACTTTGCCTCTGCCGATTATCTGCTTTGCTTTTGCCCGGCGAAAAGCGGCGCATTAGGGCTGTCAGGTTGCTGTCGGGTTGATGTCGGGTCGCTGTCGTGTTGAAGTGGCGCGGGTTGAGCCATAGTCAGGGCGGGTTAAATCATTTGAGGATCTCCAGCCATGAGTAACAACATTAAAGCATTGCGTTTGTCCCGCGCCTGGTCCCAGGAGCAGCTGGCCGAACTCTCCTCCCTGAGCGTCAGAACCATTCAGCGTATTGAAAATGGTGGGCAGGCGAGCCTGGAAACCATGAGCGCTATTGCGGCGGCGTTCGATCTCAAGGTGACGGATTTGTACGACGGTAATGAGCCAGACTGCGAGCCAGAGGATGCGCTGAATTCGCGCATTCTCGAAGCTAAACGGCGGGTGGCCCGCGAGTATCGCTTCTACCGTTCGGTGCTGGTGTGGGCGATTGTGTGTACCGGCCTGGCCGTCATTAACTGGCTGACGTCGCCGGGCCATTACTGGTTCCAGTGGGCAGCGCTGATTTGGGGCGCACTGCTGGTGATGGGCGGCCTGCGCCTGTTCCTGCTGAAAGGCTGGCTGGAGAAACGCCAGCAGCAGCGCCTCCAGCAGCTGTTGCGGAAGTGATCAGTTCACAATGCGGTTGCGGGCAATCCAGTCGATAAAGGCCTGTTTCGGCAGGGCTTTGCTGTAAAGCCAGCCCTGCCCCCATGCGACCCCGTGTTCCCGCAGCCACGCCGCCTGCGCTGCCGTTTCAATCCCTTCGGCGAGCGTCGCCAGCTGCAGCGTTTTCGCCATTTCGATGATGTACGGCGTGACGTTTTTGTACTCCAGCGCGTCAACGAACGATTTGTCTATTTTAATCAGATCGACATCGAGGTCCTGCAGGTAGCTGAGGCTGGAGTAGCCTGTGCCAAAGTCATCCAGATAAATTGGGTGGCCTGCTTCGCGGTATTTCGCCACTATCGGGGCACTGACTTTCGGGTTAGCGAAGCCGCGCTCGGTGATCTCCAGCGCTATCTGCTCCGCTTTGATTTGGTACTTCAACAGCAGAGGCTTGATGATCTGCAAAATCTTATCGTTAAGCACATCCGCCGGGGCGAGGTTGATGGAAACATGGTGGTGAGGGTGGGCATGCAGCCAGTCGCCCAGTTCCGAGAAGGTTTTTTTAATCACCAGTTCGGTTATCTGCGAGATGAGTCCTGCCTGCTCGGCGATGGGGATAAAAACGTCCGGGCTGATAAAGCTCCCGTCCGGCAGTCGCCAGCGGATTAACGCTTCAGCTCCTACGCCTTCGCCCGTTTTCAAATCAACAATCGGCTGATATTCGAGGGTAAATTCCCGTCCGCGAATGGCATCCTGAATGCGCGCCTGGGGAGACTCCAGACGGCGCAGCAGGCGGGTGATGAACCAGCCAGCGCTCAGGCTGAAGAGAATGCCGAGAGGTAGCCAGAGCAACATTTGCTTATACCAGGCTGTTTGCAGCGGGGCGCTGGGTGCCCAGGCTATCATCGCCAGCCCTAATGCCGGAGAGCGACGGATAACGTAGTCATAATTCCCGTCGTAGTACTTTTCAGCGCCGCTGTTTAACAGGCTTTTCCAGCTGTCATCAGGCAGTTTCACATTACTGGTGATAAGCCGCGAGTGCTCGAGGCCAATCATTGCCACGTTGACCGGATTATGGCCAAACGGAATGACATCAATAAAGGCGATGGGGTCGATCACCACGACGTGAGGAAGTTTCCCAATGTAGATCATCGGGCGTTCAAACCCCAGATCGGTCACGTCCGTATACCATGCGTAGAAACCGTGGTTGCTGCTGATGTCGGGCTGCCCGAGCTTGACGCTCTCGCGCATGCCTTCCAGAGAAGAGCAGAGCGTACGGTCGTCCTTGAGATAGACCACTTCCTGAATATAGCGAAAGTTGAAGGCGACACGGCGCATCGCGTCGAGGTGTTCACGGGAGCAATACTGGCCGTTGAAGCTGTTGATCTGTTCGAGCGCGGCACTGGCCTGATTGATCACTCTCTCACTACGGATCATTGCCCGTTCGGCATAGCTTTCCAGCTCGCTGTGAAAAGTGTTTTCGGCTTTGTTATGAGCCAGATAAATACTGAGCAGTATTGGCAGTAAAACGGCAACGATCAGCACGCCGTTGACAAGACTGACCAATTTTTTTCCTGCCATAACGAAGTCCCGATGCAAGTCATGAAAAGTCGAAGATATTTAACGAGGTATCATAGTTCAACGGCGTTCAGAATGTTATGTTTCAGCGCAAAGGTTAGGAGCCCGCGATGAAAAAGAAAGACTTTGTGACCCAGGATTTACTGAGCAAAATTTATCAGCACAGCGAGCCTGGCCCGCGCAAATTGCCCCCGGAGCGGCAGCTGGCTGAAGAGTATGGGGTTTCGCGCTTCACGATTCGCCAGGCGCTGGAAAAACTGGTCAGCATTGGCGTGGTCTCCGTCATTCAGGGTTCCGGGATTTGGATCAACGAACAGGCGCGCAACAGTCCGCTGGTGTATAACTCGATTACCGAAAAGTCTTTCGACCGTATTTCGTTTCGTCTGGTTAGCCTGCATAAAAAGCTGCCCGACCGCGACCAGCAGCAGGTTTTTGGTCTCGGTGCCGAGGAGTTTATCTGGCAGTTTTGCCGCCTGCGGCTGGTGGATAATCAAAAAGTACAGATTGAAACGTCGCGTATGCCGGCTAAAGACTTCCCCGATCTCAACCAGAAGGTGATTGAAAGCTCATTGCAGCAGTATGTTCTGAGCAAGGGGTTTCGTATTTCGCATTTACTGACCCGCTATCAGGCCGTGGTGGTCAATAAAGAGCAGGCCCAACTGCTCGAATGCAAGAAGGGCCAGCCCGCGATGCAGATCAGCAACCGCGGTATTCTGGAAGGGGGGCGGGTGTTTGAAATCAGCGATATCGTCGATATCAACTATTCCTGCACCTATGTTATCCCCTTCAATCACGCCAATCTGGCCCGCCGTAAAACGTCTTAAGGCGTATGGATTGCGCCGTTGGGCAGTCGGCTTTGCGTCCATTCGTGCGGGCGATATTCCACCGGGAAGCGTTCCGCCTGCTGTTGGTCAAAGCCCACGCCAATGCCCGGTTTTTCCAGCGGGTACATATAGCCTTTCTCCGCCGATGGAGCGCCAGGGAACACGGCGGCGGTGTTCTCTTTGACGGGAATAAACTCTTGAATCGCCGCGTTATGCAGGTGAATGTTCAGATGCGTATTCACCGCAACCGCAATCGGCGTCATATCCGGCGGCCCGTGCCAGGCGAGGCGCACGCCAAAGGCCTGGCAGAGCACCGCCAGTTTTAACGCCGGGGTGATCCCGCCAATCTGCGAAACGTGGCAGCGAATAAAATCGATGCGGCGGTTCACGATCAGGTCATGCCATTCCGCCGGGTTGTTGAACAGTTCGCCCATCGCCAGCGGCACGGCAGAGTGCTGGCGCACCTGCTCCAGCCACGCGCTTTGCTGCGGCGGCAGAATATCTTCGATAAACCACGGCTGGTAAGGCTCCAGCGCTTTCGCCAGTTGAATAGCCTGCTGCGGGAATAACCGTTCGTGAACGTCGTGCAGAATATGAAAGCGGTGGCCGTATTTCTCACGCAATGCGCGGAACATTTCCACCGTGTTTGCCATGTACTCGTCCTGGTCGTAATACGCCCCGGGCGTAGGATCTTTGGTCTGGTGCATGCTCTGGGGCGTGCCGCCATAGAACCCCAGCTGGCAGCGGATGTAGCGGTATCCTTGCGTCAGCAGCTTATCCACTTCCTGATAAAGCCCTGCAAGCGTTTCGCTGGCGGCGTGGCTGTAAACCGCGATGGCATCCTTCGATTTGCCGCCTAAAAGCTGGTACAGCGGCATATTCGCCAGTTGGCCTTTAATGTCCCACAGCGCCATATCCACGCCGGCGACGGCGTTGTTCATGATTGGGCCGTTTCGCCAGTAGGCGTTGACGGTCATCATTTGCCACAGGTCTTCGATGTGGTTGGCGTCCCGGCCAATTAACAGTGGCTTGAGGTATTCATCGACCAGAGTTTTTACCGCCAGCGGCCGCTGCTGGAAGGTGGCGCAGCCGAGGCCGGTTACGCCTTTGTTGGTGGTGACGCGCACCGTGACCAGGTTATGTCGATCCGGTTTAGTAATAAAACATTCAATATTTTCGATAATTGTGGGTAGCACGAGAAAGCTCCACCGTCAGGCTGAGATAAACGCAGTGAATTAAGTTCTGCTATTACTATCACCCTATTTTTCCCCGGCGGTAAACGCTTTTTTTGACTCTTTTTTATTGGTCAGTTATTTCACTTTTAAAGACGATAAAACCGTACCAATTACTGTTATTGTTCTTTTGTTTTGGCTGTTTGTGACGCTAGTCATGTTTCATTGGTTTGTTTTTAATTTTTTGATTCTCTACCATCGGCGGCAGCAACACATAACAATAAACCAACACCGGGGAGTTATTCATGGGGAGTCGTGACGTCATTGCTTCTATTATTCGTCTGGTCGGCGGGACGGATAATATTAATAAAGTCTGGCACTGCATGACGCGTCTGCGTTTCGATTTAATTGATGATAATAAAGTGAACCAGGCGGAGATCAAAAAGCTGCCCGGCGTGCTGGGCGCGCAGACGCAAAGCGATCAGTTTCAGATAATCATCGGCCCGCAGGTGAACAGCTGGTATGAGCAACTGACGGCGCTGCTTGGCGGTGCAAAAGAGGCTCAGGCTTCACCTGCTGGCAAAAAAGAGCGTAAGAGCCTGGTGTCGCTGTTTATGGATACGGTTTCCGGCGTATTTGGTCCGATTGTCCCGGCGATTGCCGGGGCAGGGATGATCAAAGGTCTGCTGGCCGGGCTGGTGGCGCTCAAGCTGATCTCGGCCAAAAGCGATACGGTGATCGTTATCGATCTCATCGCCAGCGGCGTGTTTTACTTCCTGCCGTTTTTCCTCGCGATCTCCGCAGCCAGAATATTCAAAACGAACGAATACCTCGCGGCGGCGGTGGCAGCCTGCTTCATGTATCCGTCGCTGATTGAAGCGGCGAAAGTGCTGGCCACGCATCAGGCGGGCGCGGTGGATGCTTTCTATTTTCTGAATGCGATCCCGGTTTCGGTGTTTAACTACGCCTCAAGCGTCATTCCGGTCATTTTCTCGGTGCTGGCGCTGAGCTATATCCACCGCTGGGTGGACAGCATCATGCCTGATGTGCTGAAAACGGTGTTTACCCCGACGCTGACGTTATTCATTTCCGCGCTGGTAGCGCTGGTGGTGATTGGCCCGCTGGGGATTTATCTGGGGAAAGGGCTGGCCTGGTTTATTGAAGGGCTGTTCGGCATTTCCGCGAGCTTTGCCGGGCTGGTGGTGGGCGCAATTCGCCCGATAGCCATTCTGACCGGAATGCACCACGCCATGACGCCGATTGCGCTGCAAAACTTTACCGATCGCGGCTATGACATGCTGATGCCGATGATGTTTATGGCCAACATGGCTATCGCCGGGGCGACATTTGCCATCTGGCGGCAGAGCAAGTCGAAAGCCGATCGCTCGGTGGTACTGTCGGCGGGGATCTCCGCGCTGCTGGGGATTACCGAACCGGCGCTGTTTGGCGTGTTAACCCGCTACAAGAAAGCGTTTATTGCCGCCACGGTTGCCAGTTCGATCGCTTCGGCCTTCATCGCATTCTTCGGCGTGCGGCTGTACGGCTATATTCTGTCGAGTATCTTCAGCCTGCCCGCTTATATTGGCCCGTACTTTATCTTCGCCCTGCTGGGCGTGGCGCTGGCGCTGGGACTTTCTTTCATACTGACCACCGTGCTGGTGCGTGAGAAAGAGACAAACACATTCTCGTCGAGAAAAAGCGTGTAAAAACCGCTACTATCGGTTTTTCTCTCGTGCTGAATGATTGGATATGGCTTCTCTGAAAGATGTTGCAACCCTGGCGGGCGTGTCGCTGATGACCGTTTCCAGGGTCATTAATCAGGCTGAACACGTTAGCCCGGCGACCCGGGAGCGGGTACAGCGGGCCATTGATGAGCTGAATTATGTGCCGGACTATTCCGCCCGGAAGATCCGAAGCAAAGGCGTTAAAACATCGACAATCGGTATTCTGGCGCTGGACACTGCCACCACGCCCTATTCTGTAGAAATACTGTTGGCCATTGAGCAGACTGCACGTGAGCGAGGCTGGAACAGTTTTCTCATTAATATCCTTTCTGCTGACGACGCCGAGCGGGCGGTCAATCAGCTCCTGGCTCAGCGGCCGGACGGCATCATTTTTACCTCGATGGGGCTGCGGCACGTTGAGCTACCTGCGGTACTAAAAACCCACCGGGTGGTGCTGGCTAACTGTATTAGTGACGATGCTGATTTACCGAGTTACATTCCGGATGATTTTAACGGGCAGTACCAGGCCACTCGCCATCTGATTGAGCGGGGATACCGCCGTCCGCTTTGCCTGTGGCTGCCCGAAGAGGCGCTTGCCAGCGGTTCTCGTCGGGATGGGTTCGAGCAGGCCTGGCGTGAAGCCGGGCTCGACGTTGATGCGGTGAGGCAGTATCACATGCAGTGGGGCGATAGCCATTATCCTGAATTGGCCGGGCTTGTTCTGGCACATTGCCAGCAAGGAAAAGCGGATTTCGATGTGCTGGTGTGCGGTAATGACCGCATCGCTTTTGTGGCCTGGCAGACGCTACTGGCGCAGGGCGTGGCAATTCCTGAGCAGGTGGCTGTGCTTGGATTTGATAACCAGGTAGGGATCGGTGATTTGTTCCTTCCGCCGCTGACGACGGTTCAGTTGCCGCATGAAGCCATTGGTCGCCAGGCGGCACTGCATTTAATTGACGGGTTGACCAGCAGCGGCATCCAGCGGCTGCCTTGCCCGCTGGTCAGGCGCGTTTCGCTATAGTGCGTTCAATTGCCACAGCGTGCCGCCCCGGCATAAGGCTTTCCCGTGGCTGGCAAACAGTTCCAGTTGACGTTCCCCTGGCTGCGGGTAGAGGCGGCTGCTAAGACAATATTCGCCATGGTTAACAAAGACTTCGATGGAAGAGCGATCGATAAAAATCCGCAGATGCAGGTCGCCGTTTTCCAATAACGGCACGCTGCGATTGCCATCCAACTGCGTATCCTGATAGCCGCGTGACAGCACCAGACGCTGCGTCAATGCATCGACAAACAGCTCACAACCCTGTCCCAGGCGAATGCCGTAGCGTTCAGCCGTGCTTTGCCAGGCTTCCCAGGCTATCTCTAACTCTACGGCTTCCGCATTCGGGTGCAACATCTGCTTTTGCGTATCCAGCACGCAGGGCAACACTAATTGCTCCCCGGCGCGGAGCGTGGCCAGTTCGTGAACCGGATTTTGGTAAAGTTTGCCGTTTGGCATCATGCACAGCTCGCGCGGCACGGTAAGGCAACCCGCCCAGCCTTCGCGTTTAGAAGGCATGGGAGATTCCCACATGTCCATCCATCCCAGCACGATGCGGCGGCCATCTTCGACGATAAAGGACTGCGGGGCGTAAAAATCGTGGCCGTGATCCATCTCTTCAAACGGCTGATAAACGATGAAATCTTTCCCTGGTTGCCATCGCCCTCGTAAATAGCCGCTCTGGAACAAGTTCTGGTATGCCCAGCCTTTGGCCTTGATGCCCTGCGGAGAAAACATCAGGATCTGGCTTTTTCCGAGCGGGAAGAAGTCCGGGCATTCCCACATATAGCCCATATCCGCGCTGGCTTCTGCGAGAATACGATCTAACTGCCAGTCATGAAGTGAATTGCCTCGATAAAGCAATACCTTGCCTTGATCTTGCTGGTCGCGGGCGCCAATGACCATCCACCAGGTGCCATCCTGTTGCCATACCTTCGGATCGCGGAAATGCATGATGCCTGGCGGTGGGGTGAGAATGACGCCTTGTTTCTTAAAGTGAACACCGTCTTCGCTGGTGGCGAGACATTGCACCTGGCGTATCGCGCTATCGTTTCCGGCGCCAGCCAGCCAGAGATGTCCGGTGTAAATCAGCGAGAGCACACCGTTATCGTCCACCGCACTGCCGGAGAAACAGCCATCGCGATCCCATTCGTCTCCAGGTGCCAGCGCAATGGGCTGATGCTCCCAGCGAACCATATCCCGGCTGGTGGCATGCCCCCAATGCATTGGCCCCCAGTTTTCATCGAACGGATGGTGCTGATAGAAGGCGTGGTAAAGCCCGTTATGGTAGATCAGGCCGTTAGGATCGTTCATCCAGCCCGCGGGCGGGGCCAAATGATAGAGCGGATAAAAGGCGTTGCCGCGCGTTGTTTGCAGGGTTTCTAAGGCGGATTGCGCCTTGTTCAGTGGGGTATTCATAGCATTACCTGGTGGTCAGATTTAAAGAAGGATGTTCGTTATTGGGGCCCGAGTCTTTGAGCAGAAAAGCGGATGTCAGCGTGAGTGCCAGAACCAGTCCGGCCAGAATCATGTAGGTGTCCGCGAAACCTAACTGGTCGTAGCCGCGCCCAACCAGTGGAGAAAGTACGGTAGCGCAAATCGACGTTATAAACTGGAAGCCCACCAGATACAGCGTGGCGGAGAGTCGCTGATCGAACTGCGTGGTGATGTACTTAAACATTGAAATAAGCAGGATAGGAAGCTCAACGGCGTGCAACAGCTTCATGCAGGAGATGGTCAGCGGATCGCTTGCCATCCCGGAGCCAAAAATACGCATCGCCATGATCAGGCCGCTGAGCAGCAACCCGCGTTTGGCCCCAATGCGGTTGACCAGCATTGGGGCGAGAAACATTCCGCCCGCTTCCAGAAAGACCTGGAAGGAGTTGAGAAAACCAAACATTTCGTTGCCGCGCTGTACGTCGTTAAACAGCGAGGCGAAGTACACCGGGAACTGCTGATCGTAAACGTTGTAGACGCTCACGCCGCAAACGAAAAGGACCAGCGCCCAGAAGCGAGAGAGCTTCAGCAGCCCGAAGGCATCGGCCAGCGTAAGCGTGCTGGCTTTGCCGTATTCCAGTTCGCTGAGGGCGTTGGGTTGCATATCGCGCATGCGCCACAGCAACAGCAGAAACAGGCAGGCCGAGGCGCTACCCATCCAAAAATTCAGCTGTGGATCGAGATTAAAGAGCAGCCCGGCAAAAAATGTAGCGCCAGCCCAGCCTAAAGAGCCCCACATGCGTGACTTTCCGTATTCAAAGCCGACGATGCGACTGACGCGTTCGGTGTAGGACTCCAGTGCGCCAATCCCGGCGAAGAAGGTTGCCCCGACATAAAGCCCGACGCTGATGGCACCTGCGACAATATTTATCTGCAGCAGGGGCGTGCAGACGAAGATAAACCAGGGGCCGCTTATCAGAAGCAGGACGCCTATCACCCACAGCAGTGATTTACGAAGCCCCAGTTTGTCCTGAACAAAGCCGTACAGCGGCTGGGCACACAGGGCGGTAAAGGCGATGATTGAGAAGATCAGCCCGGTTTCCGCGCCTTTCAGGCCGATTTTCTGGTTTAGCCAAAGGGCGATCAGTGAAAACGCCGATGACCAGGTCCAGAAAAAGGTAAACAGCAGCCCGCTCAGGATCAGATAGTGGTGTTTATTGCGTTTGGTCAGTGCCATGTGTGCAGTCTCTGAATGCTTGAATGGCTGTATTGTTAACGTTAACTTTTAAGTGGGAGAAGAGAGTAAGCTTCATAAATGTGATGTTAATCGCAATAGTTAACGTTAACAATGTGGTTTTGTGATCCAGATTGGAACATCAGCGAAAGGGGGGAATTAGAAGGAAGCCCGGTGCAGGGCACCGGGCGTTCATCAGGGCGGATCAGCGGCGGTGGGCCAGGCGGCGAACTAAATGGTCACCGAGGCTTTGCACCAGATGCACCATCACAATCAGGATGATGACCGTTCCGACCATGACCTGGTTGTTAAAGCGCTGGTAGCCGTAACGAATGGCCAGATCCCCCAGACCGCCGCCGCCGATCACACCGGCCATTGAAGAAAAGCCGATCAGCATGACTATTGTCAGCGTGATGCCCGCCAGGATGGCAGGTAGCGCCTCGGGCAGTAGCACTTTACTCACCACATGCCAGGCGTTGCCGCCCATCGACAGAATGGCTTCAATCCGGCCTTTGTCTACCTCATCCAGCGCGCTTTCGACCACGCGGGCGAAGAAGGGGAAGGCGCCGATGGTGATGGGTACAACCGCGGCGGTGCTGCCGAGCGTGGTGCCGACGATAATGCGGGTCAGCGGGATCAGGGCGATAAGCAGGACAATAAACGGCAACGAGCGCCCCACGTTAATGATGCTGCCGAGTACCTGATTCAGGCGGGGCGCGGGCAATACCGCATCCCGGCGGGTCAGGAACAGCAGGACGCCGAGCGGCAGCCCAATCAGTACGGTAAACAGCCCGGCCAGGCCCACCATGTAAAGCGTGTCGAGGGTGCCGTCCAGCAGCAGCGGCCACAGATCTTCCCAACTCATGCTACTTCGCATAGGACTCTCCCTTCCACGCCGTGGCGACGTAAGAACTCGCGTTCGGCCTCTGTATCGTGCAGCAGCGAAGTGCGTAATCTGGAGAACGGGTCTACTAATCGTTCAGACAGCGGGCCGCTTTCGATTAATTTGCCGTGCTCCAGCAGCGCCGCGTGATCGCAGATGGCTTTGACGACTTCCAGTTGATGGGTGATCAGCACGATCGTCAGCCCAAGCTGGCGGTTAATGTCCGCCAGCAGGGCCAGGATTGAGGCGGTCGTGTCAGGATCCAGCGCGCTGGTGGCCTCATCGCAGAGCAGGATTTCCGGGTGAGCGGCCAGCGCCCGGGCGATGCCGACGCGCTGTTTTTGCCCGCCGGAAAGCTGCGACGGAAAGGCTTTGGCTTTGTCGCTCAGGCCTACAAGGTTGAGCAACTCGGCAACGCGCTTTTGACGAGCCTCACGCGGCGTGCCGGAGATTTCCAGCGGCACGGCAACGTTGTCCTCCACGCTGCGGGCGTGAATCAGGTTGAAATGCTGGAACACCATGCCGGTGCGCTGGCGGTGCTGGCGAAGCTCGCGCTGGTTAAACGTGGTGATGTCCCGGTCATTCATGATAATGCGGCCCGAGGCGGGCCGCTCCAGCAGATTGAGACAGCGAATAAGCGTACTTTTCCCGGCGCCGCTGCGGCCCAGAATGCCGTAAATAGCGCCATCGGGGACCACAAGGTTAATGTCATCCAGCGCCGGTTGGCCTTCTCCGGCGTACACTTTGCTCAGCCGCTCAAGGGCGATCATGACTTAGTCTCTACCGGGATCACCGAGCCGTTGTACTGCTTGCGAATGAACTCGGCCACCTGAGGGGATTCGAGGTCTTTCGCCAGCTGTTTGATACGCGGGTCGTTTTCCAGATTCGGGTTGGTGACCAGGATGTTGGCGTAGGGGTTGTGGGTGGCGCTTTCCAGGCCAAGGGAGTCTTTGGCCGGGCTGAGTCCGGCTTCAAGCGCATAGTTGCCGTTGATCACGCCCAGGCCTACGTCATCCAGCGAGCGGGGGATCTGCGGAGATTCAACTTCCAGGATCTTCAGCTTCTTCGGGTTGCTGGCGATGTCTTTGGGCGTCGCCTGATTGGTGGCGGCGTCTTTAAATTCCGGTTTGAGGGTGATTAACCCTTTGTCCTGGAGCAGGTAGAGGGCGCGGCTGAGGTTGGTGACGTTGTTCGGTACCGCGATGGTCGTACCTTCCGGGATGGATTTCAGATCTTTGTATTTGTGCGAGTAGATGCCCAGCGGCTCGATATGTACCGTGGCGGCAACGACAAATTTTTTGCCGAGCGCTTTCTCCTGGTCACGCAGATAAGGCACATGCTGGAAGTAGTTGGCGTCGACGTCGCCGTTCGCCAGCAGTTCGTTGGCGTTAACGCCGTTGCTCAGTTCGACGACCTTCAGCTTGAGGTTAGGGTCGAGTTTCTGCACAAAGGCGAGGATTTCCGCATGCGGAACCGGATCTGCCGCGACGCGCAGCGCATCTGCGGCCTGTGCCGCGAAAGTCAGAGACAGTGACAGAGCAACGCCAGCCAGTTTAAAAGCGGTCTTTTTCATCGTTATTTTCCTTTTATTTTAATGGGTTATTAAGCGATTAGTTCACTGCTGTTACGAAGGACATCCGGGTAATAGCGCTCCGCCACGTCAGGGTGTGAGCGCAGGCGGCCTTTCAGGTAGTTCCAGCCCACGTCGCGCAGCAGCGGGTTTTGTGGGTCGCTTTCTGGCCCCTGAGCTTCACGGGCCAGCGCTTCCGGGAGCTGATAAACCGGCACCACGGCGTTGAGCTGTGCGCCGAGGAAGAAGGCAATGGACAGGCGTTCTTCATCCTGAGGCGGCGACACCACGCGGTGAACGGTGGCTCGCAGATAGCCATTGGTCGCCAGCTCCAGCAGTTCACCAATGTTGACCACAAAGCTGCCCGGCAGCGGCTGGGCATCAACCCAGTTATCCGGTGAGACTTCGACCTGCAGACCTTTTTTCTCATCCTGCAGCAGGAAGCTCAGGAAGCCGGAGTCTTTGTGAGCGCCCACGCCCTGGCTGCTCTGCGTGGCAGACTGCCCCGGGTAGCGAATCAGCTTGATGTGCTCGTTGGGCAGGTTTCCGTACAGGTCGTCAAAGGCATCGGCTGGAAGGCTCAGGGCTTCGGCAAAGGTGCGCAGCAGTTTTAAAGCCACGGCGGTCATTTCGCTTTGCCACTGTAAAAGCGTGGGTTTGAGTTCTGGTCTGGCTGTCGGCCAGAGGTTTGGCCCCTGAAGACGACGCCACGCCGGGGCGTATTCATCCGGCGGCAATGCCTGGCGCTCTGCACCGAGGTCAAACTGTTCGCGCCAGTCGGGCTGGCCGCGGGTAAGTTCGCTGGCGGCGCGGTTGTAGCCACGGAAATGCGGCGAGTGGATCATTGCCACCTGCTGTTTTTCATCGTCGGGGAGGGCAAAGAAGCTGCGGGCTTCGTCCTGGACCGCCTGCTGCAGGTCAGGGCTGATGCCGTGGTTGATCAGGTAGAAAAAGCCAATTTCTCTTGCGGCGTAGCGCAGCTGGCTGAGGAAGGCTGAACGGTCAGTTTCGCTGCCGTTGAGCTGGGACAGGTCAAGAATCGGCAGTGCCAGGCCTGGATTGGTGCTCATAGTTTACTCCGGTAATCAGGGTCTTGGATGAAGTGGTTACGTTGAGTTCGGCACAACAGCGGGGCAGCATCATGGCAATGTCCTTCTGGATACGGTCGGGTAGCGTTAGCGCTTACCTTGCCGTAATCAAAAAGCCTCGCCCAATATTGTTATCTTCTAAGGTATGACCCGGCGGGGTTCTAAGCATTTGCGGAAACGAGAAAAGTCTAATCATTGCAAAATATTTCAAAGCATAGGGGTAACTTATGGATTTCACTGGGGCTTAATTACATTTAGAAATAGTTAACGAGCAGTTAAATTATGGCGGCAGTTAAGTTTATGGGTTTTATGCCGAAGAGGTTGCTAAGCGTTTCGCTTTCTACCACCAGGTGTCTTCATCATGCTAAAAACTACACAATCCCGATTTATTACCTCTTTATGTTTGTTTTTCATGTTGTTAATTGCAGTCACTTCGCTAGTGATTCACTTTTTTGTGACGCCGCAGCTGAAGCGCAATGAAACCCAGCTGATTCGCTTCGAAGTAGATAATGTTGCGGTCAATATTACCGAGCAGATGAACCGGGTGCAGGCGCAGATGCGCAGCATTACCCAGTCCGTAGCTGCGATGCAAAGCGATGATATTAATAAGTTATTACCGACGCTGGTGGATCAGTACCAGGATGTGAACGTGTTTGGCGGCGGCATCTGGCCTTTGCCGGAAAAACGCGAGGCGGGGCGCAATAAGTTCAGCACTTTCTTTGCCCGCAACGGCAGCAATAAACTGGAAGAAAACACCTACTGGAACTCGGATGCCGCGCCTAACTACTACGAGCAGGTGTGGTACAAAGCCGGGCTTGCTTCTCCGGCAGGGCAATGTGCCTGGGCAAACGCGTATCAGGATGATGCCAGCCCGCAGCCGCGCACTAACTGCGCCATGACGATTACCAAAGAGGGACAGCCGTGGGGCGTGGCAACCATTGACGTGACGCTGGGCTTCTTTAATCAACTGGCCAAACAGATGAGCGAGGCGGTTAAAGGCCAGGTGCTGATCATTGAAGCCGACGGTAAAGTCGTCGGTAACGCAGATCAGATCGGCAAAACGGCGGGCTTAAAAAATCTTTCTGAGCTGAGCGGCTCGCTGCCGATGGCGAAAGCGGTTCAGGCCATGCTGCCCGGTTTCAATGCCAGCCAGAGCAGTGAGAATGAATACGATAACGACGGCACTTCGCACACCGTTATTCTACAGACGGTAAAAGGTAGCCCGTGGATTCTGGCGGTTGACCTGCCAACCGCGCTACTGACCAAACAAACGGACGCGATTCTGCTGCGTCTTGGCGTGGTGCAGATCCCGATGGCGATCGTTTTGCTCGGGATCCTGGTGCTGTTTGTCCGCAATATGATGCGTCGCCTGGGCGAGCTTAACCACAACATCAGCCGGCTTTCCGCCGGTGGCGCCGACCTGACGCAGCGCCTCGAGCCCACCAGCAGCCCGGAATTTAACGCCATTATCGACAGTTTTAACGGCGTGATTAGTTACCTGCAAACCATGCTGAGGCAGGTTGGAGACAGCGCCCGGGCCATCTCTTCGGCCTCTCATCAGATTGCGACGGGCAACCAGGATCTTTCCGCCCGCACCGAAGATCAGGCCAGTTCTATTGAGCAAACGGCGGCTTCTATGGAGGAGCTGACCAGCACTGTTCGCCAGAATGCCGATAACGCCGCCCATGCCAACGAGCTGGCGCGCGAAGCCTCCAGCGTGGCGGTGAAAGGGGGAGAAGTGGTGAAGCAGGTCGTCAGCACGATGAATGCTATTCAGACTTCTTCCGGCAAAGTGGTGGATATTATCAGCGTGATTGACAGCATCGCTTTCCAGACCAATATCCTGGCGCTCAACGCCGCCGTTGAGGCTGCCCGAGCCGGTGAGCAGGGCAGAGGTTTTGCGGTTGTGGCCTCTGAGGTTCGCAGTCTGGCTCAGCGTTCTGCGCAATCGGCACGGGAAATTAAAGCGCTGATCGAAAATTCGGTGAGCAATGTGAATCTGGGGACTGAGCTGGTTAATCAGGCTGGCAGCACAATGGAAGAGCTGACTCAGGGCGTGCGTAACGTGACGACGCTGATGGCCGAAATTATGTCTTCCAGCCGCGAGCAGAGCACCGGCATTGAGCAGGTGAATCTGGCCATTAATCAGCTGGATAGCACCACGCAGCAGAACGCCGCGCTGGTTCAGGAAGTCTCTTCCGCCTCGCATTCGATGGCGGAACAATCCACCCAGCTTGAGCGAGTCGTCGCAGGATTTAGACTCTAGTCACAGCGGGCACCCAGGCGGTGCCCGTTTCTTTTTGCCCCTTTCTCCCGTTCAAACCCCGCTTGCAATTTGCCCAATCATCTTTTATTTTATTGTTACGTTATAACATATCGGAATGATTTTTATGCAGCGCGACATCCATCCGTTTTACCGGACCGTGGTGTTTCACGACACCAGCGTAAATGAATATTTTAAAGTGGGCTCGACGATCAAAACCGACCGCGAGATTGAGCTGGACGGGGTGACTTACCCCTACGTGACGATCGAAGTCTCTTCTGCTTCGCATCCTCATTACACCGGCAAACAGAAAGTCTTCGTCAATGAAGGCGGCCCGGCGCGCTTCCAGCAGCGTTTCGGCAAGTTCTTTGGCGGGAAGGAGTCTTAAGAGATGCAGGTATTGAATTCACTTCGCAGTGCAAAACAGCGCCACCCCGACTGCCAGATTGTGAAGCGTAAGGGGCGGCTGTATGTGATTTGCAAATCTAATCCGCGTTTTAAAGCGGTGCAGGGACGGAAGAAACGTCGCTAGTGGTTATCGCTCACCCGCAGGCTGCTGGCGGGTGAGTGAGAAGACATCATAAAACGACAGTTCCCCTTTGCGATTGAGCATTTTGTGCAATAAAGATTTTTGCTCTTCATCCACGCCAGGGGAGTTAAGAATTTCATCGATCAGCGCCGTGGGCACGTTGCGGGTATTGTACCACTCGCCGTTATAGCAAACGCGCAGGTCGAGAACGTCAATGTCGCTATAGCGGTAGCGAGGGTTGACGTCAAAGAAGAAAAACGCGTTCATCAGCGCGAACAGCACGACCAGCAGCCATACTGAGCCCGCCAGGGTTTCTGATTCCAGCATTACCCACATTGTGGCAAACCAGCCGATATACATGCCGATAAATAATCCGGGATGCTTACGGATAAAACTGATACTGAAGCGCGGGCGGTTATCGCGCTTTTCAGTTTCATTCAGATGTTCGATGGTATTGGTAAGCAGGCGCTGAATTTCTGACATGGTGTGCCTTCTAAGTTTTCTGTTTCGGTTGTACGCATGGCCAGACTATTTTAAGAACCACAGGCCAGGCAAAAAAGTAACAGATAAGCCAAAAATAACCATAACAGTTAACAGGTCTGCCCGCCTTAAAGCATCTTAATGATACGCGCTGG
This sequence comes from Amanita fuliginea, assembly GCA_023014435.1. Classification (NCBI taxonomy): domain Eukaryota; kingdom Fungi; phylum Basidiomycota; class Agaricomycetes; order Agaricales; family Amanitaceae; genus Amanita; species Amanita fuliginea. The sequence continues at coordinate 148,268 of JAEBUQ010000004.1, forward strand.
GTTACCTGCCACAACGCAATTGGCCGGAATATCTTTGGTGACTACCGAGCCTGAACCGACCACGACATTATCGCCAATGGTGACGCCAGGATTAATAACCGCGCGCCCGCCAATCCAGACGTTATTGCCAATTGTCACCGGCTTACCAAATTCAACACCGCTATTCCGTGTTTCGGCATCCAAAGGATGAGTCGCGGTATAAATATGAACGCCAGGCGCCAGCATACAGTTGTCGCCGATGCGAATTGGACAGGGGTCCAGCATGACGCATTCGAAATTGGCGTAGAAGTTTTTACCCAGGTAGATGTTGTAGCCGTAGTCACAGCGGAAAGTGGGTTCGATGTAAGCCCCTTCACTCTGGCCAAGCAGTTCAGCGAGGATTTCATCGCGGTACGCCTGTTCGTCCGGCGAACTTTGGTTGTAGCGATGCAGCAGCTGTCGTGCTTTGTGGCTTTCTCGCTGCAGGGTTTCATCTCCAGGCCGGTATAGCTCTCCGGCAATCATTTTACGCTTTTCTTCACTCATCACGGGTTCCCTCTTCAGTGACCTGCAAGGCTACCTGAATTTCGAAAGAAAAGAGTGGGTATCGTTCCCTGAGCGTGATAAACCTCACGTCGCAGACTGCGGCGCGGCAAGGTTAGCGTTGAGGTGTGCTGGCGGTATTTCGCTGGTTTGATTAACGGGCGTTAATCCAAACCTGTGCAACATCGACTGAGACAAACCAGACAATAACAGAAGATAAAATGTGATTTTAAATATTATTTAATAAGACAATTATTAACGAATAAATTTCCACACTGAAGGTGGGATTTTGTCATACAGTTTATTCATCGTCAGTTCTGCAAGACGGTGATCGGCTGCTGAATAAAATACCGCCAGCTCATTATCTGATAATTCATATTTATTTTTTTCTATTACGCGTTCGAGCGTATCAATTGTCTGACAACGCCGCAGGCGCATCAAATAATCGGTCTTAGTGAGCTTGGTAGTCATAAATTCGCCTTAAGTATTTTAATATTTTTTAGAACGAGTGGCTTACAGGGTTAGCGCGACTCTCACTGATGAAACATCTGAACAAGCGATTCCCTGATTTACGCCACCGCTGCAAGTCCTGTGCGTTAATGCCGTAATTGCTAAATAACATGAAAGTATCGTCCAGGTATTCATCAATCTGTTCAATCAATTTGCTCTCATCCGGATACTTAATTTTATAATTAAGCGCCGATGCAGCAATGTGCTCAATCAATTCATTCAACTGCAGATTAATGGCCGATGTAGGATCATTAACCCACCCATGATTGCTCTCACCAAGATTGGTCAGACAATCGTGATACAGACTCTCACAGAGGAACTTAAGCTGCGCGATGTCGTGCCGCTTTGGTGAGTATTCGTCCATAGTGCTGCCCCTTTTATCGGTAAACCAAATGATAAACACAACGGGTTGGGGTGGACACACCTGATGAGGTGAAGAACTGTTGCCACGATTATTACATGTGCTGTAACTATAAATCAATATTGCCTGGATTTCATGCGGCTCTAACGAAAAATTACAATTAAGTTAAAAAAGGAGAATACGTTACTAAATGTGAATTAAAACTTTAGTATGAATTTTAACTTAAATTCTCAGAGATACATTAACCCATAATGGGTAATATTTATAACTTTCAGCTGGTTAATCAATCTATAAGACTATTCTGTATCCGGCTAAAAATCAGGCATTAATTTGTAAGAATATTCCCAATTAAATGTAACACTTCGGTTTTTGTTGTTTCGTTAATCATGGATTAACGAGCATTTAAGCGTTATTTTCTCCGAAATGAGGCGGCATTTATGTTGAAGATAATGCGGGAGAGAGAAGTGAATGTGGAAATAAGAAATCTGAAATAACAATGCTGAAACCGGTTTCCGTATTCATAAAAAAGGCCGCATTATGCGGCCTTTTGTTATGTGATTGAACGGCTTACTGGTGATGCTCTACCGCATGCGCATGTTCAATATCTTCATTCTTGCGGCTGAAGCGGCGGCGAACCACCACGAAGAACACCGGAACGAAGAAGATAGCCAGCACGGTCGCGGTCACCATCCCGCCCATTACACCGGTACCTACGGCGTTCTGCGCGCCACTGCCCGCCCCGGTACTGATAACCAGCGGCATTACCCCGAGGATAAACGCCAGAGAAGTCATCAGAATCGGACGCAGACGCATACGTACGGCTTCCAGCGTCGCTTCAATCAGGCCTTTGCCTTCTTTCTCCATCAGATCTTTGGCGAATTCAACGATAAGTATCGCGTTCTTCGCCGACAGACCAATGGTTGTTAGCAGGCCAACCTGGAAGTAAACGTCGTTAGTGAGGCCACGCATCGTTGCGGCCAGCAGGGCACCGAATACGCCAAGCGGAACAACCAGCATGACCGAGAACGGAATTGACCAGCTCTCATACAGCGCCGCCAGACACAGGAACACCACAATCAGCGAGATGGCGTACAGGGCAGGGGCCTGGTTGCCGGACAGACGTTCCTGGTAGGACATGCCCGTCCAGTCAAAGCCAATGCCGGTTGGCAGTTTCGACGCAAGCTGTTCCATCATGTCCATTGCTTCACCGGTACTTTTACCCGGTGCTGCCTGGCCAAGAATTTCCATGGACGGTAAGCCATTGTAACGTTCCAGACGTGGCGAACCGTATTCCCAGCGTGAGGTAGAGAACGCGGAGAACGGTACCATCTGGCCGGAAGAGCCACGCACATACCAGTTACCGATGTCGCTTGGCAGCATACGGTATGGTGCTTCGGCCATAACATACACTTTCTTCACGCGGCCACGGTCGATGAAGTCATTGACGTAGCTGCCGCCCCAGGCTGCGCCCAGCGTGGTATTGATATCGCTAATGGATACCCCCAGCGCCTGTGCTTTTTCCTGATCGATATCGATTTTGAACTGCGGTGTATCTTCCAGACCGTTCGGACGCACGCCAACCAGCAGGTCAGGGTGCTGGGCAATCATGCCGAACAGCTGGTTACGAGCCTGAGTGAGCTGCTCGTGGCCAAGGTTTGCCTGGTCAATCAGCTGGAAGTCAAAGCCGGTTGCGGTACCCAGCTCGACAATCGCCGGCAGGTTAAAGGCAAAGACCATTGCATCTTTAATCTGCGAGAACGTACCCATGGCGCGGCCAGCAATAGCCGGAACCTTGTTCTGTTCCCCTGAACGTTCACTCCAGTCTTTCAGTGAAACGAACGCCAGACCGGTGTTCTGACCACGACCAGAGAAGCCGAAGCCGTTAACGGTAAACACGGAGTTAACGTTCGCTTTCTCTTTTGTCAGGAAGTAATCCGTGACTTCATCCAGCACTTTCTGCGTACGTTCCTGGGTTGCCCCCGCTGGCAATTGTGCCATGGCTAACAGAACGCCCTGATCCTCGTCCGGCAGGAATGAGCTTGGCAGGCGAATGAACAGAAGCCCCATACCGACCACAATCAGCAAGTACACCACCAGGTAACGACCAGTGCTGCGCAGAATGTTGCCGACGCTATCGGTGTAGTGATGCGTGCTCTTCTCGAACATTCTGTTGAACCAGCCGAAGAACCCTTTCTTGTCATCGTGATGACCTTTCGGGATTGGCTTAAGCATGGTTGCACAGAGTGCGGGAGTCAGAACCATCGCGACAAGTACCGACAGCACCATCGCCGAAACGATGGTAATCGAGAACTGACGATAGATAGCACCAGTCGAGCCGCCGAAGAAGGCCATCGGGATAAATACCGCGGACAGTACCATCGCGATACCGACCAGTGCGCCCTGAATCTGGCCCATAGATTTACGCGTGGCTTCCTTCGGTGGCAGTCCATCTTCCACCATCACGCGCTCGACGTTCTCAACCACAACGATGGCGTCATCCACCAACAGGCCTATCGCCAGCACCATGCCGAACATCGTCAGGGTGTTTATCGAGTAGCCAAAGGCGGCAAGGATAGCGAACGTGCCCAACAGTACCACCGGTACCGCAATGGTTGGAATCAGCGTTGCCCGGAAGTTCTGCAGGAACAGATACATAACCAGGAACACCAGCACGATAGCTTCGACCAGCGTTTTTACCACTTCGTTAATGGAGATTTTAACGAACGGCGTGGTGTCGTACGGGTATACAACTTTCAGGCCCGCCGGGAAGTAAGGCTGAAGTTTTTCTACCGTGGCGCGTACCGCTTCAGCGGTATCCAGGGCGTTAGCACCGGTGGCCAGTTTAACACCCAGACCGGCAGCAGGCTGGCCGTTATAGCGGGCGATAACGTCATAGCTTTCGCCGCCCAGCTCAACTTTTGCCACGTCTTTCAGCAGTACGCGAGAGCCATCCTGATTCACTTTCATCAGGATTTTGCTGAACTCTTCTGCTGATTTCAGACGGGTTTGCGCAATGATGGAGGCGTTCAACTGCTGACCTTTGACCGGCGGTGTCCCACCGAGCTGGCCTGCCGCTACCTGGGCGTTCTGTGCCTTGATAGCGTTGATCACATCCACCGGCGTCAGCTGGTAGTTGTTCAGTTTGTTCGGATCCATCCAGATACGCATCGCGTACTGAGCACCAAACAGCTGAACGTCACCGACACCGTGGGTACGGCTGACCGGGTCTTTAATGGTGGCGCCAACGTAGTCTGCAATATCCTGCTGGTTCATAGAACCGTCGGTGCTGATCATACCGAGTACCATCAGGAAGCTGCTTGAGGACTTCTCAACGCTAACCCCTTGCTGCTGTACTTCCTGCGGCAGCAGCGGCATGGCCAATTGCAGTTTGTTCTGAACCTGAACCTGTGCGATATCAGCATCGGTGCCGGAATCGAAGGTTATGGTGATTTGAACGGTACCAGAGGAATCACTGGTAGAGGACATGTATAACAGGCCATCGATACCGTTCATATTCTGTTCGATAACCTGGGTTACTGAATCCTGTACCGTTTTCGCATCTGCACCCGGGTAGTTGGCCGAGATCTGAATTGCCGGTGGCGCGATCGTCGGATACTGCGCGATAGGCAATTTCATGATCGCAAGCGCACCCGCCAACATAATAATGATGGCGATTACCCAGGCAAAGATGGGGCGATCGATAAAAAACTTAGACATGTCTTAACGGCTCCTGTTTGAGTTAAGACTTCGGTTGTTCTGACTGCGCGCCTGCGGCGGGTTGCTGTTGGCCTTTATTGTCTTCCGCAACTTCCTGCGCTTTTACCTGAACACCCGGTTTTACTTTCTGTAGGCCGGTAACAATCACGCGATCGCCTGTTTGTAACCCATCGGTAACCAGCCATTTGTCGCCGATCGCCTGGCTGGTTTGCAGCTGGCGAACTTCAACTTTGTCATCCTTCCCTACGACCATCGCGGAGGCATCGCCGCGTGGAGTACGAGTGACCCCCTGCTGCGGAACCAGGATGGCATTTGGGTTAACGCCTTCTTCCAGCTTGGCGCGAACAAACATCCCTGGCAGCAGGGTTTTGTCCGGGTTAGGGAAGATTGCGCGCAGGGTGATAGACCCGGTGGTCTGGTCAACGGTCACTTCAGAGAATTCCAGTGAGCCTTCCTGAGGGTAGGCGACACCGTTGTTCATCATCAGTTGGACCTTCGCTTTACCGTTTTCCTGTTTCAGTTTGCCGTCGGCCAGCTCCTGCTTAAGACGCAGGAAGTCATCGCTGGATTGGGTCACATCCACATAGATAGGATCAAGCTGCTGGACCGTGGCGAGGGCGGTGGTTTGCCCGCTAGTAACCAGAGCACCTTCGGTGACCGCGGATTTCCCGATGCGGCCGCTGATAGGCGAGGTCACTTTGGTGTACGCCAGGTTGATACGTGCAGTTTCAACCGCGGCTTTTGCTGCGACGACGTCAGCGTTTGCCTGCTGCGCGGTTGCTGCGGCCGTGTCGTAGTCAGACTGGCTGATGTACTTGGTACCCAGCAGTTTCTGATAACGTTTGACGGTCAGCTGTGCGAGATTCGCGCTGGACTGCGCTTTCGCCAGGTCGCCCTTCGCGCTGTCGTACGCAGCCTGATAGGTTGCAGGATCGATCTGATACAGCGAAACACCAGCCTGAATGTCGCTCCCTTCGGTAAAGTTACGCTTCAGAATAATGCCGCTAACCTGAGGACGAACTTCTGCGATGCGGAAGGCGTTGGTGCGTCCTGGAAGCTCAGTAGTAATCTGTAATGGCGCGCTTTTCAGAGTCACTACACCCACTTCCGGGGCGTGCGGCGCACTCTGCTGGGTCTCTTTCTCGTTACATCCTGTAAGCGCTAAGCTGCCTGAGAGCATCAGAACGGCCGCCAGAGGCGTAAACCCTCTGTTTTTGTTCATATGTAAACCTCGAGTGTCCGATTTCAAAGTTGTTCAATGGATCAAATGTCCACAAACCCATTGCTGCGTTTATATTATCGTCGTGCTATGGTACATACGTTCACAAATGTATGTAAATCTGACTAAAGTAAATTCACCCACTTATGGCACGAAAAACCAAAGCTCAGGCGCTTGAAACCCGCCAGCACATCCTCGACGTTGCGATTCGCCTGTTTTCACAGCAGGGCGTCTCTGCGACTTCGCTCGCGGATATAGCGCAGGCTGCCGGGGTAACACGTGGTGCGATTTACTGGCATTTCAAAAATAAGTCGGAGTTGTTTAGTGAGATCTGGGAGCTAACCGAATCCAGTATTGGTGACTTAGAGATTGAGTATCGGGCAAAATATCCAGACGATCCACTGTCTGTGATAAGAGAATTACTCATTTATATCCTACAGGCAACGGTGACAGAAGAGCGCCGACGCTTAATGACGGAAATCATTTTCCACAAGTGCGAGTTTGTCGGCGAGCTTGAAGTTTTACAGCAGGCCCGGCGCACGCTTTACATGGAAGGAAACGAACGCATTGAGGCTGCTTTGCAGCGCTGCATCGACGCGGGGAAGTTACCTGCAGGCCTGCGCCTTTCTCTCGCCGTCACGCTGATGCGCAGCTACATTACCGGGCTGATTGAGAACTGGCTGGTTGCGCCAGAAACCTTTGATTTACATGCTAAAGCGCCAGACTTTGTCTCCGTCCTGCTGGAGATGTTCCAGCTTAGCCCAACGCTGAACAAACCAGCATAACTTTCGGCTGCCATTCACCCGATAAATCATTTGAGATTCCTCCGAGGGCGATTGCTATTCTGCGCCCCGAAGCCGTGTTATTCTGCGCGTCTTCCGTGGCCTTTTACTTTTAGCTGGCACCCACATGCGCAGCACCGTAATGACTCAACCATGACTACGCAGCACAACGCTCTGTCGCGGACTTCTCGTTCCGCATTCATTCTTTTCCTGTTTTTGTTTGTTTCCGTCCTGCTGCCTTTTTCCATGGCTCAGGCGGCGCAAAGTAATGGCGATCTGCCGACCAGAGCGGAGGTGCAGTCGCAGCTGGACACGCTGAACAAGCAAAAAACGCTGACTCCTGACGATAAGCTTACCCAGAAAGATCTCACCGAAACGCTTGAGATGCTGGACAAGCTCGACCGCGTGAAGCAGGAAACGGCACAGCTCAAAACCACAGTTGCCCAGGCACCGGACAAACTGAAGCAGGCGACCGACGCGCTGAATTCGCTGAGCACGCCGGCCGATGACGAAGCGACGCGTAAAACGCTGGGTTCGCTTTCCCTTCGCCAGTTGGAAACCCGCCTGACCAGCGTGCTGGATCAGCTCCAGTCTGCCAACAACGATTTATCCACCCTGAACAGTCAGCTGGTGTCGCTGCAAACCCAGCCTGAGCGCGTGCAGAATGCCATGTACAGCGCCTCTCAGCAGCTTTTGCAGGTGCGTAACAGGCTGAACGGCACCACGCCGGGTGAAGCTACGCTGCGTCCAAGCCAGCAAAACTTGCTGCTGGTGCAGCAGGCGCTGCTGAATACTCAAATTGAACAGCAGCGGAAAAGCCTGGAAGGCAACACCGTCTTGCAGGATGCCCTGCAAAAACAGCGTGACTACACCAACGCCAATATCGGGCAGCTTGAACATACGCTTCAGCTGCTGCAGGAAGCGGTTAACAGTAAACGTTTAACGTTGACGGAAAAGACCGCTCAGGAAGCCGTTACGCCGGATGACGCTGATGCCAGCGCGGTGCAGAATAACCCACTGGTGCGTCAGGAGCTGGACGTTAACCACCAGCTCAGCCAGCGGCTGATCAACGCCACGCAAAGCGGGAACGAGCTGGTTCAGCGGAATATCCGCGTCAAAAACTGGCTCGATCGCGCGCTGCAGTCCGAACGTAATCTGAAAGAACAAATCTCGGTGCTGAAGGGTAGCCTCTTGCTGTCGCGCATTCTTTATCAGCAGCAGCAAACGCTGCCGTCAGCCGACGACCTGGAAGACCTCACCAACCGCATCGCCGACCTGCGCCTGGAGCAGTTCGACATCAACCAGCAGCGCGATGCGCTGTTCCAAAGCGACAGCTACGTCGACAAGATTGTCGAAGGGCATAAAAACGAGGTTAACGACGAAGTTCACGACGCGCTGATGCAGGTGGTGGATATGCGTCGTGAGCTGCTGGACCAGCTCAACAAGCAGCTGGGCAATCAGCTGATGATGGCGATTAACCTGCAGATTAACCAACAGCAGCTGATGAGCGTCAGCAGCAGCTTGAAGAAAATGCTGACCCAGCAAATCTTTTGGGTGAACAGTAACAAACCGATGAATTGGGAGTGGATCAAATCCTTCCCGGGCGCGCTGCACGATCAAATTAAAGGCATGAAGCTGGATATCAGCTGGCACAAAGTGCTGGACGGGTTGTTTATGTCGCTGTTCACCGCGCTGCCGTTAATGCTGCTGGCTGGGCTGCTGCGCTGGCGCTATAAGTGGATTGACAAGCAACTGGCTAAGCTGGCATCGGAAGTCGGGCAGCTGCGAACGGATACCCAGCTCAACACGCCCAAAGCGATTTTGCTCAACTTCCTGAAAGTGCTGCCGCTGACGATGGCCATTCTCTCGGTGGGACTGGTATTGCTGTTTATGCAGCTCAATATCAGTGAGCTGCTGTGGGCGTTTGCCAAAGAGCTGGCGCTGTTCTGGCTGGTGTTTGGCATGGCCTGGCGAATTTTGAGCAGCCGCGGCCTGGCCGTGATCTGGTTTAACATGCCGGAGCACCTGACCCGCCATTATCGTCGCCAAATCGTGCGCATCAGTTTTGCTTTACTGCCGCTGCTGTTCTGGTCGGTGGTCGGCGAAATGTCGCCGCTGAACCTGATGGACGATGTGCTCGGGCAGTTTATGATCTTCCTTAACCTGCTGCTGATCACCGCCCTGGTTATCCCGATGTGTCGCGACAACTGGCGGGACAAAGAGTCCCATCCGATGCGGCTGCTGACCATCACCGTGCTCTCCATTGTCCCGGTCGCGCTGCTGGTGCTGACGGCAACCGGCTATTTCTATACCACGCTGCGCCTGGCTAACCGCTGGATTGACACGGTTTATCTGGTGATTATCTGGAACCTGATTCACCAGACGGTGATCCGTGGCCTGAGCGTAGCGGCACGCCGTATTGCCTATCGCCGCGCGCTGGCTCGCCGCCAGAATATGGTTAAAGAGGGGGCGGAGGGCGCAGAGCCGGTCGAAGAGCCACCGCTGGCGCTGGATCAGATCAACCAGCAGACCATGCGTTTAACTATGCTGCTGATGTTCGCCCTGTTCGGCGTGGTGTTCTACGCCATCTGGTCGGATTTAATTACCGTCTTTGCCTATCTCGACAGCATCGTGCTGTGGCACTACACCGGCAGCGAAGCCGGCGCCACGGTGATGAAAAACGTTACGATGGGCAGCATCTTGTTCGCGATAGTGGCGACGATGGTTGCCTGGGCGCTGATTCGAAACTTGCCGGGCCTGCTGGAAGTGCTGGTGCTGTCGCGGCTGAAAATGCGTCAGGGCGCTTCCTACGCCATTACGACCATCCTTAACTACGCCATTATCGTGATTGGGGCGATGACGGTGTTTGGCTCGCTGGGTGTGTCGTGGGACAAACTGCAATGGCTCGCGGCGGCGCTGTCTGTGGGTCTGGGCTTTGGTTTGCAGGAGATCTTCGGTAACTTCGTTTCCGGCCTGATCATCCTGTTTGAACGCCCGGTACGCATCGGCGATACCGTCACCATTGGAACATTCTCCGGCAGCGTCAGTAAGATCCGCATCCGTGCGACGACAATCACCGACTTTGACCGTAAAGAAGTGATCATCCCGAACAAAGCGTTTGTGACCGAACGACTGATCAACTGGTCGCTGACCGACACGATTACCCGTGTGGTGATCAAGCTCGGCGTGGCGTATGGATCCGATCTCGATAAAGTGAAAGAGATCCTGCTGAAGGCGGCGATGGAACATCCGCGGGTGATGCATGACCCGGAACCGGCGGTGTACTTCACCACGTTCGGTGCCAGCACGCTTGACCACGAACTGCGTCTGTATGTTCGTGAACTGCGCGACCGCAGCATCACCGTGGATGAGCTGAACCGCGCCATTGACAGACTGTGCCGTGAAAACAATATCAACATCGCCTTCAACCAGCTTGAAGTGCATCTGCACAATGAAAAAGGCGATGAACTGACGGAAGTGAAGCGTGACTTAGGCAAAAACGGCGGTCTGCTGCCGCCGTCTCTCTAAGCGTAAAAATCAGCGGGAAGCTTTTTCTTCCCGCTGCTTACGTAGAAAATCTTCACGGACGATATCCAGCGCCGCAAGCGCGGTATCCGTTGGGATCTGATGCTGCTCCAGCAGCATGATTAAATCCACGGCCAGTTTGACCTCGTCCGGGGCGTTATCCAGCGACATTCTTGCTCCTTAGTTGGGGGTTAACTCAGCCCGCGCTCGCGTCTTTCAATGGCTTTTTCTATGCGCGTCAGCGCCTGACGGCAGCGCTGCAGGCGGCCTTCCAGCGCGGCCAGTTCTCGCTGAAGCTTTTGCTGGCCGGCAAGCGTGGCTTGCAGGGAAAGCTGACTTTCTCTATCGCTCACCATCGCCAGCAGCCTGCGTTCGTAATCCTGATGCGTGGCCAGTTTTTCGTACAGGTTTTCCTGCACCTTTTGCTGCGGCTCGCTTTGGCGTAAATGCGCAGTGGCTAATTCCCGCTGCAGCGCGGCAATCTGCGCCACCAGCTTTTCGGCGATAAACGCCACCTGGTCCGTTTTACCCTGGCTGACGCTAAGCTGAAGCTGGGCAAGATTAGCCTGAGCTTCCTGGAGATAATCTTTCAGCTGCGTGCTGTGGGTATGGAAGAGCTTGCGGTCGAAGCGCGCCTGGCTTGCCCGGAGGAGGGCGACCGGCTCAACGGCGGCGGCCAGCTCGGCGATCCGGGTTTCCAGGGCTTGTAACAGCGAAGCGGTTTTCACAGAATGGCTCTCCAGGATTGTCAGAGGTTACAGCATGAAGCGTCTTATTCTACTCATCATCGGCTGGCTGGCGGTAGTGCTTGCGACGCTGGGCGTGATATTACCGCTGTTGCCGACCACGCCGTTTTTGCTGCTGGCCGCGTGGTGTTTTGCCCGTTCGTCGCCGCGTTTTCACCACTGGCTACTGTACCGTTCGTGGTTTGGTAGCTATCTGCGGCACTGGCAAACGCACCGCGCGATGCCCCGTGGCGCGAAGCCAAAAGCTATTTTATTTATTCTCGTTACCTTCGCGGTTTCGCTGTGGCTGGTGAAGTTAGTGTGGGTTAGACTTTTGCTGTTGGTGATACTTTGTGCGCTGCTTGTTTTTATGTGGCGCATTCCGGTGATTGATGAAGCACAACAAAAGCGATAAACCGCAGCAGAAGCTGTTGCAATTGTCGCGCCCAGCCAGTAAATTCGAGCGTTTTCGAGCACGGGTACAGCTGGTTAACCGTTAACCAGTGGTTCACATTTGAACCCACAGGTACTCTGTTTAGTATCATGTTTTTAGCAGGCATAAACCGATGACCGCGACTGCGCAGCAGCTTGAATATCTCAAAAACAGCATTAAAAGCGTTCCTGATTACCCAAAACCAGGAATTCTGTTCCGTGACGTGACCAGCTTGCTGGAAGATCCGAAAGCATATGCCACCAGCATTGCGCTGTTAGTTTCTCGTTTTAAAGACGCCGGTATCACCAAAGTGGTCGGTACTGAAGCGCGTGGCTTCCTGTTTGGTGCTCCGGTTGCGCTGGAGCTGGGCGTTGGGTTCATTCCCGTGCGCAAACCTCGTAAGCTGCCGCGCGAAACCATCGCCGAAAGCTACGAGCTGGAATACGGCACCGACAGCCTTGAAATCCACGTAGATGCCATCAAGCCGGGCGATAAAGTGCTGGTGGTGGACGATCTGCTGGCAACCGGCGGCACCATTGAAGCGACGGTGAAGCTGATTCGTCGCCTCGGTGGGGAAGTGACCGATGCCGCCTTCGTTATCAACCTGTTTGACCTCGGCGGCGAGCAGCGTCTGGAAAACATGGGCGTGAAAAGCTTCTGCCTGGTGCCTTTCCCGGGCCACTAAGTTCGACCGTATTGCCATACAGTGACAAGCCTCGCTCGCCCATCGGGCGGGGCTTATGTTAGCATTACCCCCTCGATTCACCTTTCCCGCGAACCAGAGCCTAACTCCAGATGAGCTACCAGGTCTTAGCCCGCAAATGGCGCCCCCAAACTTTTGCTGATGTTGTCGGCCAGCAACACGTACTGACCGCGCTGGCTAATGGTTTGTCGCTGGGCCGCATTCATCATGCGTATCTTTTTTCCGGCACTCGTGGGGTGGGGAAAACCTCAATCGCCCGTCTGCTGGCGAAAGGGCTGAATTGTGAAACCGGCATTACCGCAACCCCCTGTGGCGTCTGCGATAACTGTCGTGAAATAGAACAGGGCCGCTTTGTCGACCTGATAGAGATAGACGCCGCCTCGCGCACCAAAGTAGAAGACACCCGCGATCTACTGGACAACGTGCAGTACGCCCCCGCGCGCGGCCGCTTTAAAGTCTACCTCATCGATGAAGTACACATGCTCTCGCGCCACAGCTTTAATGCGCTGCTTAAGACGCTGGAAGAGCCGCCTCCGCACGTAAAATTCCTGCTGGCCACTACCGACCCGCAAAAGCTGCCGGTGACCATTCTTTCTCGCTGCCTGCAATTCCACCTGAAAGCGCTGGACGTCGAACAGATCCGCCATCAGTTGGAGCATATTCTTGGTGAAGAGAAGGTCGTGAGCGAACCCCGCGCGCTGCAGCTGTTAGCCCGCGCGGCGGACGGCAGTCTGCGCGATGCGCTGAGCCTCACCGACCAGGCGATTGCCAGCGGTGACGGGCAGGTCACCACCGCCGCCGTCAGCGCTATGCTCGGCACGCTGGATGATGACCAGGCGCTGTCGCTGATTGAAGCTGTCGTCCAGGCTGACGGGCAGCGCGTAATGGCGTTGCTGAACGACGCGGCCGCCCGTGGCGTGGAGTGGGAAGCGCTGCTGGTAGAAATGTCCGCGCTGCTGCACCGCGTGGCGATGGTTCAGCTTTCTCCGTCTGCCCTTGGCAGCGATATGGCGGCCATCGAACAGCGTATGCGCGAGCTTGCCCGCGTTGTTCCACCGGCCGATGTACAGCTTTACTACCAGACCTTACTGATTGGCCGCAAAGAGCTGCCGTGGGCGCCGGATCGCCGCATGGGCGTTGAAATGACGCTGCTCCGTGCGCTGGCTTTCCATCCGCGCAAGCCGCTGCCTGAGCCGGAAGTACCTCGCCAGGCGGCAAGCATTCCGGTGGTGAACCCGGTTTCGCACCAGCCTGCGGCAAGGCAGCAACAGGCGGCACCCCCGCCGGACAGGGATGCCCCTCCGCTGCCGGATGCCACCAGTCAGATCCTCCAGGCGCGCAGTCAACTGATGCGCCAGCAGGAGGCTGATAAAGCAAAAAAGAATGAGCCGGCAGCGCAACGACTAGCGTGGCCGGCAAAAAGCTCCGCGCTGGAACGTTTGGCCTCGGTGACAGAGCGCGTTCAGGCGCGCCCTGCGCCGACGGCGCTGGAAAAACCAGCGAAGCCTGAAGCCTATCGCTGGAAGGCACAAAACCCGACGGAAGTTGCCCCTGAACCGGTCGCTACGCCCAAGGCGCTGAAAAAAGCGCTTGAGCATGAAAAAACGCCGGAGCTGGCACAGAAGCTGGCCGAAGAGGCTATCGAGCGCGATGAATGGGCGGCGGAAATCAATCAGCTGGTGTTGCCCAAGCTGGTGCAGCAGCTGGCGCTTAACGCCTGGAAAGAGGTGGACGGCAACCGGGTTTGCCTGCATTTGCGCCCTGGCCAGCGCCACCTGAATTCGCCATCGGCGCAAAAAACGCTCTCAGATGCCCTGAGTTCGCACCATGGCGAAGCGATAGAACTGACTATTATTGAAGATGAGAATCTGGCTCGCCGCACGCCGCTGGAGTGGCGTCAGGCTATCTACGAAGAGAAGCTGGCGCAGGCGCGCGAGGCGATGAGCAACGACAGCAATATTCAGACTCTGCAAAGGTTCTTTGATGCTGAGCTGGATGAAGATAGTATTCGCCCTGTTTGATATGCCTCGCCTGGCGCGGCATAGTGTGAAACCCTGATAGCCACTCTCGCATTCTGCGAGGGCTGGCCCGATGAAAGAGAGAAGATTATGTTTGGAAAAGGCGGTCTGGGTAACCTGATGAAGCAGGCCCAGCAGATGCAGGAAAAAATGGCCCAGGCTCAGGAAGAAATCGCCAACATGGAAGTCACCGGCGAGTCCGGCGCGGGCCTGGTGAAAGTGACCATCAACGGGGCGCACAACTGCCGCCGTGTCGAAATCGACCCAAGCCTGATGGAAGATGACAAAGAGATGGTTGAAGACCTGGTTGCCGCAGCTTTCAACGATGCTGCTCGTCGTATCGGCGAAGCGCAGAAAGAAAAAATGGCTGGGGTTTCCAACGGCATGCAGCTGCCGCCGGGCTTCAAAATGCCATTCTGATGCTTTCCCGCCTTCTCCCGCCCGGGAGAAGGCTGTTTTCTTACTCCTCGTCCAGCGCCTGATAGCTCTCCGCCAGAAAATCAATCAACGCCCGCACCGCCGGTAACTGCCCTCGACGGGAAGGGAAAACCGCATGCACGACCTCCATTCTTGCTCGCCATTCTGGCAACACGTGAACTAACTTGCCCTGCGCCAGCGCGTCGTTAAGCATCAGCTTCGGGAGCTGCACGACGCCAATGCCGTTGAGCGCCGCGGTGCGTAGCGCGATCATATCTGTCGTCACAAAGCGAGGTTTGTGGTGAACAATCACTTCCTGCTGTTCGGGGCCAAACAGACACCAGCGATAAGTTTGCTGCGGTCTGTCCAGTGCCAGACTTGGCCAGTGGGCGAGATCCGTTGGGGCTACAGGCATACCCTGACTGGCGACCAGCTCCGGGCTGGCCACCAGACACATGCTGCGGGTGGCCAGCTTGCGCATCACCAGATCGCTGTCTTCCAGCGGTAAAGGCCGGACGCGAATCGCTAAATCAACGTTTTCGTTCAGCACGTCCACGCGGCGGTTGGTTTCCTCAAGCTGAATCACAATCTGGGGATACAGGCGCATAAAGCGCGCCAGCATATCGCCGACATGGACATGCAGCAGTGCTATCGGGCAGGTGAGGCGGATCAGCCCCCGTGGTTCTGACTTTAGCGTGTCGATGGCTTCCTGCGCCGCTTCGGCTTCAATCATCATCGCCTTGCAGTGTCGGTAGAAGATCTGCCCGGCTTCGGTGACCGTGAAGCTGCGCGTCGAGCGCTGCAGGAGGCGGGTTTCAAGCCGCTCTTCCAGCAGTGCAATGCGGCGGCTCAGGCGGGATTTCGGAATGCCGATAACCCGGCTGGCGGGTGAAAAACCGCCGTTGTCCACCACCTGCACGAAGTACCACAGGTCGTTTAAGTCCTGCATTTCTATTGTCCTGTTAATGGAACACTGAGTCCATTTTAGCACTCTACCGGGCTGAGTGTCTGACAGGTAAGCTTTATCCCATCAGAAACAACCCTTGTGGAGAGAATCATGAAATCAATTCTTGGCGTTTATACCGCACCGGCTTCCCATTGGGTGGGGGATGGTTTCCCGGTCCGTTCGCTGTTTTCGTACTCAAAATTTGCCGAGCAGCTTAGCCCGTTCCTGCTGCTGGACTATGCGGGCCCGGCAGAATTTAAACCGAGTAATAAAGGCCAGCGCGGCGTGGATCAGCATCCGCATCGCGGCTTTGAAACCGTGACCATCGTCTACAAAGGCGAAGTGGCGCACCGCGATAACGCGGGTAACGGTGGCGTGATTGGCCCGGGTGACGTGCAGTGGATGACCGCCGGGAGCGGGATCCTGCACGAGGAATATCATTCTCCGGCATTTAGCGAAGCGGGCGGCAGCCTGGAAATGGTGCAGCTGTGGGTTAACCTGCCGGCAAAAGACAAAATGACCACGCCTGGCTATCAGCCGATTACCGACGGCGATATTCCGCTGGTCGATTTGCCGGACAATGCCGGTCAAGTTCGCGTGATTGCCGGTGAGTTTGACGGGACCAAAGGCCCGGCCAGGACCTTTTCGCCAATCAGCATTTGGGATTTGCGTCTTAACCCGCAGGGCGTCACCCAGTTAGCGGTGAAAGACGGCTGGAACACTGCGTTGGTGGTGCTGAAAGGCACGGTGCTGGTCAACGGTGAAGAGGTGGCTCGCGAAGCGCAGTTGGTGGTGCTGGATGCTAAAGGCGAAAGCGTGACCCTTGAAGCCAATAATGACGCGGTGGTTCTGCTGCTCAGCGGTGAGCCTCTGAATGAGCCGGTGGTGGGTTATGGCCCGTTCGTGATGAACACCAAAGAGGAAATTCATCAGGCCATCGATGATTTTAATCAGGGCCGTTTCGGCAAAGACATCGCGTAAACTTTTCCCCCGGCGAGGCATCGTGCGGGGGATATCTTTTCCTATACCCATCCGCGGGGCTAATGTTAGGCTATAGCCCACTTTTTTCTCACAAGCCCGAGCGATGCAAACCAGTCCTTTACTCTCAGCCCTTATGGAATCCCTGCGCTGCCTGCCCGGCGTTGGCCCAAAATCCGCCCAGCGTATGGCGTTTGCCCTTTTACAGCGCGACCGCAGCGGCGGCATGCGTCTGGCTCAGGCGCTGACCCGCGCGATGTCCGAGATTGGCCACTGTGCGGATTGCCGTACCTTTACCGAGCAGGAAGTTTGCTCCATTTGTTCCAACCCGCGTCGCCAGGAAAACGGCCAGATTTGTGTGGTGGAAAGTCCGGCGGATATTCACGCCATTGAGCAAACCGGCCAGTTCTCAGGCCGCTATTTTGTCTTAATGGGGCATCTCTCGCCGCTGGACGGCATTGGCCCGAACGACATTGGACTGGATCGCCTTGAGCAGCGCCTTGCCAGCGAGCCGATGAAAGAAGTTATTCTTGCCACCAACCCGACGGTAGAAGGCGAAGCCACTGCGAACTACATTGCCGAGCTGTGCGCGCAGTACGGCGTTGAAGCCAGCCGTATCGCTCATGGTGTGCCGGTGGGCGGCGAGCTGGAAATGGTGGACGGCACTACGCTTTCGCACTCACTGATCGGTCGTCATAAGATTAATTTTTAATCGCCTGGGGGAGGTTTTTGCCTCCTCCTGCTTGAAAAGGCACAAATCGCTACCATATCCCCCTCAACGTTTTCTTCATCCCGTATGATTTTGTTGAGGTATCAATGACCATGAAAGGACAAGAGACCCGCGGTTTTCAGTCAGAGGTAAAACAGCTTCTGCACCTGATGATCCACTCTCTGTATTCAAACAAAGAAATCTTCCTGCGTGAGCTGATCTCCAACGCCTCCGATGCGGCAGACAAGCTGCGCTTCCGCGCCCTGTCTAACGCCAACCTCTACGAAGGTGACGGTGAGCTGCGCGTTCGTGTCTCCTTTGACAAAGACAAGCGCACCCTGACCATTGCCGACAACGGCATCGGCATGACCCGCGATGAAGTCATTGATCATCTGGGCACCATTGCGAAATCCGGCACCAAAGCTTTCCTCGAGTCTATGGGCTCCGACCAGGCGAAAGATAGCCAGCTTATCGGGCAGTTCGGCGTAGGCTTCTACTCTGCGTTTATCGTGGCGGACAAAGTCACCGTTCGCACTCGCGCCGCCGGTGCTAACGCGGAGCAGGGCGTGTTCTGGGAGTCTGAAGGCGCGGGCGAATACACCGTGGCCGACATCGAGAAAGCCGATCGCGGCACCGAAATCACGCTGCACTTGCGTGAAGGTGAAGATGAATTCCTGGACGACTGGCGCGTTCGCTCCATCATCAGCAAATATTCTGACCATATCGCTCTGCCGGTTGAGATTGAACAGCAGGAAGAAAAAGACGGTGAAACCATCGTCAGTTGGGAAAAAATCAACAAAGCTCAGGCGCTGTGGACTCGCAGCAAGTCTGAAGTCAGCGATGACGAATACAAAGAGTTCTACAAGCACATCGCCCACGACTTTACCGACCCGATTGCCTGGAGCCACAACCGCGTGGAAGGTAAGCAGGAGTACACCAGCCTGCTGTACATCCCTTCTCAGGCACCGTGGGATATGTGGAACCGTGACCATAAACACGGGCTGAAACTCTACGTGCAGCGCGTGTTTATCATGGACGATGCCGAACAGTTCATGCCGAACTACCTGCGTTTCGTGCGTGGCCTGATAGATTCTAACGATCTGCCGCTGAACGTTTCCCGTGAAATCCTGCAGGACAGCCGCGTGACTCAGAACCTGCGTAGCGCGCTGACCAAGCGTGTGCTGCAGATGCTGGACAAGCTGGCAAAAGACGATGCCGAGAAATACCAGACTTTCTGGAAAAACTTTGGCCTCGTGCTGAAAGAAGGCCCGGCGGAAGATAACGCGAACCAGGAAGCTATCGCTAAGCTGCTGCGCTTCGCGACCACGCACAACGACTCCTCCGCGCAGACCGTGTCGCTGGAAGAGTATGTCTCCCGCATGAAAGAAGGCCAGGAGAAGATCTACTACATCACCGCCGACAGCTACGCGGCGGCGAAGAGCAGCCCGCATCTGGAACTGCTGCGTAAGAAAGGCATCGAAGTTCTGCTGCTTTCCGATCGCATCGACGAGTGGATGATGAGCTATCTGACCGAGTTCGACGGCAAGGCATTCCAGTCAGTCAGCAAGACCGACGAATCGCTGGATAAGCTGACGGACGAAGAGACCGAAGAAGCGAAAGAAGCCGAGAAGGCGCTGGAGCCGTTCGTGGACCGCGTGAAAACCCTGCTGGGCGAGCGCGTGAAGGAAGTGCGTCTGACTCATCGCCTGACCGATACCCCGGCGATCGTGACCACCGACAGCAACGACATGAGCACCCAGATGGCGAAACTGTTCGCTGCTGCGGGCCAGGAAGTGCCGGAAGTGAAGTACATCTTCGAGCTTAACCCGGAACATGCGCTGGTGAAACGCGCTGCGGATACGCAGGATGACGCGCAGTTCGGTGAGTGGGTTGAGCTGCTGCTTGACCAGGCGCTGTTAGCCGAGCGTGGCCAGCTGGAAGATCCTAACCAGTTCATCCGCCGCATGAACCAGCTGCTGGTTTCTTAAGTCGGGTGATTGTCTGATAAAAACCACCTGCATCGGCAGGTGGTTTTTTTTACTTAAATATTCAGGCACAGTAATTACAGAATAAAAAGTAAGGTTTTTTTTCTGTCGGAATACGGGTTATGGGTGTTGAATTTAAGATATTACAGCCACTTTATTTTGCTTTCCCAACCTTTAAGTTCCATGCACTGATTAAATAACTGATCCCGGCTTTCGCTATTCACGTCCATCACATAGCTTTCTATTTCTGGCTTTTTTACCGCCCGGGTTTTCTCGCCATCACAGTCATCTTTTTTAGTACAGGCTTCGTAGTAAGTGGTGTACTTAGTACGTTGTGCAACCTCATTCCTCACCGGAAAAGCCTGCCGGGACTGGATTTCACAGTCGCCACGTGCGCTGGTGTACTCCTGCGCGTTACTGCGGGTTTTTACCCACTGAGATGTGCATCCGCTAAGCAGTAAACAACAGATAATGGCAATTAAGGTCTTATTCATGGCGGGCGCTCTTCCTCTTAGCAAAATAGATCTCCTGATTAACAGCCTGACGCTAAAGCGCGTCGGCAGGCTGCGCTGGCCGTCATTATAATTGCTGTACATAAACCATATCTATATAGCGAGCCTTTTTCAGCAAGCCTGACGGTTCATGAATTACCAGACGAAGACCTTATTATTCCCCGATGAGATAAGGGATAAGTCAGCTGTTGTAAAATAAAAACGCTACCCGGCTGAACCGATTCTGGCTTCAGTCAGGGCCGATAAGTGGTCGGGATTCGGGCGGAATCGAGGTCCGGGCTTCAGCCTGAGGGCCTCCCTTCCTTGTGATGATACCGCCTTTAGTGGTATGGTTTTCGCCTCAAATTCGATTGAATAATTAAATGTATGGGGAATTACGCAATGCGTATCATTCTGCTCGGCGCGCCGGGCGCAGGTAAAGGGACTCAGGCTCAGTTCATCATGGAGAAATACGGCATTCCGCAAATCTCCACCGGTGATATGCTGCGTGCCGCGGTCAAATCTGGTTCAGAACTGGGTAAACAGGCCAAAGACATCATGGATGCTGGCAAACTGGTGACCGATGAGCTGGTTATCGCCCTGGTTAAAGAGCGCATTGCGCAGGAAGACTGCCGTAACGGTTTCCTGCTGGACGGTTTCCCACGCACTATCCCGCAGGCAGACGCCATGAAAGAAGCGGGCATCAACGTTGACTTCGTGCTGGAGTTCGACGTGCCTGACGAGCTGATCGTTGACCGCATCGTGGGTCGCCGCGTGCACGCTGCTTCCGGCCGCGTTTACCACATCAAATTCAACCCGCCTAAGGTTGAAGGTAAAGACGATGTGACCGGCGAAGAGCTGACCACCCGTAAAGACGACCAGGAAGAGACCGTGCGTAAACGCCTGGTGGAATACCATCAGATGACCGCGCCGCTGATCGGCTACTACTCTAAAGAAGCGCAGGCGGGTAACACCCAATACGCTAAAGTTGACGGCACCCAGGCCGTGGCTGACGTGCGCGCTGAGCTGGAAAAAATCCTCGGATAATTTCCCGCCGCAAAAATGAATACCAGGGCATGCCCTGGTATTTTTTTGCCCCTATTTTCCCCTTTCACTGTAATCGGTTCTCGTTTCGCTCTTTTACGTTACAATTGACGGCAATTTATAGATAAGGGGTGGGAATGAATCAGGAAAAAATTGGCATCTTACTGGCTAACCTTGGTACGCCGAGCGCCCCGACGCCGGCGGCGGTCAACCGCTATCTTCGTCAGTTCCTGAGCGATAAGCGCGTGGTCGATACGCCCCGCTTGCTTTGGTGGCCGCTGCTGCGCGGCGTCATTCTGCCGATCCGTTCACCGCGTGTCGCCAAACTCTACCAGTCCATCTGGATGGAAGAAGGCTCGCCGCTGATGGTTTACAGCCGTCGGCAGGAAAAAGCGCTGGCGCAGCAGCTGCCGGACACGCCGGTTGCGCTGGGGATGAGCTACGGTGAACCGTCGCTCAAAAGCGCCGTGGACGACCTCCTGGCGCAGAACGTGACGCACATTGTGGTGCTGCCGCTTTATCCTCAGTTTTCCTGCTCAACCGTGGCGGCAGTATGGGATGAGCTGGGGCGAATCTTTGCCGATTACCGCAGCCTGCCTTCTCTTTCTCTGATTCGCGACTACGCGACAGAGCCGGCGTACATCAACGCACTGGCGGCCTCCGTCAAACGCTCTTTTGCCGAACACGGTGAGCCAGACGTGCTGCTGCTTTCCTATCATGGTATTCCACAGCGCTATGCCAATGAAGGCGATGACTACCCGCAGCGCTGCCGCGACACCACCCGTGAACTGCTGAGCGCTCTTGAGCTGCCGCCGGAAAAAGTGATGATGACCTACCAGTCCCGCTTTGGTCGCGAGCCCTGGCTGATGCCGTACACCGACGAAACGTTGAAAATGCTGGCCGAAAAGGGCGTGAAGCATATTCAGGTGATGTGCCCGGGCTTCTCCGCTGACTGCCTGGAAACGCTGGAAGAGATGGCGGTCCAGAACCGGGAAGTGTTTATTGAGGCGGGCGGCACGAAATATGAGTACATTCCGGCGCTGAACGACGATCCGGCTCATATCGCGATGATGATGGATCTGGTGGATCGGTATCGCAAATAGAATCCTGAGGCGGGGAATGTTACTATTCTCCGCCTCATTATTCAGCCCCGTAACGACACCATGAAATTTCCCGGTAAACGCAAATCCAAACACTACTTCCCCGTCAGCGCCCGCGATCCGCTCCTACAGCAAACTCAGCCTGAGGCCGAAAGTGGCTCTTCCTGGGTGGTCGGTATTGACCAGACGCTGGTCGACATTGAAGCCAAAGTGGACGATGAATTTGTACAGCGCTACGGGCTGAGTTTTGGTCACTCTCTGGTGATTGAGGATGATGTGGCCGATGCGCTCTACAAAGAGCTGGTGGATAGCAATCTGATTACCCACCAGTTTGCCGGGGGCACCATCGGCAATACCATGCACAATTACTCGGTGCTGGCCGATGACCGCTCGGTGCTGCTTGGCGTGATGTGCCGGAATGTCGAGATCGGCAGCTACGCCTACCGCTACCTCTGCAATACCTCCAGCCGGACCGACCTTAACTACTTGCAGGGCGTTGACGGCCCGATTGGCCGCTGCTTTACGCTGATTGGCGATCAGGGCGAGCGTACTTTTGCCATCAGTCCTGGCCACATGAACCAGCTATGTGCAGAAAGCATCCCGGAAGAGGTGATTGCCGGGGCATCCGCGCTGGTGCTGACCTCTTATCTGGTACGCTGCAAGCCGGGCGAGCCGATGCCGGACGCCACTATGCAGGCGATTGCCTGGGCGAAGAAACACAACGTGCCGGTGGTGCTGACCCTGGGCACCAAGTACGTGATTGCCGAGAACCCGGCCTGGTGGCAGGCCTTCCTGAGCGATCACGTTTCGATTCTGGCGATGAACGAAGAAGAGGGTGAAGCGCTAACCGGTGAAAGCGATCCGCTGCTGGCCGCCGACAAGGCGCTGGACTGGGTTGACCTGGTGCTTTGCACCGCCGGGCCTGTGGGCCTTTATATGGCTGGCTACACCGAAGAAACCGCGAAGCGTAAAACCCAGCACCCACTTCTGCCGGGTGCGA
The DNA here is from genome assembly GCA_023014435.1 of Amanita fuliginea. Lineage (NCBI taxonomy): Eukaryota > Fungi > Basidiomycota > Agaricomycetes > Agaricales > Amanitaceae > Amanita > Amanita fuliginea. Next base: position 171,453 of record JAEBUQ010000004.1, read on the forward strand.
TTGCTGAATTTAACCAGTTTGAATTTAGCCGCGCGATGCGCCTGAAAGACTGCGCTGAACCGCTGCGAATCTACTCCCACATCGCCCCATACATGGGCGGCCCGGAGAAGATCATGAACACCAACGGCGCGGGAGACGGAGCGCTTGCGGCACTGCTGCACGATATCACCGCCAACAATTACCACCGCAGTAACGTGCCGAACTCCAGCAAACATAAGCTGACCTGGCTGACTTATTCCTCGCTGGCCCAGGTGTGTAAATACGCTAACCGAGTGAGCTATCAGGTACTGAATCAGCATTCGCCACGCCTGACGCGCGGCCTGCCTGAGCGGGAAGACAGTCTCGAAGAGTCTTACTGGGAACGTTAAGTTGAAGCGCTGGGCCATAACGCTCAGCTTTTGTTGAAACGGGCAGGTGCAAGACCTGCCCAAAAAACCATTAACCCGTCACCGCTTCTTGTGCGACCGGCGGCACCAGCAGCCCCAGCATGGTATTGGCAATCTCCCTTTCTCCCATCACCACCTGATTAGCGCCACGCTCGGTGATGTAATCCACCTCGTCGTCGTAATGCGCGCGGGCGATGATTTCGATATCCGGGCATTTTGCTCTGGCTGTTGCGACGATTTCACCGGCTTCGTAGCCGTTAGGGATCGTCAGCAGCAGCCAGCGTGCGCAGTCCAGATGCGCCAGATTCATGATCTCTTCGTTTGCGGCATTGCCCAGCACGGCGCGGATGCCACGCTCGCGCAGCTCATCCACGCGGCTGCGGGAGGTTTCAATCACCACTAATGGCACACCTTCGGCCAGCAGCTTCTCGCCCAGCAGGCTGCCGACGCGGCCATAGCCGACCAGCAGTGCGTGGTTGCAGATATCCACCGGGATTTGTTTTTCTTCCTCGATGGCCTCTTCCAGAGTTTGCTCGTCCAGCGTTTCTGTTTTTTCGAGATAACGCTCAAGCACGGCAAACAGAATTGGGTTCAGCATAATCGACAGAATTGCGCCAGCCAGCACCAAATTCTGCCCCGTTTGCGGCAGCAGATTCAGCGCCATGCCGAGACCGGCCAGGATAAAGGCGAACTCACCGATCTGCGCGAGGCTGGTGGCGATGGTCAGCGCGGTACGTTGGGAGTGGCCAAACATGCGCACCAGCAGGAACGCGGCCAGCGACTTACCGAAGATGATGATGGCCAGCGTGCCCAGTACCGCCAACGGTTCCTGTATCAGAATCAGCGGATCAAACAGCATGCCGACGGAAACAAAGAACAGCACCGCAAACGCATCGCGCAACGGCAGGGTGTCGTGCGCCGCACGGTGGCTCAGCTCGGACTCATTCAGCACCATACCGGCAAAGAAGGCACCTAGCGCAAAGGAGACATCAAACAATTCAACCGCGCCGAATGCGATACCCAGCGCCAGCGCCAGCACGGAAAGGGTAAACAGCTCGCGGGAGCCTGTTGCTGCGCTACGAGCCAGAATCCACGGCACAAGGCGGCGGCCTACCAGCATCATCAGGGCAATAAAGGCAGCGACCTTCCCGATGGTGATCGCCATATCCAGGCTCAGGGAAGCCAGACCAACGTCGCCTTTTTCCAGCATCCCGGCGACGGCGGGTAACAGCACCAGCGTCAACACCATCACCAGGTCTTCAACAATCAGCCAGCCGATGGCAATCTGCCCTCGCTGGGTGTCAATTAGCTGCCTTTCTTCCAGCGCGCGCAGCAGCACGACGGTACTTGCCGTCGATAAACAAAGCCCAAAGACGATACCGGTTATCACCGACCAGCCCATCAGCCAGGAAAGCGCCATGCCCAGCAGCGTCGCGACGCCTATTTGCGCGATAGCGCCGGGGATGGCGATGGCCTTTACCGCCATCAAATCCTTCAATGAAAAATGCAGCCCGACGCCGAACATCAGCAGAATCACGCCTAATTCCGCCAGCTCAGGGGCAAGTTTGGTATCAGCAACAAAACCGGGAGTAAAAGGTCCCGCCAGCACGCCAGCTAATAAATAGCCCACCAGCGGAGATATGCGCAGCTTGTTAGCCAGCATACCCAGTAAAAAAGCGAGCACGAGACCACCAACAATGGTGGTGATAAGCGGTGTGGCGTGATGCATTCCGTCTCCTTTGGTTGGCCGATGTTCCAAAACGTTCTGTTACACAGTTTATGACAAATTCTTTATCGGCGTTTATGAATAATTGTTGAATTTTGAATAAAAAGCGCATTTCGATAAAAAATAGGCTCTGAGTAGCATTTAACTCAGTTATCTGGGGCGACTACCAGAAGGGTATGGAGACAGGAGGCGGCCAAAGCAATACTTTGGCCGCTAAAATCTACGCTTTGTGGCGATTATCGGGCAGGAATATTGTCATAATGCCGAGTAGCGGCAGGAAGGCACATATTTTGTAGACCAACTCGATGCTGGTGTGGTCAGCAATTAACCCAAGCACCGCTGCACCCAGCCCGCCCATACCGAAGGCGAAGCCGAAAAAGAGCCCGGAAACCATACCGATACGGCCAGGAAGCAGTTCCTGGGCATACACCAGGATGGCGGAGAACGCGGAGGCCAAAATAAAGCCAATGATCACCGTCAGGACGCCCGTCCAGTAAAGTGAGGCGTAGGGTAAAACAAGGGTAAATGGCGCCACGCCGAGGATAGAGCCCCAAATCACGTATTTTCTGCCAATTTTATCCCCCACAGGGCCACCGATCACCGTGCCTGCTGCGACGGCAAACAGGAAAGCGAACAGGTGAATTTGGGCGTTTTGGACGGATAATCCGAATTTTTGCATCAGGTAGAAAGTGAAATAGCTGCTGATGCTCGCCATATAAAAGTATTTAGAGAAGATAAGCAGCAGCAAAATAGAGACTGCCAGAATCACTTTGTTGCGCGGCAGCGGGTTGACCACCGGCACGGCAGGGCGGCTTTTGGCGATTTTATGCTGAGCGGCGTACCAGCGGCTAATTTGCAGCAGAACCACGATGGCCAGCAGGGCGGCGAGCACGAACCACGCCACGTTACCTTTGCCGTAAGGCGCGATAATAATAGCTGCCAGCAATGGCCCCAGAGAGCTACCGAAGTTACCGCCCACCTGGAACAGCGACTGCGCAAGCCCGTGACGGCCACCGGATGCCATACGCGCCACGCGCGAGGACTCAGGGTGGAAGACGGACGAACCGGTACCCACCAAAGCAGCTGCTACCAGAACGGCCGGGAAGCTGCCCGCCAGCGCCAGCAGCACCAGGCCGCAGAGGGTAAAGCACATGCCAATCGGCAGCGACCACGGCATTGGGTATTTATCGGTGTAGTAGCCCACCAGCGGTTGCAGCAGCGATGAAGAGAGCTGGAAGGTCAGGGTGATCATCCCGATTTGCATAAAGCTCAGGGAGAATTCGGCCTGTAGTAGCGGGTAAATAGCCAGAATCAGCGACTGGATCATGTCGTTAAGCAGGTGGGAGAGGCTTATAGCGCCGAGGATCCCAAATGCGGTGCGCGCTTTTTTTTGCTCCGGGGGCGTACCCGGCTGCGTGAGGGTTTGAGAGCTTGCCATAATTACCTGTACTAACGGTTATTGTTTTTAGAACGGGCGACGCAGGAAATCGCCCGGAAGAAATTCTTACCCTGCTAACATACTCGCGCAGGGGATTTGAAGAAAGTCGCATTTCGGAAAAGATAGCTGTCTATCCTGTTAGCTATCTGTTATTTCTGCGCAGTTACATTTTGACATGGAGATTTGCAATGCGGTTTGCTGCGAAAACAATCACCACGGCGCTGCTGGTGGCATTGAGTTTAACCAGCGCTTCAGCGCTGGCCTGGGAAACAGACAAGATCTATAAAATTACCATTCTTCATACTAACGACCATCACGGTCACTTCTGGCGGAATGAGTACGGAGAATACGGCCTGGCAGCGCAAAAAACTCTGGTAGACAGCGTGCGTAAAGAAGTCGCGGCGGAAGGCGGCAGCGTGCTGTTGCTGTCCGGCGGCGATATCAACACCGGCGTGCCGGAATCCGACCTGCAGGATGCTGAACCAGACTTTCGCGGCATGAGCCTGATTGGCTATGACGCCATGGCCGTCGGTAACCACGAATTCGACAACCCACTGTCCGTGCTGCGGCAGCAGGAAAAATGGGCGAAATTCCCGCTGCTGTCCGCCAACATTTATCAGAAAAGTACCGGTGAGCGCCTGTTTAAACCCTACGCTATTTTTAAACCTCAGGGCATTAAAGTGGCGGTTATCGGCCTGACCACCGACGACACGGCCAAAATCGGCAACCCGGAATACTTCACCGACATCGAATTCCGCAAACCTGCGGAGGAAGCCAAACTGGTGATTCAGGAGCTGCAGGGCACCGAAAAACCTGACGTGATCATCGCTGCGACCCACATGGGCCACTACGATAACGGCAACCACGGATCAAATGCGCCTGGCGATGTTGAAATGGCTAGAAGCCTGCCAGAAGGCGCGCTGACGATGATTGTGGGTGGTCACTCACAGGATCCGGTCTGCATGGCGCAGGAAAACCAGAAGCAGAAAGATTATGTGCCGGGCACACCGTGCGCGCCGGACAGGCAAAACGGCACCTGGATTGTGCAGGCGCATGAGTGGGGGAAATACGTCGGGCGGGCAGATTTTGAGTTCCGCAACGGCGAGATGAAGCTGGTGCACTATCAGCTGATCCCCATCAACCTGAAAAAGAAAATCACCTACGATAACGGGCAAAGTGAGCGCGTACTTTACACGCCTGAAATCGCCGAAAGCCAGCAGATGCTCGCCCTGCTGACGCCGTTCCAGAACAAAGGCCAGGCCGCGCTGAAGGTGAAAGTGGGTAGCGTGAACGGGCATCTGGAAGGGGACCGCAGCAAAGTGCGCTTTGTGCAGACCAACCTGGCGCGCGTATTGCTGGCGGCACAGATGGCGCGCACCAGCGCGGACTTTGCGGTGATGAGCGGCGGTGGCGTGCGTGATTCCATCGAAGCCGGGAATATTACCTATAAAGATGTGCTCAAGGTGCAGCCGTTCGGCAACACCGTGGTTTATATCGACATGAACGGCAAAGACGTTGAGGAATACCTGACGGCGGTGGCGCAGAAAACGCCGGACTCCGGGGCTTACCCGCAGTTCTCTAACGTCAGCTTCACCTCTACCGGCGGCAAGCTGAGCAACCTGAAAATCAAAGACCAGCCGATTGATCCGGCCAAAACCTACCGCATGGCGACGCTGAGTTTCAACGGCACCGGCGGCGATGGTTACCCGGAAATCGATAAAAAGCCGGGCTACGTCAACACCGGGTTTGTTGATGCGGAAGTCCTGAAACAGTACATCGAACAGAACTCCCCGCTGGACGTAAATGCTTACCAACCTAAGGGCGAGGTAAGCTGGAACTAAGCGTTAATCGCGGCGGGCGATATCGGCGAAGCTGGCATCCAGCAGCTTCGCCAGGTCGCTTGCCGCGAGTTCGATATCCAGCCCGCGCTTGCCGCCGGAAATGTAGATGCTGGCAAACTCTTGTGCCGGGGCATCAATCACCGTCGGCAGGCGTTTTTTCTGCCCCAGCGGACTGATGCCGCCCACCAGATAACCGGTGATTCGCTGCGCGACCATCGGGTCCGCCATTTCAACTTTCTTCACGCCCAGCGCCTTAGCGACCTTTTTCAGGTCAAGCTGCCCGGCAACCGGCGTCACCGCCACGGCCAGATGTTTCATGTCGCCATTCAGCGCCACAAGCAGCGTTTTATAGACCTGGTCGGCATTCAGCCCCAGCTTACGGACCACTTCGTCGCCAAAGTTGGTTTCCAGCGGATCGTGCTCATAGGCATGAATTTGAAAGCTGATTTTGTTTTTTTCGAGGAGTTTTACCGCGGGAGTCATGGTTTCCTTCTTTATTCGTTGTTTTGAAAACGCACAAAATAGTAATCATAGTGATATACTTGACGAGTAATATAGCGCTACACAATAGTGATGGCGTAAACCATCACATTGAGCGACAATTCAGCTTCGGTTGCTTCGGCAGCCGGGATAAACAGAATAATAAATGAAATTCCTCTTTGACGGGCCAATAGAAATATTGGCCATTTTTTTATCCTTTTTTCAGCATTTCTGGCAGGTTACCTTCGCCATAAAGGTGCAGCGCCCCGACGGCAACTACATAGCGCCCGGCGGGTAACTGTTGGAGAAACGCCTGCCACTGGCGGTTTCTCTGGTGCATTAAAACGTCATACAGCGCATCGCCAAAGGTGTTCGGCAGCGCGATATTGCCCTGCTGCGGCGGCGTTTCCAGCCACCAGCCGATCATGATTTGCAGCAGCCGCGCGTTGGTGTGCCAGTGTTCCAGCGTGTCGTTCAGCAGCGGCAGCCCGCCCTCAGGCAACCCCTTCAGTAACTCTATCTGGCTTTGCGCGCCTTCAAGCTCGGTGACCGGTACGCCGTAGCGTTGTGCGGCTTCCAGCAACTGATAGTCAATGCCGTAGTCGGGGCGGAGGCCAAGCCGCTGGGCCTGGTGCGCCTGTAAAATCAGTGCCACTTGCCAGGCCGGCTGGTGCTCAATGCTGCTCAGCGAAATACCTAACTCGCTGCAAAGGCTCAGCACCTGCTGGTAATCGTCGGGAGCCAGACGCGCCTCCAGCTCGATGTCCTCCGCTATTTCGCTGAACGGCGAATCGCCGGAGCGGATATCCGCCTCAACAATCAGCGCATCTGCCGCGCGAAGTTTGTCCACCAGGCGGGCGGAAAGCGGAGCCATGTCCCGGGTGCCCATATGAATGCTGCCCACGAGGTGCAAATGGCGTTTGCCGGGGAGCGTGATATCAAGGGCAGGCCAGGGATAAGTAGAGGCTGTCAGGCTGGAAAACAGTGCGCTAAGACGTTGGAACAAACCCATATCGCGATTCCCTGGCTAAAAAGCCATGCTAACGTCCTGGGCTGGAAGGGGAAAGGAAAAAGTCGGCCTTCCGCTCAAAAGGAGAAGGGAAGGCCGCAGAGAAGTTAGTCTTTCGGTTTAAAGCGCAGCAGGCGGTTGGCATTGCTGACCACGGTGATGGAAGACAGCGCCATCGCGGCACCGGCAACCACCGGGTTGAGCAGAGTGCCGGTCAGCGGATACAGCACGCCCGCGGCAATCGGAATGCCAAGCGAGTTGTACACGAAGGCCCCCATCAGGTTTTGCTTCATGTTCCGCAGCGTGGCTTTGGAAATGGCCAGCGCATCGGCAACGCCTGCCAGACTGTGGCGCATCAGAGTAATGGCGGCGGTTTCAATGGCGACGTCGCTGCCGCCACCCATCGCAATCCCTACCTCGGCCTGAGCCAGCGCCGGGGCATCGTTAATGCCGTCGCCCACCATCGCCACCTGGCGGCCCTGCTGCTGCAACTGCTTGATAGCATCAGCCTTACCGTCCGGCAGCACGCCCGCAATCACCTCGTCAATGCCAACTTCTTTGGCAATCGCGTTGGCGGTAACCGGGTTATCGCCGGTGAGCATGACCAGGCGGTAGCCATTGCGGTGCAGGCGCTGGAGTGCACTGAGGCTGTCGCTGCGAAGCGGGTCGCGGATGGCTAACAGCGCCATGAGCTGGCCGTCTACCGCCAGCAGTACCGGAGTTGCCCCCAGGCGAGCCTGAGCATCAATGCTGTCGGCAAGCGGCTGAGTGTCCACGCCCTGCTCGTCGAGCAACGCTTTGTTGCCCAGCAGCAGTTTGTGCCCGTCCACGTCACCGCTGACGCCAAGCCCGCGCAAAGTGCGGAACGACGTCACTTCCGGCAGCGTTGAACCGCCTGCTTTTTCAATAATGGCGCGAGCCAGCGGGTGGCTTGAACCTTGCTCAAGCGCGGCTGCAAGGCGTATCGCTTGTACCTCATCCACGCCGGAGCGGGTTTCCACGGCAACCACCTGCGGTTTGCCTTCGGTCAGCGTGCCCGTTTTGTCAAAGACCACGGTATCCAGCGTGCTGGCGCGCTGCAGGGCATCGGCATCACGAACCAGAACGCCAAACTCTGCGGCACGGCCCACGCCTGAAATAATCGACATCGGCGTGGCAAGGCCCAGGGCGCAAGGACAGGCGATAATCAGCACCGTGGTGGCGATAACCAGGGTGTAAACGATCTGTGGTGCAGGACCGACGAAGTACCAGATGGCGGCGCTGATCAGCGCAATAGCCACCACGACCGGCACAAATACGGCAGAAATTTTATCGGCAAGCTGGCCGATTTCCGGCTTGCTGCTCTGCGCCTGGCGAACCATGCGGATAATGCGCGACAGCGTGGTGTGGCTGCCGGTGGCGGTGGCGGTGAACAGCACGCTGCCGTCCTGCACCACGGTACCGGCGTGAATGCCATCGCCGTTTGATTTTTGCATCGGCACCGGTTCACCGGTCAGCATCGCTTCGTCGAACCAGGCTTCGCCCTGGGTGATTTCCCCGTCAACCGGCACGCGGTCGCCGGTGGTCAGGCGCAGCGTCATTCCGGCGGTGACTTCCGCCAGCGGTAAAGTTTTCTCGCCTTCTTCCGTCACCACTCGCGCGGTCGGCGGCGTTAAGTCCAGCAGGCGTTCAAGCGCTTTAGAAGAACGTTGACGGGCTCGCTGCTCAAGCATATGGCCGAGGTTAATCAGGCCGATGATCATCGCGCTGGCCTCGTAGTAGAGGTGGCGGGCTTCCATCGGGAAGTGCTGCGGCCAGATATTCACGGTAATCGAATAGAGCCAGGCCGAGCCGGTACCGAGGGCGACGAGCGTGTCCATGGTAGCCGCGCGGTTCATCAGGCTGCGCCAGGCGCTACGGTAAAAATGACCGCCGGCAAAGACCATCACCGCAAGGGTAGTAATACCGATGGTCAGCCACAGGGAGCGGTTGTTCTCGGTGACCATCATATTGTCGCCGATCATGCCCCAGACCATCACCGGGATCCCGACGGCAAGGGCGACAATCGCCTGCCAGCGGAAGCGTTTCATCGCGGCGTTCGCCGTTTCTTGCTGGCGCTCGCGGCGTTTCTGATCGTCTTCAATCGCTTCGGCTCCGTAGCCGGCACTTTCCACGGCTTTGACCAGCGATTCTGCGGAGGCGGTGCCCATCACCAGCGCACTGCGCTCCGCAAGGTTAACCCGTGCCTGGCTGACGCCCGGTACATTTTGTAAGGCATTTTGCACCCGGGAGACACAGCTGGCGCAGCTCATACCGTTGATCAGCAACTGCTGGCTGTCATCGTCGGTAGACGCTGCCGGAAGCGAAGGGGCGACCGCTGTCAGTGCTTCCGACGGAGTTGATGACTCTGCCAGCGGTTCAGCCTTTGGGTGGCTGGCGACTTCTGCGCCGTATCCCGCTTGTTGGACAGTTTCCACTAACGCTTCCGGCGTAGCGCTGCCGGTAACGCGGGCGTGGGTTTGGGTGACTTCAGCCTGCTCAACGTCTGCACGCTGCTCGAGGCTCTCTTTGACGCGTTTAACACAATGGCCGCAGGTCAGGCCATCCAGATTCAGATCCACAATGTGTGACATCGCAAGACTCCTGTATGATGGTGAGGTGAAATATTGACCGAAAGGATGATTCGGTTAACTATGAAAGAGGTTAAACCTTCCATCAAGGGGAAGGTCAAGGAGCAAAAATGAATATTAGCGATGTGGCGAAAAAAACCGGGCTAACCAGCAAGGCGATTCGTTTTTACGAAGAGAAAGGGCTGGTGACGCCGCCGTTTCGCGCCGACAACGGCTACCGTAGCTATACGCAAAAGCATCTCGATGAGCTGACGCTGCTGCGCCAGGCCCGTCAGGTCGGATTTAATCTGGAAGAGTGCAAAGAGCTGGTGAGCCTGTTTAACGATCCGGCCCGGCACAGCGCGGACGTAAAAGCCCGCACCTTGCAGAAAGTCGCGGATATCGAACGGCACATTATTGAGCTGCAGAATATGCGCCAGCATTTGCTGACGCTGGCAGAGGCCTGCCCGGGCGATGACAGCGCCGATTGCCCGATCATCGACAATCTTTCCGGCTGCTGCCATCGCCACGAGGTAAACTAAACCGCTTTAATTTTGAGCGTAATGCCTTCCACGGCCAGCACCACAACTTCACTGCCCGCCGGTAAATCTTCATCGGCGGTCACAGGCCAACTGCTGTCGGCCACGCGAACATGTCCCCGGCCATTGACCAGCGCCGCTTCCAGGCGGAAGCGGCGGCCCACCAGTTGCTGCCCGCGCTGATTCAGCACTTCCCCCGGAATTTGCTGCTTGCGGCTGGACAGCCAGCGCCACCAGAGAAAGGCGGCGACCAGCGTCAACAGGGCAAAGCAGACGCCCTGTGTTTCCCAGCCAAGCGGCAGCAGCCAGACCAGCAGGCCGGTGATCACTGCCGCCACGCCGCTCCACAGCAGATAGCCGCTGGCGCCGAGCATCTCCGCCGCCAGCAGCAGTCCGCCAAGCGCAAGCCAGAAGACGTGTGGATGCGCGAGAATGCTGTCGATCATTTTTTACGCTCGGTGCCGCTCTGGGCGATAAGTTCGCTGATCCCGGCGATGGAGCCCATCAGGCTGGAGGCATCCAGCGGCATCAGCACCACTTTACTGTTATTGGCCGACCCGATTTGCTGCAGCGCGTCGGTGTATTTCTGGGCCACGAAGTAGTTCACCGCCTGAATATCCCCTTTGGCGATAGCTTCGGACACCATCTGCGTGGCGCGGGCTTCTGCTTCGGCGCTACGCTCGCGGGCTTCCGCTTCGAGGAACGCAGACTGACGTTCACCCTCAGCTTTCAGGATCTTAGACTGCTTTTCACCTTCGGCTTTGACGATCTCCGCCTGGCGGATCCCTTCGGCCTCAAGAATATAGGCGCGCTTGGTACGCTCGGCTTTCATCTGGGCGTTCATCGCGTCAATCAGCTCAGCCGGCGGGCGAACGTCGCGGATTTCGATACGGGTGATTTTAATGCCCCACGGGTTAGTGGCTTCGTCGACGATGTGCAGCAGGCGGGTGTTGATGTTGTCGCGCTGGGACAGCATTTCATCCAGCTCCATTGAGCCTAGCACGGTACGGATGTTGGTCATCGTCAGGTTGATGATCGCCAGCTCAAGGTTGCTGACTTCATAGGCGGCGCGCGGGGCGTCAACCACCTGAATAAAGCACACGGCGTCGATGGCGACGTTGGCGTTATCTTTGGAAATGACTTCCTGCGAAGGGATGTCGAGCACCTGCTCCATCATATTGATTTTGCGGCCCACACGATCCATAAACGGCACCACAAGATTCAGGCCCGGCATCAGGGTTTTGGTGTAGCGGCCAAAGCGTTCGACGGTCCATTGGAAGCCCTGGGGAACGATTTTTACCCCGGCCGCTACAATCACCAGCGCCACGAGAATTAATACGGGGATCACGATAAACATTAAAAAACCTCCTGTTTGTTTTGCATTCAGTCTAACCGCTTAACCTGAAACATTCAGCAACATCCCCTTGCCCGATGAGAATTAATTGCTGCTTTCCCTTTTATTATTCCTGAATGGAATGATTTTCATGGATTAAGTTCATTTCACGCATGGTGTTCGCAGGCGTAGTATCGGATGCTTCGGCTGCTCGCGCTATCGGGCGGGCGGTATTTGGCAAGAACACTTATCCCGGTGAGGAAGCAATGGGAACAATAATAGCTGAGCAGCATCAGGCGAATAACAACCGCTGGCAGAAAATCGTGGAAGAATTAATTTCACCCATGGCGATTGATATTGACGGCAACGGCCCGGCAGATATTCGGGTGAACAATCCAGACTTCTTCAAGCGAATATTACAGGAAGGTTCTCTCGGTCTGGGTGAAAGCTATATGGACGGCTGGTGGGACTGCGACCGGCTGGACATTTTATTTACCCAGATTTTGCGCCACGGCCTGGACAGCAAAATGCCAAAACACTTCTCCGACTTGCTGCGTATTGCCGGGGCCAGAGTTTTTAATTTGCAGTCTCGCAAACGCGCCTGGATAGTCGGCAAAGAGCATTACGATATTGGTAACGATCTGTTTGCGGCGATGCTCGATCCGTATATGCAATATTCCTGCGGCTACTGGAAAGACGCGGAAAATCTGGCAGAGGCCCAGCGTAACAAGCTGCATATGATCTGCGAAAAACTGCAGCTCAAAGCGGGCATGAAGCTGCTGGATATCGGCTGTGGCTGGGGCGGGCTGGCGCAATATGCGGCGCAGGAATATGGCGTCTCCGTCGTCGGCGTGACTATTTCGGCGGAACAGCAAAAAATGGCCCAGGATCGCTGCCGGGGCCTGGACGTGGAGATCCTGCTGCAGGACTATCGCGACCTCAACAGCAAATTTGATCGCATTGTTTCCGTGGGCATGTTCGAACACGTCGGGCCGAAAAACTACAATACCTATTTTGAAGTCGCTGCCCGCAATTTAAAACCTGACGGCCTGTTCCTGCTGCATACCATTGGTTCGAATGAAACGGATTTAAACGTCGACCCGTGGATCAATAAATACATCTTCCCTAACGGCTGTTTGCCCTCAGTGCGCCACATTGCCAGCGCCAGTGAAAAACATTTCATTATGGAAGACTGGCACAATATCGGGGCGGATTACGACAGAACGCTGATGGCCTGGCACGATAATTTCCTCCGCTGCTGGCCTAATATCTCGCGTAATTATGACGAGCGCTTCAAGCGGATGTTTACCTATTATTTGAATGCCTGTGCGGGCGCATTTCGCGCGAGGAATATTCAGCTCTGGCAGGTGCTGTTAAGTCCGAATGGGGTGGACGGCGGGATCCGCGTTTACCGATAAACAAAAGGCCGGAATATCCGGCCTTTTCTGTTTTCAGCTGATTAATACATCAACGCATAAATCTGACGGCGATATTTAGACGCCAGCGCGTCGCCGGTGCCCAGCGCGGCCAGAATCTCCATCATCATTTTGCGTGCCTGGCCGTCGGCGGCCCCCAGGTCTTTTTTCAGGTGGGTATAAAGCAATTCCAGCGCTTCTTCATTCCGGCCAACCTGATGCAGCTGCAGCGCGAGCTGGCTGGCGAGCTGGGCGTTGTCCGGCTCGTTTTGCACCTGCTGCTGCAGCTGCTGAATTTCCGGCGTGTCGGCGGCCTGTTTCAGCAGTTCAATCTGGGAAACCAGCGCCTGATAGCGGGTGTCCTGGTCCTGCAGAGGCACGGTTTTCAGCACCGCTTCGGCGTCTTCGCTGCGGTTCAGGGCAATCTGCACTTCCGCCAGCAGCAGGCCAATTTCGCTGTTCTGGCCGGACAGCTGCCACGCATCTTTCAGCAGCGGCAGCGCTTCGGCGTGTTTGCCTTCCTGCATCAGTTCTACGGCCTGCTGGGCTTTCAGCTCTTCTTCCCGCGGCAGCACTTTGTCGAGCAGGGCGCGAATCGCTTCTTCCGGCTGTGGACCCTGGAAACCGTCCACCGGCTGACCGTTCTGGAACAGATAGACGGTAGGAATAGAGCGCAGGCCAAACTGCGAAGCCACCATTTGCTCGGCGTCGCAGTCAACTTTGGCGAGAATAAACTGGCCGCTGTATTGGGCCGCGAGCTTGTCCAGCACCGGCGTGAGCTGCTCGCAATGTTGGCTGCGGGCAGACCAGAAATAAAACAGTACGGGCTTAGCCATGGACTGTTCCAGCGTCTGGTGCAGGTTCGCTTCGGTAATGTTGATAATGTTTTCTGCGGACATGGGCGATTCTCTGTTAAGCATTTGTTTTTTTACATGGGGGCTGAGGCCGGGACTTCAACTCAGCTCCGTAAAATTTTGTCCATTACGCACGCTGGCAGCAGGCGGCGCAGCACGGTAATCACGTGAGTCACCACGGTCACCGGGTAGCGCAGCTTCGGCCTTGGGCTTTCAAAAGCATGGCGTACTTTCGCTACCACCGCCTCCGGGCCGAGGGTAAACCGTGCGGCAATCCCAGGGTTCTCTACCGGTTTGTCGCTTTGGGTCTGATTGACGTTATCGGTGAAGCGGGTGCGGATCGGCCCCGGTTCAATCAGGCTGACTTTAATCCCGCTATGGCGAAGCTCCATGCGCAGCGCATCGGACCAGGCTTCCAGCGCGTATTTACTGGCGGCATAAGCCCCGCGCCCCGGCGTGGAAATCAGCCCCATCACCGAGCTGGTCATCACGATGCGGCCTTCCTGATGAGGCTGCATGGCCGGCAGCAGCAGCATGGTGAGCTGGTGCGTACCGAAGAAGTTGGTGGCGAATTGCTGTTCAAGCTGTTCGCGGGAGATGGCGTTCAGCGGGCCGTACACGCCGTAGCCGCCGTTATTAAACAGCCCGTACAGGCGGTTGCCGGTGATGGCAATCACTTCGGCGGCGGCGCGTTGGACGCTTTCCGCATCGTCAAGATCGAGTTCAATGCCGGTAAACCCAAGCTGATTCATGCGCTCTACATCGGCCGGTTTGCGGCAGGCGGCGAGAATGTTATAGCCAAGCTTCTGTAACTCCTGCGCGCTGGCTAAGCCAATCCCGCTGGAGCAACCTGTAATTAAAACGGATTTTTGCATAACTTTACCCGAAGGGCGCCCCGATTATTGATCAGTCGTGTTTAACTATCTCGTCATGCCTGACGCGGCAGCGCCGGTTATTTAGAGAGTAACGGAGTCAGCCGCGTCGCCATCCAGTCGGCGATAAACGGCTGAGCATCCCGATTAGGGTGAATGCCGTCATCCTGCATCCATTGCGGTTTCAGATACACCTCCTCCATAAAAAACGGGAGCAAGGGGATATCAAACGCTTTGGCAAGCTGCGGATAAATAGCGCTAAACGCCTCATTATAGCGGCGTCCGTAGTTGGCGGGCAGGCGAATTTGCATCAACAACGGTTGTGCTCCGGCGGCCTTCACGTCGGTGATAACCTGGTTAAGGGTTTTTTCTACCTCTTGAGGCTGGAACCCGCGCAGGCCGTCGTTGCCGCCAAGCTCCACTAAAACCCAGCGGGGCTGGTGCTGTTTTAACAGCGCCGGCAGGCGAGCCAGGCCCTGCGCCGCGGTATCACCGCTGATGCTCGCATTCACAACTTTTGTACCCTGCGGCTGCCATTTGGCATCCAGCAGGGCGGGCCAGGCGCTGGTGGCCGCCATACGGTAACCGGCGCTCAGGCTATCGCCTAGAATCAATAACGTGTCCGCCGCAGCGGCGCGGAAAGTCATCAAAGCCAGAAACAGGAAGGGCAAATGCCAGCGGAAAACATTGTTGAAGTTCATCATCTTAGTAAGTCCGTGGGTCAGGGTGAACACGAGCTTTCCATCCTTACCGGAGTTGAGCTGGTTGTCAAACCGGCCGAAACCATCGCCCTGATTGGCGAGTCAGGATCGGGCAAGTCCACGCTGCTGGCGATTCTGGCCGGGCTTGATGACGGCACGGACGGCGAGGTCCACCTCTGCGGGCAGCCGCTGCACAGCATGGATGAAGAGGCCAGAGCGGCGCTGCGCGCCAAAAACGTCGGCTTTGTGTTTCAGTCCTTTATGCTGGTGCCCACTCTTAATGCTCTGGAAAACGTGGAGCTTCCCTCGCTGCTGCGCGGCGAAAACAGTTCGGCCAGCCGGGCGCAGGCCAAAGCGCTGCTGGAACAACTGGGCTTAGGCAAACGCCTCGATCACCTGCCTGCACAACTCTCCGGGGGCGAGCAGCAACGCGTGGCGCTGGCTCGCGCGTTCAACGGCAAACCGGGTGTGCTTTTTGCCGATGAACCCACCGGTAACCTCGACAGGCAAACCGGCGACCGCATTGCCGACCTGTTGTTTTCCCTCAACCGTGATTTCGCCACCACGCTGATCCTCGTGACGCACGACGAACAGCTGGCGGCACGCTGCGACCGCCGCCTGCGGCTGCGCGAAGGCAAACTGTGGGAGGAAGCATGATAGCCCGCTGGTTCTGGCGCGAGTGGCGCTCTCCCTCGCTGCTGATTGTCTGGCTGGCGCTTAGCCTGGCGGTGGCCTGCGTACTGGCGCTCGGCAGCATCAGCGACAGAATGGAAAAAGGCCTCAGCCAGCAAAGCCGCGAATACATGGCGGGCGACCGGACGTTGCGCAGCGCCCGCGCCGTTCCGGACGAATGGCTGACTCAGGCCCAAAGTGATGGCTTAAAGGTCGGCAAACAGCTGAGCTTCGCCACCATGACTTTTGCCGGGGACACACCGCAGCTGGCCGATGTGAAAGCGGTCGACGGCGTGTACCCGATGTACGGCGAGCTGGAAACCGACCCGCCGGGCCTGAAGCCTGAGCCGGGCACCGCGCTGCTTGCGCCGCGCCTGCTGGCTTTACTCAACCTGAAAGTGGGCGACAACATTGACGTGGGCGATGCCACGCTGCGTATTGTCGGGCAGGTGATTCAGGAGCCGGACGCCGGGTTTAACCCGTTCCAGATTGCGCCGCGCCTGATGATGAACCTGGCCGACGTCGAGAAAACCGGGGCGGTGCAGCCCGGCAGCCGCATTAGCTGGCGCTACAAGTTTGGCGGCAACCCCCAGCAACTGCTGCAGTATGAAAACTACCTGTTGCCGAAGCTGAAGCCGGAGCAGCGCTGGATCGGCATGGAACAGGACGAAGGTGCGCTGGGCAAATCCCTGGAGCGTTCTCAGCAATTCCTGCTGCTTTCCGCCCTGCTGACATTGCTGCTGGCCGTGGCCGCGATTGCCGTGGCAATGAGCCATTACTGCCGCAGCCGCTATGACCTGGTGGCGATCCTGAAAACGTTGGGGGCGGGCAGGGCGGCGCTGCGGAAGCTGATTATCGGCCAGTGGCTGATGGTGCTGGTGCTCTCGGCCATTGCCGGAGGCGCCGTTGGGCTGCTGTTCGAAGCCGCGCTGATGCAACTATTGAAGCCGGTTCTGCCTGCCGCGCTGCCGCCAGCGAGCCTGTGGCCGTGGGTGTGGGCTATCGGCGCGATGGTCACAATCTCCGTGCTGGTGGGGCTGCGTCCTTATCGATTACTGCTGGCCACTCAGCCATTGCGCGTCCTGCGCCGTGACGCCGTGGCTAACGTCTGGCCGCTGAAAATTTATCTGCCGGTTATCAGCGTGGTGGTGGTGCTGCTGCTGGCGTTGCTAATGGGCGGCAGTTCGCTGCTGTGGGCGGTGCTGGCGGGCACGCTGGTGCTCGCGGCGCTGTGCGGCCTCGTTGGCTGGGGCGTCCTGAAGCTGCTGAAAAAACTGACGCTGAAAAACCTGGCCCTGCGCCTGGCGGTCAACCGCCTGCTGCGCCAGCCGTGGGCGACGCTCAGCCAGCTGGCGGCATTCTCGCTGTCCTTTATGCTGCTGGCACTGCTGTTAGTGCTGCGGGGCGATTTGCTGGACAGATGGCAGCAGCAGCTGCCGCCGGAAAGCCCGAACTACTTCCTGGTGAACATTGCGCCGGAGCAGGTTCAGCCGGTGAAAACCTTCCTTGCCGACCATCAGGTGATCCCGGAGTCGTTCTATCCCATTGTGCGGGCGCGCATGACGGCGATTAACGGCCAGTCTACCGAGGGCAACCCGGATGAGGCGCTGAACCGCGAGCTGAATCTGACCTGGCAGAGCCAGAAGCCGGATCATAACCCTATCCTGGCGGGAAGCTGGCCGCCGAAGGCCGGGGAAGTGTCGATGGACGACGGCGTGGCGAAACGCCTGAACATTAAACTCGGCGACAGCGTGACCTTTATGGGGGATACCCAGGACTTCACTGCGAAGGTCACCAGTCTGCGCAAAGTGGACTGGGAAAGTCTGCGGCCAAACTTCTACTTTATCTTCCCGCCTGGCTCGCTGGACGGGCAGCCGCAGAGCTGGCTCACCAGCTTCCGCTGGGAGGGGAATAACGGCCTGCTGACCCAGCTTAACCGCGAGTTCCCGACCGTCAGCCTGCTGGATATCGGGGCCATCCTGAAACAAATCGGCCAGGTGCTGGAGCAGGTCAGCCGCGCGCTTGAGGTGATGGTGGTGCTGGTGACTGCCTGTGGCCTGCTGCTGTTGCTGGCTCAGGTGCAGGTCGGTATGCGCCAGCGCCATCAGGAACTGGTGGTTTACCGCACGCTGGGCGCGGGTAAAAAGCTGCTCAGAACCACGCTGTGGTGCGAGTTTGCCGTGCTGGGGCTGGTGTCCGGCCTGGTGGCGGCCATCGGCGCGGAAACGGCGCTGGGCGTGCTGCAAACGCGCGTGTTCGACTTCCCGTGGGAGCCGGATTTGCGCCTGTGGATCGTGCTGCCGGTCACCGGGGCGGTATTGCTGTCGCTTTGCGGCGGCTGGCTGGGCGTTCGTTTACTGAAAGGGAAGGCGCTGTTCCGCCAGTTTGTCGTCTGAGGAGGTCGGGCAGGGATGCCCGGCCACCGCTATAAACTTTGTTATATTTCGCAATTTATTGCGTTAGAACATATTTTCTGCATTTATTGATGTTTTTTTAATATCTATTAAGAAAAGACTGATAGATAACCGCACAAATTAATAAAAATCCCTCAGAAATCGGACTTAATAAGCGTTAATATGCCCCCGCTTATAATAAATATGTTTACCAGGGATCCACATGAAAGCAAATTTGCGCGCTTTACCATTACTGATTGGGGCTGGCCTGCTTGCAGGTATGGCATCTTTCGCTGCTAACGCAGAAATCACCGTCCTGAAGCAAGATCCACAGGCCGGTAACCCGCTCAGCCGCCTCAATTTCACCGTGGGCGGCAGTATTCGTCCACAGTTTAATATGATGTCCGGCGACGGCGATAAAGGCTCTTACAAACGTAATGGCTTTGACGGCGGCACCCGTTTCCGCTTCGCAGCTGATTATTATCTGTTCGATGATATTAGCTGGATCAGCTATTACGAGCTGGGCGTGAATATTCCGGCGGTCTTCGAGTGGGATAACCACTATGCAGAAGGCGCGAACAATACCACTCGCCGTATGCTGTACACCGGTCTGAAAAGCAAAACCTGGGGTCAGCTGACCTACGGCCAGCAAAACAGCATCTACTATGATGTGGTTGGCGCGAAAACCGATATCTGGGACTACGACATGATCGGTCAGGCTCCGGGTAACGGCATGAACGGCGACTACGACGGTTCTTACCGTTCCCGCAATATGCTGAAGTACAAAAACACCTTCGGCGATGCGGACGTGTACGCTTCTTACCTGTTTGAAGATCACGATATTCGTGCCACCAACGGCATGCGCTATAAGCGTAAAGGCGGCGGCTCTCTGGGTGTGGATTACCACATCACCAAAGACCTGACCTGGGGTACCGCATGGAACTACACCCGTGCCGACATGCGTAACCCGAACGACGGCGACAGCAAGTCTTACAACCAGAACATCTACGGGACAGCGCTGAGCTGGAAACCGGACAACTGGACGTTCAGCTTCGGCGGCGGCTGGTACCAGAACTTCCTGACCACCAAGCTGAAAGACGTGAACAACTATTTCTCCGGCGACGCGTGGGGCATCGAGTACTTCGCGGGTTACACCATCCCGGTTGGCCAGTACGCGGTGAAATCCGTGCAGCCATACTTCATGGGTGACCGTCTGCAGTACGTGACCGGCCGCAGCTACCAGCGCATCGACAACGGTGTGGGCGTGAGCTTCAAGCTGGATTACGGCTTCCAGGTGGACTACGAGCACGTCTTCACCTCCAGCACCGACAACCTGGGCGACATGAACCTGGTTCGTCTGCGCTACGATTTCTAATCGTGCCTCTGGCGGGTGGCAGCCTTGCTGCCCGCCTCATTCCGCGTTTCCTGCCTTATTTTTTACCTATCCAGAAACAGGTAAGCATGTTCGGGCCTTGAAGGTTTTACGCCACTGTGTGGGCGTGGTTTTAAAACGCAGCCTGAAATGATGCCGGAGTGTTTCCGCTGAGCCGAATCCAGACTGCTCTGCCACCTGGTCAATGCTGAGTTTCTCGCTTTCCAGCAGCGCACAAGCCTTTTCCAGCCGGAGGCTGAGCATCCACTCGCCCGGCGTAGTGCCGGTGGCATCTTTGAACCGGCGGATGAAGGTCCGGCGGCTCATGCCCGCTTGCCTGGCCAACTGTTCAATCACCAGGGGCGCATTGAGATGGTGGCGCAGGTCGTCCAGCAACGGCGCCAGACTTTTGGTACTGCGTTTAGGAACGGGTTGTTGGACCCTCTGTGCCTGGTTGCCTTCCCGTAACGGGGGCGTAATCATACGCTGCGCAGTCCGGTTCGCGATTTCAATCCCGTAATCACGACGAATAAGATGCAGGCAGAGGTCAACCCCCGCGGCGCCACCTGCGGAGGTGATCAGGCTGCCCTCATCGACGTAGATCATGCTGTGTTCCACCTGCACCGCAGGGAACCTGTTCGCGAGGATCTCGGTGCTGTTCCAGTGGGCGGTGGCTCGCTTGCCGTCCAGTAATCCTGTTTCGCAGAGAATAAAGCTGCCGGCGCAAATCGACACTATGCGGGAACCGTTTTGATGGGCGCGTTGCAAGGCGGCAATCAGCGGCTCCGGGGCCGGTTCAAAAACATTACGCCAGCCGGGGATGACAATTGTCCCGGCGTCTTCCAGCAGCTCCAGCCCGCCATCCACGACTAAACGCACGCCGCCCTGAGCGTCAAAAACACCCTTTTCTAACGACGCGACGCGCAAGTCATAGAGAGGCTGGCCGATCACTTCATCCACGCGGCCAAAAGCTTCGACGGCAATCCCGAACTCAAAAGTGCAGAGGCACTGATAGGCCAGCACAACCAGCCGTCGATTTTTCGGTCTAAAAGCGCGGTCTTGATCTGGATTGATGCCTGGCATGGTCATCCTGTCTCTAAAAATGGCACGATCTTGACGATATCTGACCTGAGCGTCGATTTCTACTCCACCCCGAATCTTTCATGCTGGCACCTTCTTAACGTTTTGCAGGAAATCAGTATGAAAAATCTCTTAGCGCTGATGGCGGTCTGCTTAGCCGCGTTGATGTCGGGCCTGGAAATATCCAGCGTCCCGGTTATCCTGCCGGTGCTGGAAAAGCAGATGCAGGCCAATTTCCGCGAACTGCAGTGGATCATGAATGCTTACACGCTCTCCTGCACGGCGGTGCTGATGGCCACGGGGACGCTGGCGGATAAATATGGCCGCAAGCGTATTTTTATTATCAGCATTGTTGGGTTTGGCCTGACGTCGATCCTCTGTGGCCTGTCCCGGACGCCGGAATGGCTTATTGTGGGGCGCTTTTTGCAGGGACTGAGCGGTGGGGCGATGTTAACCAGCCTGATTGCCATCCTGTCGGTTCAGTTTCCTGAAGGAAAAGCGCGCAGCCGGGCGTTTTCCGCCTGGGGGATCACCTTTGGTTTTGGGCTGGGCTTTGGCCCCGTCATCGGCGGTGTGCTGGAGGCGTGGTTTAGCTGGCAATGGGTATTTCTGGTCCACGGCGTGATTGCCTTGCTCACTCTGGCCCTGACGCTGAAAAATGTCGTCGAGTCGCGTGAAAACACCACGAAACCGCTGGATGTCGCTGGCCTGATGACGTTGAGCGTGGGCGTGGTGGGGGCGACCTGGCTCATCACCCAGGGCGGGAGCATCGGCTGGACCAGCCGTGAAGCCCAGTTCATCTTGCTGGGCACGTTTATCAGCCTGGCGTTGTTCGTCCTTATTGAGTTACGCCACCCGCATCCTATGTTTGATTTCTCCGTCTTTCGAATCAGACCTTTCTCCGGCGCGCTGATGGGATCTGTGGGGATGAATTTCAGCTTCTGGCCTCTAATGATTTACCTGCCGGTTTATTACCAGATCGGGAAGGGCTACAGCATTATGGAGACCGGCATGGCGCTGCTGGCCTACACTTTGCCCACGCTATTAATGCCGCCGGTCGGTGAAAAGCTCGTGCTGCGCTATGGGGCCGCACGCATCATCCCGCTGGGGCTGCTTGCTATCGGCCTGGGATTTGTGCTGATGAGGCTGGGCGTCATCTATCACGTCAGTTTGCTGCCCGGCGCAATACTCTCGGGCATGGCGCTGGGGTTAATCAATACTCCAGTCACCAACACCACCACCGGCTCCGTCGGTGCTAACCGCGTGGGCATGGCTTCCGGGATTGATATCAGTTCGCGCTTAATTACGCTTGCCATCAATATTGCGTTAATGGGGAGCCTGCTGGTGGCGGGGATCGCCGAAAGCTTACAGAGCCATATCGACAGCGTGAGCGAAAGGTATGCCCTGGCAGAACAAATAGCTGGCGGGACGAGAGCCACGCTCAGCAGCGACATGATTATTCAGGCGCTGAATAACGGTTTTTCTGGCGTGCTGACCTACGGTGCTGTAGGCGTGGGCTGTTTGTCTCTGGCGAGTTATTTGCTGTTCAATGTCAAAACAAACGTTAAGCGCAAACGGGCGGCATCCTGCGCTGATTAAGCTCATCCCAATGCAAAGCGGGTTTTCCGCTTTGCTTGGTTGTTATTCGCAAAAGCCCTGTTCATGCCCGCCGCGCCTTCTCCCGCGTGCAAGATGAAATATTTTCAATTAACCCTGTTAACGGAATGTGCCATCTTATTCTGTCCAGTTGGATCAACGACTTAGTAAGCGGCCCGTGAAAGAGGCTCGCCTCAGGACACCACACATCATTCTGTAAGGGAGAATACCCATGGGAAATCGTTTCGGCTGGCGCGTGGCGACCGGCGCTTTACTTCTGGCCAGCGGCCTGCAGTTTGCTCAGGCCAACAGCGACCCGCACACCATCGTCTTCGGCGTAGCGCCGGGGCCATACGGCGACATGGTCAAACAGGCCATCGCCCCGTCCTTAAAAGAGAAAGGCTATAAAGTCGTGGTGCGCGAGTTCAGCGACTACGTGCAGCCCAACATGGCGCTGGCCAACGGCAGCATCGACGCCAACCTGTTCCAGCACTCGCTGTACTTCGATAAATTCACCGCCGACAAAAACCTCAAGCTGGCGAAACTGATCACCGTGCCAACCGCCGGGATGGGCATTTATTCCCATAAGGTCAAAAGCCTGGACGAGCTGAAGAAGGGCGACATTGTCACCCTGTCTAACGACCCGACCAACCTCGCCCGTGGGCTGCGCTTCCTGCAGTCGATGGAGCTTATCACCATCAAAGAGAACATTGACCCGACCAAAGCCTCCGAGCGCGATATCGCCACCAACCCGAAAGGCCTGGTGTTTAAATCGCTGGAAGCCGCACAGCTGCCGCGCACGCTGGACAGCGCCAGCGCCGCGCTGGTCAACGGTAACTTTGCCATTGCGGCCGGGCTAAAACTCTCTTCCGCGCTCAAACAGGAACACCTGGACGAGAACCTCAAAAACATCATCGCGGTGCGTGCCGAAGATGCGGATAAACCGTTCGCCAAAGACATCGTGGAGACCGTGAAGTCCCCGGCCTACGAAAAAGCGATCGACGATCCGCAGAATATTTTCAACGCCTTCCAGAAACCGGACTGGATGGTTGCCGCCGATAAAAAGTAATAGAGCAAAGCGGGCAGGCGGGATGCCTGCCTTTTGTCGCTGATTTGAGGTTGTCATGATTGAGATTGAAAAGGTCTGCGTGGACTTCCCCACGGGCCGGAGCCAGACCAGCCGCGCGGTGAACGATGTTTCGCTGCACATTGGCGCGGGGGAGATTTTTGGCATTGTTGGTACCAGCGGGGCGGGGAAAAGTACCTTATTACGTACCCTGAACGCGCTCCAGCGCCCAAGTGAAGGCCGCGTAAAAATCGGTGGGACTGAAATCACCGCGCTGCAGGGGGCCGAACTGCGCAAAGCGCGTCAGCGTATCGGCATGATTTTCCAGCACTTCAATTTGATGCACACCCGGACAGTCAGGCAGAACGTGGCGTTCAGCCTCAAAGCCGCGGGCTGGGAGCGCAGTAAAATCGGCCCGCGCGTGGCCGAAATTCTTGAGCTGGTGGGCCTGGCCGACAAAGCGAACCGCTACCCGGTGCAACTTAGCGGCGGGCAGAAACAGCGCGTGGGCATTGCGCGCGCCATCGCTAACCACCCGGATGTTTTGCTCTGTGACGAACCGACTTCCGCGCTGGATCTGGAAACGTCGGCCACCATTCTGGCGCTACTGAAAAAGATCAACCAGCAACTGGGGATCACCATCGTGCTGATCACCCACGAGATGAACGTGATCAAAACGATTTGCGACCGCGTGGCGGTGATGTCCGGCGGCGAAGTGGTGGAGTCCGGCGAGGTGTTCGACATCTTCGCGCATCCGCAGCATGAATTTACCCGCCAGCTGGTGTCCCACACGCTGAACCTGACGCTGCCGGTGCGCCTGCTCGACAACATGCGCGGCGCGCTGCTGAAAATCATGTTCGTCGGCGATTCGGCCGAACAGCCGGTGCTCTCCTTCGCGGCGGTGAAATACGGCGTGGCGGTGAACATTCTGCACGGTAAGATTGAGTACATCAGCGACCGCGCGCTGGGCATTCTGGTGGTGGCGATCACCGCACCCGGCAACCCGGCGGCGGTGGGGGATGCCATCGACCATATTCGGAAACATACGGCCTGTGTGGAGGTGCTGAATGGATGATTTAGTCGCGGACCTGACGATTGCCTTTGGCGAAACCTTCCAGATGCTGGGCATTTCCACGCTGCTGGCGATCATCGGCGGCCTGCCGCTGGGCTTTTTGATCTTCGTCACCGACCGCAACCTGTTCTGGCAGAACCGCTCGCTGAACATCATCAGCTCGGTGCTGGTGAATATCGTGCGCTCGGTGCCGTTCGTCATTCTGCTGGTGCTCTTGTTGCCGCTGACGCAGTTCCTGCTCGGCAACACCATCGGGCCGATTGCGGCTTCTGTGCCGCTGTCGGTGGCGGCGATCGCGTTTTATGCCCGCCTGGTGGACGGCGCGCTGCGGGAAGTGGACAAAGGCATTATTGAAGCGGCGGAGGCCTTTGGCGCCAGCCCGATGCGCATCATCTGCACCGTGCTGCTGCCGGAAGCCAGCGCCGGTTTGCTGCGCGGGTTAACCATAACCCTGGTCAGCCTGATCGGTTACTCGGCGATGGCGGGGATTGTCGGCGGCGGCGGCGTGGGCGACCTCGCGATCCGCTTCGGCTATTACCGCTACGAAACCCAGGTCATGGTGGTCACGGTTGTGGCGCTGATTGTGCTGGTGCAAATCGTACAAATGTTTGGCGACTATCTCGCCAAACGCGCAGACAAGCGCGACAGGCATTAGCCTTCTTTCTGGCCGGGCATCCGTTCGGCCAGCATGATGTTTAGCTGCCGGATAGGCTCATTTCCCGGCGGCTTTCTGCCTGATAAACCTCAAATCTGCAATTCCCCAAAGCGTTTCATCATTCCTGCGAGCCGCCTCGAAGTTTGCCAATTTGCCCAATTTTTAAGCTATGTCACTGTGCAGCCATCCAGTATGATCGGAGGGATGAGCAAGAGATAAACCCGGTCAAAGCCGGAAAAAGAAGCGCCCCCGAATGGTGCAGCAACACCAGACGGGGGCTGACCACAACCGTTACCAGGAGTAACAGCTATGGCTAACGCTGATAGTAACACACAGGCTCGCCCTGAAATCACCCCACACGACCCGGCATTTGCGGGCGATATCGCAACCCTGTTAGAAAAGCCGCAGGGCGCAGCGATGGATCTCTTCCAGGTGCTCGATATCTGCGAGCAGTACGCCGAACATTTACTTGAAAACAAAAATCAAACGGAACGCATGGCGCTCTGCGGCCGCCTGCTCGCCGGGCTGGAAGTCCTGAAAAGCGTACTCAAAGCCCCGCTGCCGGACTACCTGATAGAGAAGCTGACGCTCAAAGAGAGCGAAGCCAGCATCTGCTACAACCCGATAGCAACAGACTCTGAACCGCTCCGCGAGTACTGCGTGGCGCTAACCATCGTCCTGCTGAATCAGCAAGAATCCCCGGAGCAAAGGCAGCAGATGACCGGCCTGCTGTATGAGCTGATCGTTGTGCTGGCTGAAGATTTAAAAGCGCCGAGGTTTGCTCGTTCGGTGGACGGCGGATTAAGAATGATTCAGGGCAGGGTTTTGAATTTGGTTCATTGAGTTAAAGTTGGTATTAAATTGCCGCCTTCCCCTTGGTGGGGGAAGGCAATGTCTGCTTTGAGCGAAGAGCGGATGTTTGCTATTCTCACTCTAAATACTAATATTCCTGTTGAACCACGTTTCTCGTAACATACCTGTAACAAAGTAGATACTGGATAAAAGGTCGTTTCAGCGTTATCACGCAACTATCTTCAGTAGTATTATTTGAGTAAGGGCGGTCTTGATGTGACTCCGCACATATTACTAAAAAGACTTGTTGTAATTGCATGTTTCAACTGTGAACTGATAACCATCAGGATTATAAGGGTGATATGCTAATACTCGGTTTCCATCCAAGAAAAGGATACTTTCTGAATTTTTAACCCAAGAATCGGTGCATAAGCTTTTACTGTTAAAGTCAGCCCAAAGTGCAAATTTGATTATTAATTTTTCTTGATGGGAAATTATAGTTGATAGCATTGGAACTGAAAATGATATAAATATAAAAATTAGGAAAAATACACCAAATACTTTCCCAAACAGCTTAAAGGGAACATTAAAGATCAGAAATAATGGTAGGATAGTGGATAAGACTAAGCCAATAATTATGAATGACAACCAAACTCCGGATAGTATATATGTCTGATAGACGATTCCGAACGGTGCAAAAAGGAACGCGAGTAGCTTGTAGGTAATGCTAAGATAAGCTGCGTTGATCTGAAATATGTTATTCAAAGTTTCTGAAGCCCATTTTTCAGCGAAAATAGAATATATAAATATAATCCATGAGAGATACATGGCAAAGTGCCATTTTTTCTTGATACTCTCTAGTCTTTTCCCAATGATTGATCTTGATATAAAAAGGATTATGCAAATAAATGGAAGTAAGCCTGTATAGAAAATTGATATTGTAGATAATAAGATAGAGCCTGTTGTTAATGAGATTGCTATAACCAACGTCCATGTTGCGAAAAGAGATAGATAGACATTCCAGAATTTGAACACAATAATCCCTCAATTATATAAAAAGTTTACTATAATGTATTAAGTATATTGGCAGATGCTTCAGCTTTACAGATATCTACCAATTATTTAATTATATTAAATCAGCGTATCACACTGATTATGTTGTCTTATTACTCTCATGAGCCAGCTCTAAGAGAGGGCAATGCAGCCCCTCGGTTCCCCATTTTATCATGTCGTCAACCGTTACCATTCTACTAAGGGCTTCAACAACATGATGTAAGTAGACAAAAAAGCCTCCTGGCCCACTGTAAATATTCCGCCTGAGCGGGCCATGCATATTTAGATGTCCTACCTACCCTACCATAAAGTCCGCTTCTGGCACTCAACTGCCATAGGCGGGCCCAAGGGCAGCTTCGAACGCAGGCTGTATGAAAACTCTGATTGCTGACAGAAGGTTACGTGTTTAGATGACTTCTTAGAAAATTTGCATAGAAAGATGATGCAGATTTTA
This sequence comes from Amanita fuliginea, assembly GCA_023014435.1. Classification (NCBI taxonomy): domain Eukaryota; kingdom Fungi; phylum Basidiomycota; class Agaricomycetes; order Agaricales; family Amanitaceae; genus Amanita; species Amanita fuliginea. The sequence goes on from JAEBUQ010000004.1 coordinate 198,840, forward strand.
CTTAAAAGCGCAGGCGTCAGCCTCTTTTGCATTCACCTCTGAAGCTTAAACCGTTTTCACACAGTCTGAGCGAATTACAGACGCAACACTAAGTTTATTGCGCCCTTGAACACAATCTTGACCAATGTGTAGAACTTATTGGGAAAAAAGTGCGGAAAATAGAGAATTAACTCCAGTTTTGTTTATATAGTTCTAAATGAATTTATCATGCCAAAAATAAGTTGCGCCAGTTACATTTTGTGCATGAACTTGCCCATATTCAAATGTAGGTTCTTTCTTCATATGTTGCGTATTCAACTCTGGCTTACTCCAATAAATCAAGTTCGCTTCAAATTCACTCAATAGTTTCTCAGCGAAATCAAAAGGCTTAATCCATTCTATTGGGATGGTTTTGCTGTTTTTTAAAAAAACAACGCAGCACAAATATATACGCTTTGACAAATTTTCATATTTAGGATGGTGTAACTTAGTAATTGCGCTGTGGCCTGAAGAAAATCGTGAGCTCTTCGATGATGTCTTGCCGATATAAACAAGCCTTTCATTTTCATCATCTCCAACTGTAATCAAATAAATAGGATAACAAGCTAGAGGGGCCTCACCATCACAATTTGACGATAAGTAATTTTGGTTAGACTGCCATGAAATATCTAGGTTTTGGGCTGAAAGGCCAATAGTTTCATGTAATGCATATGAGGATTGGAGAACTAGAAAACATCCTATCTCTTTTTCAGGAATTAGTAATGAAGGGTCTTCCAAACTTCTGCGAAGATAACTTTCATTCGATCCGTATTCGAGGGGTCTGTAAGTTAATTCATAAGCCATAACATCGATCCTTTAAATTTCATAACGATATGTTAAGGGATGAATGACCTGCTGGTCAATGTGCCTAGGGACTAGCCATGTCAGCTTCTGGCACGAGGCGGACAGGACATGGGGACATGACGTCAGCTCTAAGCGAGGAGCTGATGCTAGCGGGGTGGGTTCAGTACAATCATAGGAGATCCAAAGTGTGCAGACACTGACTAAATTAAAGAAAAAAGCATTTACGCTATATGGATATTAATAATGGCTATGACGAATATCATTATACGCAGCCTCGGAAAGTTCGAATATACGATCCAATCCGGAATGAGGTAATTCCACAATCAATCCCCGCTGAATAAGTTTATCGATCTGCATTAAAGCTATTTTATCTACAATAGATCGAGATAACTTAGGCGTTGCACCCAATAATACAGATTTATATACTTCCATAATTCTTACAATACTAGGCTCCAGATTACTATGCCTTAATTTAATAGCGCGAGTGAAACTAGGAAGCGAAAACTGTCGTCCTGACATGTTAAGTTCAACATGTCCATAGAACATGGTAAATAGAATTCTTCGAAGTCCTTCATCAGATGATAAATAATCTATTAATTCTTCTTGTCTCTTTTCTTGAATCCAAGTTCTAATAAAGAGCCATCCTGATAATAACGATACACATAATAGATAATATTGCGAATTAGGGAGCTGTAGCCAGGGGCCAATGATTGGGTTATCTTTAGCCGTATTGGGAAACGTAAAAAAGAAAGCGCTTAGCGTCGCAAATACTCCTGATCCCAATCGAGGGAGAAATGCACGGGATCGTGTATCACTCCGAACTTCTGACTTTATTAATGAAGGCGTCAGACTAACAGTCTGAGTTCCTGTCGCAGTAATCACTTTAACCAAATCCATCACTTGTGACATGGGTACCAATTGTTTGTCATTTTCATCCGTAGTTTTCTCAATGTACTGATTATCAAGGAATTATTTTGCTGAATTAAGGTGTTGCCATAGATTTTTTGACTCATCATCAATAAAAATACCACTAGTGTTGTCTGGATGTATTGATGCCATTTTTCTGACGATTGCCTGGCGTAACCCATTTGGGTCACTTTCCATAACATTCGAAAACTTAAAATATGCAGCAATTTCTTTATTATTTTTCCAGTCCATAGTAATTCTGCCTAATGAAGTAAAATATAAAATTTTTTTTAGTTTAGGTTGAAGTTTAATTAACAAAAGCATTAATGCTAAATCAAACGATAGTTTGCAATGACAATATAAGCGTTTTCAGTGATTTAAGCAATACTAGGCAATTATGAGACAGATTACGTCGCCTCCGCCATAATGATTAACGAACCGTATTATTTGCAAAGTCCGCAATTGGCACTAAGCAGACAAAAAATCTATCTACAAGTAAATGCTTTTTTAGTGCCAGCCGCTCAGCAAATACCCCAAACCCAAAACTACCCCAACTCCCCACCCACCACTAGCCCCCAAATCTCACAGTTGCCCTTTCCCCGGCGATTGGCTAGTATCGCTGCAGCTTCTCGCAAGTCGTAAACGTTAACGTTATCCAACGTACATATTCTCCCCGGCATTCGGGGTAATTGTACTTGGGTAACATCATGGCACTTTTTACATCTCCCCTTATTGCGTACCCCAAGCCCCACGTTCTGGGCTTTATCCTCTATTTCATTGTCGGCCTGGTCGACGGCGCGATTGTGCCGTTTTTCCCGCTGTGGGCGCAGCAGTCTGCCGCTATCCCGGTGGAGTTTATTGGCCTGCTGTTCGGCTGCTATGCCGGGGGCGAGCTGCTGGCCGCGCCGTTTATCGGCGGCATTGCCGATCGCGTGGGCAGAAGGCCCGTTTTGATTATGTCGGCGACCGGGGTTGGGGCGGGCTTTATTGCGCTGTTCTTTGCGCACGGCGTTTTTGCCGCCGCCGCTGTGCTGATCGTTATTGGCCTGTTTGAATCCGTGCTGCACCCGACTATCTACACCGTTGTGGCGGACGCCACGCTAGCCTCGGAGCACCGCCGCCAGTTCAGCATCATGCGCGTGTGTTCCGGGGCGGGCGCGATTGCCGGGCCGCTGGTGGGGACGGTGCTGGTGCAAGAGGGGCTGGGCTACGTTTTTCTGGCCGGAGGTTCGGTGATGGTGGCCGGTGGTTTGATGCTGACGATCTCTCTGGCGGAAACGCGTCCGCTGGCCGCTGGAGTGGACGATGAGGCCGACGATGAAGAAGGGCTCAGCGCGCTGCTGCCGGCGTTCCGGGACCGCCGTCTGGCCGGGCTGCTGATTTGGGTGCTGCTGCTGGGCGTCGCCGGGAGCTGGGTGGAGGCCGTCATGCCGCTGTATGCCAGCAATCAGATGGGGATGAGCGCCGCCAGCATTGGTTATCTGTTCGCGTTCGGGGCAGGGATTAATACGGTCGGTCAGTTGGCCTTAACGAAGCTGTTTGCCCGCCGCTCTGCGATGTTCATCACGCTCAGTGCGGGTTTGGCGCTGATTACTGCCTTTGTTTTGCTATTGGCACATCCACACGTCGTCACGCTGGTGATGGCGGTCTGCCTCTATTCGCTGTCCCAGATGATGACCGGCCCGCTGATCCCGACGGCGGTGAACAAATTAGCCCCGGCGAGGCTGCGTGCGACCTATATGGCGGCGCTTTCGGTGGTGAGCGATCTGCAGGGCTCGGTGGGGCCTGCCACCGGTACGGCACTGTTCGCGCTGGCGTTTACGTTGCCGTGGGCGGTAGGCATTCCATTGGTCGGACTGGCGGTGACCGGACTAGGGTTGACGCTCGCCGCCGGGGAAAAGTCGGTTAAGCGTTAACGTTGCGCAGCCAGGCTTCGACCTGCTGATAATCCCCCCGGAAGACGATCTGGTCGGCCTTCTGGCTGAGCTGATAGCGATACATCGGGTCGTAATACTCTTTCAGCAGCGGCGACAGCCAGGCCAGATGGCCTTCGCAGGAGCCGGTTTTCCGCTGGGTTATCAACGCCTCGTCCAGCCTGGCGGTGAACTGCTGGAAGCGTTCCATGCCCAGGCGGCGGCGGATGGCAAACAGGCCGTGGTGCAGGTATTCGGCGTAATTGCGCCACGCGGTTTCTTCCTCGCTGACGGATAAAAACGCCTCGCTCATCTGGCGGAAGTATTCGTTTTTGAGGCGTTCCAGCCGCAGCTCGAACGGATCGTCGATGGCCACAATCGGCGAGCGCAGCATCTGTTCTCTGAAGGCTTCGGGAATATGGCGGGAGCCAATCATCCGGCCTTCATCTTCCACAACCAGCGTTTTCGATTCGGTCGGGCTGATTTTCAGCAGAGTGACGGCGAGGTTATTTTCGAAGCTGGCCTGAGAAGGCTGGGCGACAATCGTGCGGCCAAACGACGAGCCGCGGTGGTGCGCAAGGCCTTCAAGGTCAACGCCCGTCGGCAGCGAACGGATCAGAATGGTTTTGCCACAGCCGGTGTTGCCGCTGACGATAACCATCGGCCACTGAGAACGGGTGTCGATTACCTGCATGGCATGCTGGCGCAGGGCTTTGTAGCCGCCGGTGACCAGCGGGTACTCGAGGCCGTTTTCCCGAAGCCACTGCTGCACGATGTGGCTGCGCATCCCGCCTCTGGCGCAGCATAAATAGCCCTCGGGCTTTTGGCGGCAGCTTTCCAGCCAGCGTTCGATTCGGCTGGCTTTTCGCTCGCCGCTGACCAGCCGGTGCCCCAGTTCGACGGCGGCCTGTTGGCCCTGCTGCTTATAGCACGTCCCGACCTGCGCGCGTTCATCGTCCAGCATCAGCGGTAAGTTATGCGCGGCGGGCATTGAACCCTGAGCGAACTCTACCGGGGCGCGAACGTCAATCAGCGGAATGTCGTTGAGCAGCAGGCGGTCGTAATCCTGTGTGTTGAGGCGTTTTTCCATGGCATAACCTTAGTCTGAAGCGGCGAAACGGGGGGATTGTGCGCTTCTGGTCGGGCAAAGGAAAGGGGAAGGTGGAAATGGTCTGACCCTCTAAAGTCAAACAGAGGGTCAGACGAGGTGCGGTTTTACTTCACCAGCTTGCTCTGCGCCCAGGCAATGCCGCTGGCGTATTCCACCGGGAGCAGCGGAACCAGGGCTTCCAGCGAGGCGCTCAGGCGGCCGGTGTCGCTGTCGTTCAGGTTGAGATGCCCGACTTTGCGGCCCGGACGAACTTCTTTGTCGTACCAGTGCAGGTGCACCAGCGGCAGCTTCAGCCAGGCATAGTTCAGGTCGGTGCCGATCAGGTTCACCATCACCGACGGGGCATTAACGACAGGCTGCGGCAGCGGTAAATCCATGATGGCGCGCAGGTGCAGCTCGAACTGGCTGATGGAGGCGCCGTTTTGCGTCCAGTGCCCGCTGTTGTGTACGCGCGGGGCCAGCTCGTTGATCAGCAGGCCGGCTGGCGTGACGAAGCACTCCATCGCCATCACGCCGACGTAGCCCAGCTCGTGCATGATGGCGGTGAGCATGGTTTCGGCCTGGCGCTGCTGTTCGGCGTTGGCCTGCGGGAAGGCAACGCTGGTGCGCAGAATGCCGTCCTGGTGCAGGTTGTGGGTCAGCGGGTAGAACACCGTGCTGCCGTCGTGGCCGCGCGCGCCCACCAGAGAAACTTCGCCGGAGAAGTTAATGCCCTGCTCGACGATGCATTCGCCGTAGCACTCTGCCGGCAGCTGGTCGGTTTCATCGGCACGTAAGCGCCACTGGCCGCGGCCATCGTAGCCGCCCACGCGACGCTTCACGATAGCCAGAGAGCCCAGCTGGCTGAACACGTCCTGCCATTCATGGCTGCCGGAGAGCAACTGCCACGGCGCGGTGGCCAGGCCGAGCTTATCGAACAGCTGTTTTTGCGTCAGGCGGTCGGCGATGATCGGGAAGATATCGCGGTTAACGAAGGCGTTATGGCGCGCCAGTTCACGGGTCAGGGCGGTTTCCGGCCACCGTTCAATCTCAGCGGTGATCACGCTCTGGGCGAACGGCACGGCTTCCGGCTCGGCGTCCAGCCCGACAGGGTAAACGGCGATGCCCAGCGGCTCACCGGCCTGGCGGAGCATGCGCCCCAGTTGGCCGTTACCTAAAACACAGACGCGTTTCATGCTTCACTCCGTGGGTCCGGATTATCGAGCACTTCGTCGGTCTGGGTTTGACGCCAGGTCGCCAGGCGCTGGCTCAGTTCGGCGTCATGCAGGGCCAGGATCTGCGCGGCCAGCAGGGCGGCGTTGGCGGCTCCGGCTTTACCGATGGCCAGCGTGCCGACCGGAATGCCGCGCGGCATCTGGACGATAGAATAAAGGCTGTCCACGCCGCTAAGGGCAGCGCTTTGGACCGGCACACCCAGCACCGGGATCAGGGTTTTCGCGGCCAGCATACCCGGCAGGTGCGCTGCGCCACCGGCTCCGGCGATGATCACCTGGTAGCCATTGGCTTCGGCCTGCTCGGCGAAGCTGAAAAGCTTATCCGGCGTGCGGTGGGCGGAGACGACTTCAACATGGTGAGGGACATTCAGGGCGGTAAGGATTTCAGCGGCGAACTGCATGGTGGCCCAGTCACTTTTGGAACCCATAACAATGGCGATACGCGCCGGGGTGTGCTCAGAAGACATGCGTCTCAAAACTCCTGTGGGTGTGCAGACATCATCGGGCGACGGGCGCCCGTATCAGAAGGGCTCAGAGAATAGCACGAACTTCCGGCAAGGAAAACGGTTGCGTGGTTAACGAATCGGCAAAAAAGCGGGCTTTTAGGTCAGAAAGGAAAATGAATCAGCTCGACGTTTTCCGGCGTGACTTTGATCATCGATCCTTCTTTATGCCATGCGCCTAACACGCAGCGGAAAGCGGGTTGCCCGTTAGCTTCGAGTTCGTGAATCGCCGGGCGATGGGTATGCCCATGAATCAGCCATTGAACATTGTGGCGGGTGAGGGTGTCGACCACCGCCTGCGGGTTCACATCCATGATCTCCAGCGACTTCATATTATTCGCCGCCTGGCTGTCGGCGCGCATGCGGTCGGCGATACGCTGGCGAATAAACAGCGGCAGGGCAAGGTAGAGCTTCTGCAGCCACGGCTGATGAACCTTACGGCGAAACTCCTGATAGCCTTCGTCGTCGGTACACAGCGTGTCGCCGTGCATGATCAGTATGTTGCGGCCATAAACATCGATGAGCTTTTCTTCCGGCAGCAGCGTCATGCCGCTGGCTTTGGCGTAGCGCTTGCCGAGTAAAAAGTCCCGGTTGCCGTGAATGAAATAGCAGGGAATGCCGGTATCAACCACCGCTTTAATCGCTGCGGCGATTTGCTGGTAGAGCGGCTCCGGGGCGTCGTCGCCAATCCAGGCTTCGAACAGATCGCCGAGGATGTAGAGCGCATCCGCCTGGCGGGCTTCACCGGATAAGAAACGCAGAAAACCGGCGACGATCGCCGGTTCTTCTGGGCAGAGGTGTAAATCTGCAATAAACAGCGTCGACATTATTCGCTGACGGTCACGCTTTCGATAATAACGTCTTCTTTCGGTACATCCTGGTGCATACCGCTGCGGCCGGTGGAAACGGCTTTGATTTTCTCAACCACGTCCATCCCTTCGACTACTTCTGCGAACACGCAGTAGCCCCAACCCTGCAGGCTTTCGCCGCTGAAGTTCAGGAAGTCGTTGTCGGCAACGTTGATGAAGAACTGTGCGGTGGCAGAGTGCGGAGCCTGGGTACGAGCCATTGCCAGCGTACCGCGGGTGTTTTTCAGGCCGTTATTCGCTTCGTTCTGAATGGTGTCTTTGGTCGCTTTCTGCTTCATACCCGGTTCGAAACCGCCGCCCTGGATCATAAAGCCGTTGATCACACGGTGGAAAATGGTGTTGTTGTAGAAGCCTTCGCGGCAGTAGTCCAGGAAGTTTTTAACGGTAACAGGCGCTTTATCATCAAAAGTTTTGATGACGATGTCGCCGTGATTAGTGTGAAAAGTAACCATGCTTGCATCCTATGAGTGTCAGAGAGTACGGCGGCAAACGGTGCCGTCGTACCAGCACGCTGTTATAGCATAACGCTACATCATAGTCAGTAATGCAAAGCAGACTGCCGTCGGGGAAAATAATCGGGTAAGATAACCGGGAGTATTCTTCCACACGCTTACATGGAATCCCCTGATGTTAAAAATATTTAATACACTGACTCGCCAAAAAGAGGAATTCAAACCTATTCATGCCGGAAAGGTAGGCATGTACGTGTGTGGTATCACCGTTTACGATCTCTGTCACATCGGCCATGGCCGTACTTTTGTTGCGTTTGACGTGGTGGCGCGCTACCTGCGTTCTCTCGGCTATGAGCTGAACTACGTGCGTAACATCACCGACATCGACGATAAAATCATTAAGCGCGCCCATGAAAATGGCGAAGACTTTGTGGCGCTGGTCGACCGCATGGTCGTCGAAATGCACAAAGATTTCGACGCACTGAACATTTCACGCCCGAACAGCGAGCCGCGTGCGACCAAACACATTCCGGAAATCATCGAAATTGTTGAACAGCTGCTGGCCCGCGATCACGCCTATGTGGCAGAAAACGGCGATGTGATGTTCTCGGTGCTGACCGACCCGAATTATGGCCTGCTGTCTCGCCAGGATCTGGATCAGCTTCAGGCGGGGGCGCGCGTGGACGTGGTTGACGTGAAGCGTAACCCGATGGACTTCGTGCTGTGGAAAATGTCCAAGCCAGGCGAGCCTGCATGGACGTCTCCGTGGGGCGAAGGCCGCCCGGGCTGGCATATCGAATGCTCCGCCATGAACTGCAAAGAGCTGGGCAACCACTTTGATATTCACGGTGGCGGCTCCGATCTGATGTTCCCGCACCACGAGAACGAAATCGCGCAGTCTACCTGTGCCCACGACGGCGAGTACGTCAACACCTGGATGCACTCCGGGATGGTGATGGTTGACCGCGAGAAGATGTCCAAATCTCTGGGCAACTTCTTTACCGTGCGTGACGTGCTGAAGTATTACGACGCGGAAACCGTGCGTTACTTCCTGATGTCCGGCCACTACCGCAGCCAGCTCAACTACAGCGAAGAGAACCTGAAACAGGCTCGCTCTGCGCTGGAGCGCCTGTACACCTCGCTGCGCGGCACCGACAGCAATGTCGCACCAGCCGGGGGCGAAGCCTTCGAAGCCCGCTTCCGCGAAGCGATGGACGACGACTTCAACACCCCGGAAGCCTACTCCGTGCTGTTCGATATGGCTCGCGAAGTGAACCGCCTGAAAGCGGAAGATCTGGCGGCGGCAAACGGACTGGCAGCGGCGCTGCGTAAGCTCTCTGCAATTCTGGGTCTGCTGGAGCAGGATCCGGAGCAGTTCCTGCAGGGCGGCGCGCAGGCGGACGACGGCGAAGTGGCGGAAATCGAAGCGCTGATCAAGCAGCGTAACGATGCACGTCAGTCGAAAGACTGGGCGCTGGCGGACCAGGCGCGTGACCGTCTGAACGAGATGGGCATTGTGCTGGAAGACGGCGCGGGCGGCACCACCTGGCGTCGTAAGTAAGATTCAGAACGTGAAAAAGCGGCTCAATGAGCCGCTTTTTTTATGGCTGGCCGCTGTGGTGCGGCCTTATTGGCAGGTGCCTTATTCCGGGGCTGAGGTGCGAATCAGGTAATCAAACGCGCTCAGGGAGGCTTTCGCGCCTTCGCCGGTGGCGATGATGATCTGTTTGTAAGGCACGGTGGTGCAGTCGCCCGCGGCGAATACGCCTTTGACGGTGGTTTCGCATTTCGCGTCAATGATGATTTCACCCATGCGGTTGCGCTCCACGCTGCCTTCCAGCCAGGTAGTATTCGGCAGCAGGCCGATCTGCACGAAGATGCCGGCCAGGGCAACGTCATGCACGCTTTCGGTCACGCGGTCTTTATACTGCAGGCCGGTCACTTTGCTGCCGTCGCCTTTTACTTCCAGCGTCTGCGCGTTCAGCACGATGTCGACGTTTTTCAGGCTGCGCACTTTGTTCTGCAGAACCTGGTCAGCCTTCATTTCCGGAGCAAATTCCAGCAGGGTGACGTGCTCGACGATACCCGCCAGGTCAATGGCCGCTTCCACGCCGGAGTTCCCGCCGCCGATGACCGCCACACGCTTGCCTTTGAACAACGGGCCGTCGCAGTGTGGGCAGTAGGTCACGCCTTTGGTGCGGTACTGATCTTCACCCGGCACGTTCATGTTGCGCCATTTCGCGCCGGTCGCCACGATAATGCTGCGTGCTTTCAGCGTTGCGCCGGACGCAGTTTGAATTTGATGCAGGCCGCCTTCGGTTTTGGCCGGGATCAGCTTGCTTGCACTTTGGGTGTCGATCACGTCCACGTCATAGTCGTCCACGTGGGCTTTCAGGGCGCCCGCCAGCTTCTGGCCTTCGGTTTTCGGCACGGAAATGTAGTTTTCGATATCCACGGTATCCAGCACCTGGCCGCCGAAGCGTTCGCCCATCAGGCCGGTACGGATGCCTTTACGCGCCGCATAGACTGCCGCCGCCGCGCCCGCAGGGCCGCTGCCGACGATCAGTACGTCATAAGCCTCACGCTGGTTGAGCGCTTCCGCCGCGCGTTTTTCTGCGCCGGTATCAATTTTGCCCACGATTTCAGCCAGCGTCATGCGGCCCTGGCCAAACTCTTTGCCATTCAGGAACACGGCAGGCACGCCCATCACGTTGCGTGCCTGAATTTCATTCTGGTAAACGCCGCCGTCGATAGCGGTATGGGTGATGCGCGGGTTCAGCACGCTCATCAGGTTCAGCGCCTGCACAACGTCCGGGCAGTTGTGGCAGGAGAGGGAATAATAGGTTTCAAAGTGGAAGTCGCCGTCGATCTCACGGATTTGCGCCAGCAGATCCTGAGATTCTTTGGACGGATGACCGCCGACCTGGAGCAAAGCCAGCACCAGGGAAGTGAATTCGTGACCCAGCGGGGAGCCGGCAAAGCGCGGGCCCTGGCTTGAGCCTGGGTTAGTGATTAAAAACGACGGTTTGCGCACCGGCAGGTCGTTATTAATGCTGAAAGATACTTTGTCGGATAACTCAGCGATGTCTGCCAGCAGTTCTTTTACTTCAGATGATTTCGCGCCGTCGTCCAGCGTGGCAATCAACTCAACAGGTTTCGTTAGTCTCTCAAGATAGGCTTTGAGCTGGGTTTTCATTGTTGTGTCGAGCATGGTCAGTCTCCCTGGTGGCGAGAAAAAAACGGCTGCCGGAGCAGCCGTAAAATAAAAGAGGGTAACGCGGGTAAAACTTAGATTTTGCCGACCAGGTCCAGAGATGGAGCCAGAGTCGCTTCGCCTTCTTTCCATTTAGCCGGGCAAACTTCGCCTGGGTGAGAAGCTACGTACTGAGCCGCTTTCACTTTACGCAGCAGGTCAGAAGCGTCACGGCCAATGCCTTCGGCGGTCACTTCGATAGCCTGGATGATGCCCTGTGGGTCAACTACGAAGGTAGCGCGGTCTGCCAGACCTTCATCTTCACGCATATTTTCGAAGTTACGAGTCAGCGCGCCAGTTGGGTCGCCGATCATCGCGTATTTGATTTTAGCGATGGTTTCAGAGCTGCCGTGCCACGCTTTGTGGGTGAAATGGGTGTCGGTAGAAACGGAATACACGTCTACGCCCAGTTTCTGCAGTTCTTCGTAATGGTCAGCCACGTCGCCCAGTTCGGTCGGGCAAACGAAAGTAAAGTCAGCCGGGTAGAAGAAGAAAACGCTCCAGCGGCCTTCGGTATCTTTTTCCGTAACTTCAACGAATTCGCCGTTTTTAAAAGCCTGGTTTTTGAATGGTTTGATTTTGGTATTAATTAAAGACATCTAAACTTCCTCCGTTTTGCGATGGGAGAAAGGTACCGAATTTTTGCCTCTGGCTCTAATGGGTAGACTTTATTGAATCAAAAGGTATTTCCTAACAGTTTTGCTGCGGGCATAAAAAAGGCCACCCGTTGCGGGGGTGGCCGGTGTTGCGCGTTACAATTCCACTTTAAAAAATTATAACAGCGGCGAAATTACAGCACTTTAGCGTTAAAAAGGTCAATTCCCCGGTTCGTTGTAGTAGCGATGGTTGTAATCGTTGAAAACTATTAAAGGCCATCAGGCCTAAATATCACGGGATATTCTGAAAAGTCGATGCGATCCGCAAAGTAATGTCAGGAGAATTGCAGCTATATGACGGTAAGGTTAAATTACCGGCTGTTGTTTTTCCGCATGAATAATCGCGCCAGGCTGCGCGAGAGTAGAGGTATTGGCGTTGTCCGAATTGCTTTCTTTGGTGCTGTTTTTGGCAGCTATTGCCGTGTATGCGGTAAAGGCCGGTCGAAATATCTGGTGGCTGTCGATCATCTTACTGATGCTCGGCCTGTTTATCGTGCTCAACGTGACGTTGCTGGCCAGTAATTATTTTACCGGCGAAGGCATTAACGACGCGGTGCTCTATACGCTCACCAGCAGCATGACCGGCGCGGGCGTCGGCAAATACATTCTGCCAGGGCTGGGCCTCGCCGTCGGGTTGATTGCCATTTTTGGCGGTCTGACCTGGATTTTACGCCGGAAGAACCATCCTCATCATTTGGGCTACAGTGCCCTGGCGCTGTTTCTGGCGCTGTTTTCAATCAAAACAACGCCTGCCTACCAGCAGGTGGTGTCGCTGATTAAATCCCAGACCCGCACCGGCACGTCTGACTTTGCCGACTGGTACAAAGTGCCGGAAGGCACCATTAAACAGCCGAAGCTCAACCTGGTGTATATCTACGGCGAAAGTCTGGAACGCACCTATTTTGATGAGCAGACTTTTCCCGGCTTAGCGCCCGAGCTGAACGCTCTGAAAAGCCAGTCGATCGATTTTAGCCATACCGGGCAGATGGCGGGGATGGACTACACCATTGCTGGCATTGTCGCCTCGCAGTGCGGGATCCCGCTGTTTGCGCCTTTCGAGGGGAACTCCTCGGCGTCGATGTCGAGCTTCTTCCCGAAGAACATCTGCCTCGGCGATATTCTTAAGGCATCCGGCTATCAAAACTACTTTATCCAGGGTGCAGACCTGCGCTTTGCGGGTAAAGACATTTTCCTGCAGTCCCACGGCTTCGAGCATATGTACGGCGCGCAGGAACTGAAAGGAATGGTGGCTGACCCGAATTACAAGAATAACTGGGGCTTTTACGACGATACGGTGCTGGACGAAGCTTATGACAAGTTTATCGAGCTTTCTAAGGCCGGAAAGCGTTTCTCGCTGTTTACCCTGACGGTAGATACCCATCACCCGGATGGCTTTATCTCGCGAACCTGTAACCGCCGCAGCTACAGCTACGACGGCAAAGAAAACCGATCTTTCAGTGCCGTTTCCTGCAGCCAGGAACATATCGCGGCGTTGATAGATAAAATCAAAGCCTCGCCTTATTTCCGTAACACGGTGATCGTGGTCTCTTCCGATCACCTGGCGATGAACAATACGGCATATAAATACCTCACTAAGCAAGACAGGCAGAACCTCTTCTTTGTGATCCGCGGCGACAAACCGCAGGCGGAAATAAAAGCCGTGAAGCGCAATACGATGGATAACGGCGCGACGGTGCTGGATATCCTCGGCGGCGGGAATTACATCGGCCTGGGGCGGAGCAGTCTCTCGGGCGAGTCGCTGTCGATGGTCTTTACCAACCTGAAAGAGAAGGTTACCGAGTGGAAGCCGGACGTGATCGATCTGTGGAACTTCCCGAAAACCATCAGTCGCTACAGCATCGATCAGAAGAAGAACACGTTCAGCTATTCAGGGGCGCACTTCAAGCTGCCGTTATTGCTGAAAATCGGCAAAGGCAAAATTGAACCGCTGCCGGAAAGCGAGTACTCCGCGCCGCTGCGCTACCAGCTGGCGGATTTTAAAAGCGATGACCGGTTTATCTGGGCTGACCGCTGCTACAAAATGGCGCGCCTGTGGGAGCCGCAGCTCGCGCTTTCTACCGGGCTGTGCGTAGCCCAGGGCCAGCTTGGCGGGGAGCCAACGGTGCGGCTGGTGGACAAACCGCTGGATGAATACAACGTGCAGTTTGACGAGCAAACGCTGAGTAACGAGCGTTTCAAAAATAATGTGACTCTGTTGAAGGCGGACGAGAACAGCATTCGCTACCAGGCGGACAGCTTTATCTTTAACGTAGCCGGGGCGCCGCAGAGCGTGAAGCAGTTCAGCGGCATTTCGCGGCCGGAAGCCTGGGGCCGCTGGTCGAACGCCAACATGGCGCCCGTGGTGACCATTGAGTATCAGGATCCGCTGCCGACCACGTTTGATCTGGTGCTGGTGGCCAAAGCCTTTGGGCCAAACGTCGGCGAGCCGGTTTCGGTGAAGGTCGGTGATGAAGAGCAAACCATTACTTTTGGCGACCAGCTTTCTACCATCACGCTACGTTTTGATAACCCGGCTGGTAGCAAAGTGCTGACTATTGCGCCGCCGAAGCCGCAGCTGTCCAACGAAGGCAATATTCTGGGGCATGAGCCGCGTAAGATTGGCGTGGGGTTGGCAGAGCTGAAAATTGTGCCGGTGAGCGGCTAACCCGTTCCCGGAGAGGGAACGGGCGGGGCAGGTCAGAGGATCTCGAGCACCTGTTCCGGCGGGCGGCCAATGCGGGCTTTGCCGTTGGCCAGCACGATTGGGCGCTCGATAAGTTTCGGGTGCTCAATCATCGCTTGAATAAGCGCTTCTTCGCTGAGGCTGGCGTCGTCCAGCTTCAGTTCTTTGTACAGATCTTCTTTGCGGCGCATCAGTTCCCGGGCGCTGGTAAAGCCCAGTTTCTTCAGCAGCGATTTGACGGTGGCTGCGTCCGGCGGCGTTTCCAGGTAGAGCACGACTTCTGGCTCGACGCCCTTTTCCTTCAGCAGGTTCAGCGTTTCACGGCTCTTGGAGCAGCGTGGGTTGTGATAAATTTCGACCTTCGTGGACATACGGACTCCTGTTACATCTTCATATAAGGTTTAAAGCGCTGCTGCAGCTGGCGCAATTGATCGATCCGGGCGTCGTACCTGGCCTGCTGCAGACTGCCGAGTTTCACCTGCGAACTGGCGCTGCTGAGCATTGAAATAGCCTGATCCAGGCGACCATTGAGGGCCATGACTTCTGCGCGCGCCGCTAGCTCCTGATCGCGGTTGCCAAGTTTCCCCTGTGCCTGCGCCAGTAAATCCCAGCCGTTGGTGTCGTCAGGGTGGGCGAACGTGTAGCGATTAAGCTGCGTCGCTGCCTCGGCGGTCTGCCCGCCTTCAAGGTAAGCGTTGGCGAGGTTCAGCTGCAGTACCGGGTTATTCTTCAGGTCCGGGGCGTTTTTCAGCCGGTTGATCGCGTCGTTGGCTTTGTGCTGGCCGAGATCGATATCGGTGGCCAGATCGAGATACCACGGGTTGCCCGGCTGGGCGCTAATCAATGGCTGCAGCGCTTTTCTGGCCTCGTCGTATTTATCCGCCTGCAAAGCCTGCAGCGCACGGCCATATTGCGCCGCGTTTTGCTCGCGCACGTTGCCTTTTGACCAGGCGTTCAGCAGGTCCGGGGTTAGCTGATTGCGGCCCGAGTTATACATCCCCAGGGTGCGAACCTTTGCCATGTAGAAACTTTCAGAGGACTGAACAACCACCGGACGCATTTGGTTGGCGCGGTTGCGGGCATCCGCGAGGCGGCTTTCCGGCAGCGGGTGAGTCAGCAGAATTTCCGGTGGGCGAGAGGAGTAGCGGGCCTGATCGAGCAGTTTTTCCAGGAAGCCAGGCATCGCCTGAGGATCAAAGCCCGAGCGTTGCAGTACCTGAATACCGATGCGGTCGGCTTCCTGCTCATTTTGCTGCGTAAAGCTGATCATGCCTTGTTGCGTCCCGGCCAGCGTCCCGGACAGGGCGGCCATCCCGGCCTGCGGGCTGGCCATTGCCAGCAAAATTGAGCCTAAGGCTCCCACCCAGGTCAGCGGTGCATTTTTCTTTTGATCTTCCATCGCACGCGCCAGGTGGCGCTGGGTAACGTGGGAGATTTCGTGGGCCATAACAGAAGCCAGCTGGCTTTCCGTATCGGCATAACGGAACAGCGCGGAGTGCAGCACCACATTGCCGCCAAAGAAGGCGAAGGCGTTGATTTCGTCGTTGTTGATCAGGAAGAAATGGAACGGGGTCTTCACCGAATTGGCGTGGCTAACCAGCCTCATGCCCAGTGAGTTGATGTACTGCGTCAGCAGCGGATCGTTAATCAGCGGGGCGCTACCGCGTAGCTGGCGGACGTAAAAATCGCCCATCTGCATTTCTTGCGCGATAGACAGTGTGCTGCCCGCGGATGTTCCCATATCTGGGAGTTGGTCAGTCACATCCGCGCGCGCTGGCAGTAGGGTTCCTACCAGCAGCGAGGCCGTAAGTGTTGCAATCAGGGTCTTTTTCAACTGCCTAACCATAACTACTGTCCCGTTTAGTCGTTGTCAGATTTTGACACGATGAGTACAAGTTTGTTCGCTTAAAGAAGTGTACTGTAGGGCGTTGAAGCTGCGAAGATTTTATTTGGTGGATTCTCCTTTGTAATCCGCCGTAAAAAGCAAAGTCTTTGCGGTGACATTTCGATACAATTCGGCATCAAAAAAAACTTCACGGAAGGGATGTATGCTCGACATGTTGTTGCAGTGGTATCGCCGTCGCTTCAGCGACCCGGAGGCGATTGCCCTGTTGGTTATTCTGGTGGCGGGTTTTTGCATCCTGTTCTTCCTGCACGGTCTTTTAGCTCCGCTGCTGGTTGCCATCGTTCTGGCCTATTTGCTTGAGTGGCCTACGGTGCGCCTCGAACGTATTGGCTGTTCCCGAACGTGGGCTACCACTATCGTGCTGGTGCTGTTTGTCGGCATTTTGCTACTGATGGTGCTGTTTGTGGCGCCCGTCGCCTGGCAGCAGGGCATCAACCTGATTCGCGATATGCCAGGGATGCTCAACAAGCTCTCTGATTTTGCCGCCACGCTGCCGAAGCGTTATCCGGCGCTGGTGGATGCGGGCATTATTGATGCCATGGCGGAAAACGTTCGTGGACGGCTCTCAGGCATGGGCGACCAGGTGGTGAAATTCTCGCTGGCGTCGCTGGTTGGGCTGCTGACGCTGGCTATCTACCTGATCCTGGTGCCGCTGATGGTGTTCTTCCTCGTGAAGGACAAAGAGCAGATGCTGAATGCCGTGCGCCGTGTTTTGCCGCGTAACCGCGGTCTGGCCGGGCAGGTCTGGCTGGAGATGAACCAGCAAATCACCAACTATATTCGCGGTAAAGTGCTGGAGATGATCGTCGTGGGCGTGGCGACCTACATCGGCTTTATTGTCTTCGGGCTGAATTACTCGCTGTTGCTGGCGGTGCTGGTTGGCTTCTCGGTGCTGATTCCTTACATCGGCGCGTTTGTGGTCACTATTCCGGTGATTTGCGTGGCGCTGTTCCAGTTTGGCCTGGGCACCGAGTTCTGGACGCTGTTTGGCGTGTACCTGATTATTCAGGCGCTGGACGGCAACCTGCTGGTACCGGTGCTGTTCTCGGAGGCGGTGAACCTGCATCCGCTGGTGATTATTTTGTCGGTGGTGATTTTCGGCGGGCTGTGGGGATTCTGGGGCGTGTTCTTTGCTATCCCGCTGGCCACGCTGATTAAAGCCGTGGTTCATGCCTGGCCGGATGCTTCAGCGGTGGATGACGCGGCGAGCCGGGAATAGCGATCAGGGATTGGCGGCGGTGGTTAGATATCCACCGCCGCCGGTCGCGCCTTCCTGTCAGGCAGCCCCTTTCTGCCTGATATTTTACTGCATGACCCTTCTGCAGCTTCAAAAACTCCCACGCACTGTTCGAGTTCAGTTCCTGCCTACGGCGGCGACTACACGAAGGTGTCTGTAATCTTCCCCTGAAAAACGATCGATGGACTATTTGTTTCGATCCCTCTTGTATTCCGTTTTTTTGCTGCATAGTATTATGATCATAATATAATCGTTATTAAGGCGACGCGACCGTGACAGGGTTAATGAGCGGCAGCAGAGAGGGCAACATGAAGATTCAGAACGATCGTGAGGATGCCAAACGGCACATGCGGGAACAAATGCTGAGCGGGCCAGTCTTTTCAACAATGATGCGCCTTGCTCTCCCCACCGTTGCTGTGCTGGCGGCACAAACGCTGGTCAACGTGGCTGAGACCTATTATGTCTCTTTCCTCGGGACGCCTGCTTTGGTTGGTGTGTCGATGGTGTTTCCCCTGTGGATGTTAATGACAATGATGGCTGCCGGGGGCATTGGAGGAGGGGTGGCTTCTGCGGTTGCACGGGCAACTGGTGCCGGCAGGCATGATGATGTGAATGCCCTGATCCTGCATGCGGTCGTGGTGGCAGTGGCCTTTGGCCTGCTTTTTTCTGCGATCGTTATCGGCTTTGGGCCGGTGCTTTATGCCGCTCTCGGTGGGTCCGGCGACGCGCTTCATGCCGCACAGACATACTCAATATTTGTTTTTATTGCGGCGGTACCGATTTGGATAGTTAACCTGCTTTCCGCCGTTCTCAGGGGCGTCGGGAATGTGAAAGTGCCAGCCCTGGTGACGTTTATCGGCGCTATTGTGCTGGTCCCTCTCTCGCCGCTGTTTATTTTCGGGCTTGGCCCGATCAAAGGTCTTGGCATCGCGGGGGCCGGTGTAGCCGTTAGTCTCTATTACTGGCTGGCTGCCCTGGCACTGCTGCGCTATATGGCCAGCGGGCGTTCCGGGCTCCGTTTGAGGCTCTCTCCTCTGCGTGGCCGGTTATTCGGCGACATTCTCAAGGTGGGCGTGCTGGCCGCGCTTGGGACACTGCAACTGAATGTCATGGTTCTGCTGGTGACCGGCGCTGTCGGGCGGTTTGGCCTCGATGCTATCGGCGGTTATGGCACAGCATCCCGACTGGACTACGTTCTTATCCCAGTTTTATTCGCAATGGGAACCGCGATCCTCACTATGGTCGGGACGAACGTGGGGGCAGGTCAGATTGCCCGAGCCAGAAAAATTGCGTGGGTTGGGGTGGCGGTAAGCGTCACGATTGTCGAAGTCATTGGTTTAATGGTAGCTCTTTTCCCGGCGCTGTGGATGGGGCTGTTCACCCACGATCCGGCAATTATGAAAACGGGTTCGCTCTATCTGGAAATTGTTGCCCCATTCTATGCTGCGAGTGGGATCGTTTTCGCGCTGAGCTTTGCCGCGCAGGGAAGTGGCTATATGTGGCGTATTTTCCTGGCCGGTACGGCGCGCTTGCTGATTGCAGCCGGTGGTGGGTGGCTGGCCGTCACGTATTTCCATCTCTCTTTGGCGGGGGTGTTCTCGATTGTTGCACTGGCCATTGTGGTTTCAGCGGTGATTTGCGTAATGACCGAGTTGTCTGGTGCCATGTGGCCGCGAGTCTCTGACAGTACGTCAGCCACCGCCAACGCGGTTCAGAGCTGAGATTTTTGCCGGTTTTCTCCCTTTTGCAGGATAACGAATAACCCGACATCAAAAGAGATGTTAGCTGTGCGACGACCGGTTATATTATAAATATAATTTAATGCTGACTAAGCACGCTAAAAAGAGGGCAATTTCATGCGTTATGCAAAAGGGCATAAAGAGGAAACGCACAAGCACATTGTTAAGGTTGCTTCACAACGTTTCCGTGAGGAAGGCATTGAAAAAGTTGGCGTCGCTTCATTGATGGAGCATGCAGGGCTGACCGTTGGTGGATTTTATAGTCACTTCAAATCCAAAGAAGAGTTGATTCAGGAAGCGGTGGGTATTGCGGCAGATGAAACTTTTTGCCGCATTTTTGCGGAGGGGGACGGCAGTTCGCCGGTCAGTCTGGAGCATATTTTGTCGCGCTACCTGAGTCCAGGACATCGCGATAATCCCGACAAGGGATGTGTGTTCGCCTCGCTTGCATCGGAATTGAAAAATCGACCGGAAGACACCCGGTCAATGATAACGAGAAAAACGCTCAGCTTTATTGAGCGTATCGCTGACTGTCTGCCGGTTGAGGCCGGGGCTGAGGCCCGAATGAGAGTCGCTGCTGCTGTTTGGGCGGTCATGGTCGGCACGCTTCAGCTTTCTCGTATTGTTACCGATGAGGCTTTGTCTACGCAGTTGCTCAAGGATGGCATTTCCAATGCGTTAAGGCTTGCCTCTGAAATAGAAACGAAGCGTACAGGATAAATTCTGCGCGCATGAAAACATCACCAGACGGTGAATTAACCCAAAAGGTCATTGATATGAATATTCAAGGCAAAACAGTTTTCGTTACCGGGGCAAACCGGGGGATTGGCGCTGAATTGGTGAGTGCATTTCTCAGGCACGGAGCAGGTAAGGTTTATGCTGGTGCTCGCGATCCTCAAGCGCTGCGGGATTATGGCGACGATCGTGTGGTTGCTGTGCAGCTGGATGTGACGAAGTCGGAGAGTGTTCAGGCTGCGGCTCAGAAAATCGGTGAGCTTGATATTTTGGTTAATAACGCCGGGGTGATGAATGACAATACGATTTTGACGGCGACTTTTGCCGAGTTGATGACTGATATGGATGTCAACTACTACGGTACGGTGCGGGTTCTTCAAGCTTTTGCGCCGCTTATGGGCAAAAAAGAGGTGGGCGTGATTGCCAATGTGCTGAGCGTGCTGGCGCTGGCGCCTATGTCCCAAACTGCGGGGTATTCCGCCTCTAAGGCCGCACTGCTTTCAGCAACTCAGGCCGCGCGCGCTATATTGAAATCCCAGAATATTAGCGTGGTGGGTATCTTCCCTGGCCCTATTGATACCGATATGGCGTCCGATCGGCACGCGGAAAAAACATCGCCAACCGTTGCCGCAGAAGAGATTGTGAAAGGCCTGCTTGAAGACCGAGAAGATATTTATCCCGATCCTGTTTCGGTGCAGGTTTCTCGCTTTTGGGAAAGCAATCCTAAGGGGCTGGAGCACCATTTCGCCACCCTGTAATCAGGGCTGTACCTGTCTGGTTTACCGGGCAAAGCGCCTGGACTTTTCGGAAAATAAACAATGAACACCTTTTTGGTTACCGCTGCGGCAGGTGATACGGGATCCCCTACGGTAAAATTCCTGCTTGAAAAGGGCCATAAAGTTCGGGCTTTGGTTCGCCGTGAGGATGAGCGTGCCGCTAAATTACGTGCGTCAGGGTCTGAAGTCGTGGTCGCTGATATGCTCCAGCTTCGGCAAATGCGCCAGGCGCTGGAAGGCGTGACAGCAGCCTATTTTTGTTACCCTTTAGCTGAGGGGCTTGTCGAGGCGACGGCAATTTTTGCCCAGGCAGCAAAAGAGGCAAAAATTAAACTGGTCGTTAATATGTCTCAGAAGCAGTCGCGACCTGATGCCACGAGCCCTCAAACCCTCAAACACTGGATTGCGGAACAGGTATTAGACTGGTCAGGCATTCCGACGGCTCATCTCCGGGTCACTCTTTTTGCCGAGTGGCTATTATATTCTGCCCATTTAATCCGCGGCGGCCGCTATGTGACGCCGTTTGATCCGGACAGCCGTTTTGCCCCCATCGCGGCTGCAGATATTGCCCGCGTTGTCGCCAGTATGCTGATTGAACCCGAAAAGCATGCTGGAAAAATTCATTCACTTCATGGGCCTGTAGAATACAGCCATGTTGAAATAGCGCAGGTATTGGCAGATACCTTAGGCAAGGATATTCAATTTGAACATGCTTCGGTTGATGAATTCTTAACGCAGCTCGGCATACCCGAGAATGATTTTCTGCGTTTGCATTTCCTGGCTATCAAACAGGATCAGCGCGAGAGATTGCTTGAGGGGCTGGATGACGTGGGGACAGAAATTATTGGGCAACCTTTAACGACTTTACCCCAATTCATTGAACAGCATTATGACCTTCTTGCTTCATAACGGAGAAAGTCACTGCCTTACGAAGCGGAAAACTCGATAAGAAAAAAGCCGACGGAGATGTCGGCTTTTTTATCTGTTCTTAGGCGTTTTCGGTCAGCCAGTTCACAACGATATCGTGGTGGTTGCTGGTTTTGAAATCGTCAAACACCTTTTCCACTTTACCGTCGCCGTCCAGCAGGAAGCTGATACGGTGAATGCCGTCATAGGTTTTGCCCATAAAAGATTTCTCGCCCCACACGCCAAACTGACTGCAAACCTGGTGGTCTTCATCAGAAAGCAGGGTGAAGTTAAGCAGCTCTTTCTCGGCAAAACGGGAAAGTTTTTCCGGCTTGTCGGTGCTGATGCCCAGCACTTCCACGCCACGCTTTTTCAACTCATCCATGTTGTCGCGCAAACCACATGCCTGCACGGTGCAGCCTGGTGTCATCGCTTTTGGATAGAAATAAACCAGAACTCTCTGTCCCTGGAAGTCGGTTAAATTTACTTGCTCGCCGTCCTGATCGGGCAAGCTAAATTTCGGTGCAATATCACCGGCTTTCAGTGGGCTCATCACTACTCTCCGTCTTTAATCATCTTGCTGTGGGTTAACCACGTTAATAGTGCCTTCTGCTTTCAATTCTGTACATAGGGCTTTAAACGCTTGCTCGATAATTGTCGCATCCTGTGAACCGGGACTGTGGGCGGTTATCTGAATATACAGGCGCGGTCCCACGCCGTTTTCCGCAGGCTGAGTGCGGGAAACAAGCTCGGCAATGTTCATTTGATGGGTATCAAACAGGTGGGTGAATCGCTCAATCAGGTGCGGCGAGTCCGCCACTTCAACCTGCACCCAAACCGTGGCCGGCGTGGCCGGTCTTTCTTGTGCGGTTGTGCGTTTCATCACAATTAACAGATCGAGCTCAGCGCCCTTCAGCGGCAGGGTGGATTCGATCAGGGTTATCGCGTTCCAGGTGCCGGAAAGCAGCATGATAAAGGTGAACTCTTCACCCAGCATCGCCAGACGGCTGTCTTCGATATTACAGCCGCAGCTGCTTACGTGACGTGTGATGGTATTGACGATACCTGGACGGTCCGCCCCCAGGGCTGTGATAACCAAATAATGGTGTGATGAGGGTGTCAAACGTGTTCTTCCTGTCAATCGGTGAGATTCACATTAGGAAAGCATAAAAAAAGTATGCTGCCAACCGCTTAGCGCCTTCTGGCGGCTTGCTTTTGCTATGGCACCAAACGTAACATTGGAGAACATGTTTGCACAGAGGGTGGCTAATGTTTACGGGAAGTGTTGTCGCGATAATTACGCCGATGGATGAGAAAGGTAATGTCTGCCGGTCCAGCCTGAAAAAACTGATTGATTACCATGTCGCCAGCGGAACATCGGCGATTGTCTCGGTAGGGACTACCGGCGAATCGGCTACCTTAAGCCACGACGAACACGTCGACGTAGTGAAGCTTACCGTAGAACTGGCGGACGGGCGTATCCCGATCATTGCCGGTACCGGGGCTAACGCCACTTCCGAAGCGATTTCCCTGACGCATCACCTGCAGGACAGCGGCATTGTGGGCTGTCTGACGGTCACCCCTTATTACAACCGTCCTACTCAGGAAGGGCTGTTCCTGCACTTTAAAGCGATTGCTGAAAGCACCCATCTGCCGCAGATGCTGTATAACGTGCCGTCGCGTACCGGCTGTGACATGCTGCCTGAAACCGTTGGCCGTCTGGCGAAAATCAAAAATATTATCGGTATCAAAGAAGCCACCGGGAACTTAAGCCGCGTAAACCAGATCAAAGAGCTGGTTGAAGATGACTTCATCCTGGTGAGCGGTGATGACGCCAGCGCGCTGGACTTCATTCAGCTTGGTGGTCACGGTGTGATTTCCGTGACGGCAAACGTAGCCGCGCGTGAAATGGCAGAAATGTGTAAACTTGCCACCTCAGGGCAATTTGCACAGGCTCGCGAAATTAACCAGCGTCTGATGCCGCTGCACCATAAATTGTTTGTAGAACCTAACCCTATTCCGGTGAAATGGGCCGCGAGGGAGTTGGGTCTTGTGGCAACCGATACCTTACGCCTGCCGATGACGCCGCTGACCGACGCCAGTCGCCCGGTGATTATCAGCGCGCTTAAGCATGCCGGTCTGCTGTAAAGCTTAGGGAGATTTGATGGCTTACTCAGTACAGAAGTCGACGGTGGCAAAAGTTGCTGTTGTTTCGCTCGCCATGCTGTTAGCGGCGTGCAGTTCCGATCAGCGTTACAAGCGCCAGGTTAGCGGCGATGAGTCCTACCTGGATGCGACCCCACTTGCGGAAATCCACTCTCCGGCCGGGATGATCCTGCCGATTCAGAATGGCGACTACAACATTCCGGTCACCAACGGCAGCGGTGCTGTAGGCAAGCAGCTGGATATTCGTCCACCGGCGCAGGCGCTGGCATTGGTAAATGGGGCTCGTACTCAGTTCACCGGTGACACCGCTACGCTGCAGGTTGAAGCTAACAAGGCAAGCGGCCTGTGGCCTCAGGTGGTCAGTATCCTGCAAGCCGGGAACTACGCTATTGCGCAACGTAACGATGCCAGCCAGACCCTGACGACCGACTGGGTTCAGTGGAACCGCGCTGACGAAGACGTCCAGTATCGTGGTCGCTACCAGATTAGCGTGCAGCCTCAGGGCTACCAGCAGTCAGTCGTCGTTAAACTGCTGAACCTGGAGCAGGGCGGCAAGCCGGTGGCGGATGCTTCATCTCTGCAGCGCTACAGTGCGCAAATGCTGAACATCATCAGTGCCGGTCTCGATAAGTCTGAAACGACCCGCCAGAATGCGCAGGACAACCGCAGCGCAGCACAGCTTGACGTGCAGAGCGCAGCGGATGATACCGGGCTGCCAATGCTGGTCGTTCGCGCGCCGTTCAACGTGGTGTGGAACCGCCTGCCGGCCGCGCTTGAAAAAGCGGGCATGAAAGTCACCGATACTACCCGTTCTCAGGGCAATATCGCGGTGACCTATAAAGCGCTGTCTGACAGCAGCTGGAGTGACCTGGGTGCGAAAGATCCAGGGTTAACCAACGGCGACTATAAGCTGCAGGTTGGCGACCTCGATAACCGCAGCAGCCTGCAGTTCATCGATCCGAAAGGGCACCCGCTGACGCAGTCTCAGAACGATGCGCTGGTCGCTGTCTTCCAGGCAGCATTCAGCAAGTAACACAGCAGGGCCGGTTAATTCCGGCCCTTCTTATTTAGGCCTATGTAGATACCCTAAATAATTCGAGCTGCAGGAAGGCGGTAAGCCTGGAAATCTCCGGGAGCATAGCTAACTATGTGACCGGAGTTAGCAGGTGCAACCAACGCACATGCAGCTTGAAGTATGACGGGTAAACCCCTTCGATTGCGCAAGCGATCGCTATACCTGGAGTGAGAAAGATGCAAAAGCAAGCTGAGTTGTATCGCGGCAAAGCGAAGACCGTTTACAGTACGGAAAACCCGGATCTGTTGGTGCTCGAATTCCGTAACGATACGTCAGCAGGTGACGGGGCGCGCATCGAGCAGTTCGACCGTAAAGGCATGGTAAACAACAAGTTTAACCATTTCATTATGGCCAAGCTGGAAGAAGCGGGTATCCCGACCCAGATGGAAGCGCTGCTTTCTGATAACGAAGTGCTGGTGAAGAAGCTCGACATGGTGCCTGTGGAATGCGTGATTCGTAATCGCGCCGCGGGTTCACTGGTGAAGCGCCTTGGTATTGAAGAAGGTATTGAGCTGAACCCACCGCTGTTCGATCTGTTCCTGAAAAACGACGCTATGCATGACCCGATGGTCAATGAATCTTACTGCGAAACCTTTGGTTGGGTGAGCAAAGAGAATCTGGCCCGCATGCGCGAGCTGAGCTACAAAGCTAACGACGTGCTGAGCAAGCTGTTTGATGACGCTGGCCTGATCCTCGTTGACTTCAAGCTAGAGTTTGGCCTGTTCAAAGGTGAAGTGGTGCTGGGCGACGAATTCTCCCCGGACGGCAGCCGCCTGTGGGACAAGCAAACCCTTGATAAAATGGATAAAGACCGTTTCCGCCAGAGCCTGGGGGGCCTGATTGAAGCGTACGAGGAAGTTGCTCACCGTCTCGGCGTAAAATTAGACTAACCACGCAATCGTTTACGTTGCGCAATGGGGTGCGTTTTTGCGCACCCTGTTTTTTCGCTGTCTGTTCTTATGGTAATCCTGCCGGTAACCACCTACGATCTATCCATTATATGTTGTGATTGTTAATGAGGACGAGCGTATGCGTTGGCAAGGACGTCGCGAAAGCGACAATGTAGAAGACAGGCGCAATGACGCCTCTGGCCCTGGTATGAGCATGGGCGGCGGTGGTTTCCGAATCCCACGCGGAAAAGGTGGCCTGGTGCTGCTGGTCGTGGTCATTGTGGCAAGCTATTACGGCGTCGATCTTACTTCCTTCCTGTCCGGCGAGCCGCCGGTTTCTCAGCAGTCTTCCCAGCAGCGCTCCATCAGCCCGAAAGACGATGAAGCCGCCAAATTTACCTCGGTCATTTTGGCGACAACCGAAGATACCTGGGGTGAAATTTTCCAGAAAATGGGGCGCACATACCAGCAGCCTAAGCTGGTGATGTACCGCGGGGCAACGCGCACCGGCTGCGGTACCGGCCAGTCCGTGATGGGGCCGTTCTATTGCCCGGCGGACAGCACCGTTTATATCGACCTCTCTTTCTACGACGATATGCGCAACAAGCTTGGGGCCGGCGGCGACTTTGCCCAGGGCTACGTCATTGCTCACGAAGTTGGCCATCATGTTCAGAAGCTGTTGGGCATCGAGCCGAAAGTGCGCCAGCTGCAGCAGAATGCTTCCCAGGCCGAAGCTAACCGCCTGTCAGTGAAAATGGAGCTTCAGGCCGACTGCTTCGCTGGCGTCTGGGGAAACAGCATGCAGAAACAGCAGGTGCTCGATTCAGGTGACCTGAAAGAAGCGCTCAATGCTGCCGAAGCCATTGGTGACGACCGCCTGCAGCAGCAAAGTCAGGGCCGGGTGGTGCCGGACAGCTTTACCCACGGTACTTCCGAGCAGCGTTATACCTGGTTCAAACGGGGTTTTGACAGCGGCGATCCGGCCCAGTGCAACACCTTCGGCAATACGCTCCGTTAATCGATGACCGCCGGAACTTTGGTTGCGCCGATGCAGCAGGCAACGGCGAATATGCAGCAGACGGGCATCCGCCGGTTGATGGTGCTGGCCGGGGAGAGTCAGTGGAGCAGCGAGCAGGTTGCCACGCTGTCTGCTTCTTTATCCGGTGACTGGCTGTGGGTTGGCTCTTCCCCTGAGCTGCCTTTGCATTGTGCGCCCTCGGCGGTGCGCAGCATGCTTGGGCGTGAGTTTCAGCATGCCGTTTTTGATGCCAGGCGAGGGCTGGATGCCGCCGCTCTCGCTGCGCTTTCCGGGATGCTCAAAGCGAGCAGTTGGCTGCTGCTGCTGACGCCGGACTGGTCACGCTGGGCCTCGCTGCCGGATGAAGATTCCAGCCGCTGGAGCGATGCTCCACAGGCGATTCCGACCCCCCATTTTGTTGCCCATCTTCAGCGCTGTGTACGGCAAGATTCAGAGGCCGTCCTGTGGCAGCAGCATGAGTCACTCTCCCTGAATGCTTTTGCTCACCGCCCGGTCTGGCAACCCGCCAGCGGCGCACCGGAGCAAGAACAGGCTACTATCCTCGATAAATTGTCCGGGATGGAGCGCGGCGTGGCGGTGGTGACGGCGGCCAGAGGCCGGGGGAAATCTGCGCTGGCGGGAATGCTGGTTAACGGGAGCGCAGGCGCTTGTTTGGTCACCGCTCCCGCGAAGGCAGCTACCGACGTGCTGGCAAGCTATGCGGGCGAATCATTTCAATTTATGGCCCCGGACGCGCTGGCCGCAGAGCACGACTTACCGGCGTATGACTGGCTGATAGTGGACGAGGCCGCCGCGATTCCGGCCCCGCTGTTACGCCAGCTAATAGCGCGTTTCCCCCGCGTTTTACTGACCACGACGGTGCAGGGGTACGAGGGAACCGGGCGCGGTTTTTTACTGAAGTTCTGCGCGGCGTTTCCGGCGCTCAAGCGCTTCACATTGAATACGCCGATCCGCTGGGCGCTGAACGATCCGCTGGAGCAAGTGGTCGACAGGATCATGCTGTTTGATGAGCCTGATCTGGAGCAATTCCCGCAAGGCGATCCCATTCTGCAGGATGTTGAGCAGGCCGACTGGCCGCGTAAACCTGAGCAATTAAAGCAGATGTACCGGCTGCTTTCGGGCGCACATTACCGTACCTCGCCGCTCGACTGGCGGCGGATGCTTGATGCGCCAGGCCAGCATTTTATCGCGGCCAATATTGAAGAGCAGTGCGCAGGTGCCTTGTGGCTGGTCGAAGAGGGCGGACTCGATGAAAATCTAAGCCGCAGCGTGTGGGCCGGGTTCCGGCGCCCGAGAGGAAATCTGGTGGCGCAATCGCTGGCGGCGCACGGTGGAAGCCCGCTGGCCGCTACGCTTCGCGGATTGCGCGTCAGCCGCATTGCGGTTCACCCTCTGCGTCAGCGCGAGCATATCGGTGCCGGCATGATTGAACATGCACGGCAGGCCGTAAATCATCGCTGTGATTATCTCTCGGTCAGCTTCGGCTATACCGACGAACTGTGGCGCTTCTGGCAGCGCTGCGGGTTTGAGCTGGTTCGAATCGGCAGCCATAAAGAAGCCAGCAGCGGCTGCTACAGCGCCATGGCGTTATTGCCGCTGACGCCAGAAGGCCAGTCGCTGATGGAAAATGAGCGGCAGCGGTTACAGCGAGACTGGCCGTGGCAGAAAACGTGGCTCGAGCTGGCTTTGTCTTTACCCGAGAATGCTTCATTTGCTTTGCGTTCCGAAGACTGGGAAGAGTTATCCGGTTTTGCTTTCTCACATCGTCCGCTGGAAGCCTGTCTGGGGGCGTTGAATCGCCTTTTGCTGGCGTCCGTTTTACCGCTGCATGCGCTTCGCGGGCGGCTGCAACAACTTGAAAGCAATGAGGCGCTCAGCCAGCGGTTGGGGCTTTCCGGCAAAAAAGCCCTGCTTACGCTAATGCGTCAGGAAGCCCAAAGCGCGTTGGAAAATCTCGATCGGGATCGCACGGCTGAGCTGCACAACGGCATTATGCAATTGCAAAAATTCCACTAACTTGTTCAATGAAACGGCATGGTCATCCCCATGCAGCGGCGTATAGTTGTCTCCATTAACCAGGAGAAAGCCATGAAACATGACCATTTTGTTGTCCAAAGCCCCGCAACGCCGGCCAGCCAGCTGATACTGCTGTTTCACGGCGTAGGCGACACGGCCAAAGCCATGGGCGAAATTGGGAGCTGGTTTGCGCCAGAGTTTCCTGACGCACTGGTGGTCAGTATTAGCGGCCCTGGTCCAAGCGGCGCAGGCCGGGAGTGGTTTTCCGTGGCAGGCGTGACGGAAGACAACCGTCAGCAACGCGTGGATGCCGCGATGCCTGAGTTTATTGAAGCCGTGCGTGACTGGCAGCGGCAAAGCGGTGTGCCGCCCACGGCTACGGCGCTAATTGGTTTCTCGCAGGGAGCCATTATGGCGCTGGAAAGCATTAAGGCTCAGCCGGGTCTTTCGGCTCGGGTCATTGCTTTCAGCGGGCGTTATGCGGAGCTGCCGCAGCAGGCCTCCACCAGTACCACGATCCATCTGATCCACGGCGATAACGACAAAGTGATCCACGCGACGCACGCGGTGGATGCGGCCGAGAAGTTACTTAGCCTGGGCGGAGACGTGACGCTGGATTTGATTGACGATCTGGGGCATGCGATCGATGACCGCAGCATGAAGGCGGCGCTGGATCACCTGCGCTACACCGTGCCGAAGCACTATTTCGATGAGGCTTTGAGCGGCGGCGCGGCGCCGAAGGATGATGATTTGATAGAGCTGCTGTAAATATGCGCCTCACTCCGGAATCGCCCGGAGTGAGGCGGACTGCTATTTCTTCTTAGGCCAGTCGTCCTCGTCATCCCACTTATCGTTGAAATCACGATGTGGCGGAAGCTCAGGCTTGTCTGCCATGTACTTCTTCGGATCGATTCGGTTCAGGTCTTTAATGACGTTAATAAAAATCCCCAGTAATAACACCAGGACAATAATCCACCAGTAATGCGATAGCCATTCCATGCTGATACCTCTTCAGTTGGTTGCCCGTCAGGCGACAAGCTGTTCCATAATGCGCTGATACATCCGGGCCAACAGCTGCAGGTCGGCGGCGTTGACGCATTCATTGATTTTATGAATGGTGGCATTTACCGGCCCCAGTTCAACAACCTGAGCCCCCATGCGGGCGATAAAGCGCCCGTCAGATGTACCGCCCGTGGTTAACAGCTGCGGTTTAATTTCATTATAGTGCTCAACGGCGTTCACTACCGCATCCACCAGCTTACCGCGTGACGTCAGGAACGGCAGACCGGAAAGCCACCACTCGACGGTGTAGCGCAGTTCGTACTTATCCAGCAGGGCGATAACGCGCTGCTTGATGTCCTCATCGGTCAGCTCGGTACTGAAGCGGAAGTTAAACTGCACAAACATATCGCCTGGAATAACGTTGTTGCTGCCGGTCCCGGCTTTAACATTGGCAATCTGCATGCTGGTGGCCGGGAAGAACTCGTTGCCCTTATCCCACTCAATGCCCGTCAGCTCTGCCAGCATTGGCGCTGCGCGATGCACCGGGTTATCCGCCAGATGCGGATAAGCAACGTGGCCCTGGACGCCGTGAATGGTCAGGTTACAGGTCAGAGAGCCGCGGCGGCCATTTTTCACCACATCGCCAACGACTTCGGTACTGGACGGCTCGCCAACCAGGCAGTAGTCCAGACGCTCGCGGCGCGCCATCAGGGCTTCAACAACCTTCACGGTACCGTTGGTTGCGCTGGCTTCTTCGTCGGAGGTAATCAGGAACGCCAGACGGCCTTTATGGTTGGGGTGCTGGGCCACAAAACGTTCAGCCGCCACGACCATCGCCGCCAGCGAACCTTTCATGTCCGCCGCGCCGCGGCCAAACAGCATTCCGTCGCGAATGGTGGGTTCAAACGGCGGGTTGATCCAGCGGTCGGCATCCCCTGACGGTACCACATCGGTGTGCCCGGCAAACGCCAGTGTCTCACCCTGCCCACGCCAGGCCCAGAAGTTCTGGGTGTCGCCAAAATCCATGTGTTCAACGGTAAAACCAATCGCGCGCAGGCGCTCAATCAGCAGCGCCTGGCAACCGGCATCATCGGGGCTCAGGGAAGGACGACGAATAAGCTGTTGCGTCAGCTCAATAACCGGGCAGGACATAAGACTATACCTCGTTGATAAACTGCTGATAATGAGTTTCGTTGAAACCCAGCAGCATAGGCTGACCGGGCGCGCAGAGCAATGGGCGTTTGATGATTGCCGGCATCTCCAGCATCAGCGCCGCCGCGCTTTGTGCGTCATTAATGGATGCGCGATGGGCTTCATCCAGCTTGCGCCACGTCGTACCCCGCGTATTTAGCAGCGCTTCCCAACCAAGCTCAGCGATGAAGCTGTTCAGCAATGCAGCGTCCAGCCCGTCGGCACGATAGTCGTGAAACTGGTAATCCACGCCCTGAGATTCTAAAAAGCGGCGCGCCTTTTTGATGGTGTCGCAGTTTTTAATGCCGTACATGGTGATCATAGTGGCGGTCGGTTCCGTTTTAGTTTGCCAGAGGGCAACCATTCTGCCGCAGGTAAGGGGAATTATCGAGCCACGATTCAGCGCTAAACCGTTATTCTGCTAACGATATATTTGTGATGTTGCTCAACAGTTGATCGCTCAAAAAAAGTTCAACTGCAGGATATATCCGCGTATACTTGCGCCAACATCAAGAGAGGCGGTTATGATCGAGCACGAATTAGGGCAGTGGAAAGACTTCATCGAAGGTATGTTGCGCAAATAAGCGTTCCGGCATAAAAAGTAACGGCGCGATATTCTGGTACTGAATACTCTGCGAACATCAGCAAAAAGGCGACCTGAAAAGGTCGCCTTTTTTGTGGCTTATTGCCCGGGAGTTTAGTCGTGGTGCTCTTTCAGCGGGAAGCGTCTGCGCACCAGGACAAAGAACAGCGGCACAAAGAAGATGGCCAGCACGGTGGCGGAGATCATCCCGCCCATCACGCCGGTGCCTACCGCATGCTGGCTGCCGGAGCCCGCCCCGGTGCTGGTCGCCATCGGCAGAACCCCGAAAATAAACGCCAGGGAGGTCATTAATATCGGGCGCAGTCGCTGGCGGCAGGCCTCAAGCGTGGCGGCAACCAGGTCCTGGCCTTTGGCGTTCAGGTCGTTGGCAAATTCGACGATCAAAATGGCGTTTTTCGCCGAAAGGCCGATCACCGTTAGCAGCCCGACCTGGAAGTAAACGTCATTCTCAAGGCCCCGCATCCAGGTGGCGAACAGGGCGCCAATCACCCCAAGCGGGACGACCAGCATGACGGAGAACGGCACGGACCAGCTCTCGTACAGCGCCGCAAGGCACAGGAATACAACCAGCAGTGAAATAGCATACAGGGCAGGGGCCTGCGCGCCGGATAAGCGCTCCTGGTAAGACATGCCCGTCCACTCAAGGCCGAAACCATTCGGCAGTTTGCTGACCAACTGCTCCATAATGTCCATGGCGGTACCGGTACTTAGCCCAGGTGCCGCTTCACCGACAATTTCCAGCGCGGAATAGCCGTTGTAGCGCTCCAGACGAGGCGAACCCGTTTCCCAGCGTGAGGTCGCAAAGGCGGAGAACGGCACCATGCTGCCGGTTTTATTCCGTACGTACCAACTGTTGATATCGTCCGGCAGCATGCGGTATTTGGCCGCCGCCTGGACATACACCTTCTTCACGCGCCCGCGATCCATAAAGTCATTCACATAGCTTGAGCCCCAGGCTGTTTGCAGAGTGTTGTTGATATCATCAATTGAGACGCCCAGCGCCTGAGCCTTACGCTGATCGATATCGATTTGCAGCTGCGGGCTGTCGTCCAGGCCGTTGTGGCGCACTCGCGTAAGCTGCGGGTTGCTGCCGGCCATTTCTAACAGCTGATCACGCGCCTGCATGAGTGCATCGTGCCCCGCGCCGCCGTGATCCTGCAGTTCCATATCAAAACCTGCGGCGTTGCCGAGGCCGTTAATCGCTGGCGGGCTGCTGGCAATGACGCGCGCTTCTTTGATTTTATTAAAGGCTTTGGTGGCTCGCTCAATGATGGCAAACGAACTGCCGTCGGCGCTGCGTTCGTCCCAGTCCTTCAGACGAATAAACATTCGAGCCACGTTTTGCCCGTTCCCGCCGGGGCCTGCGCCAATGGTGGAGAACACTGACACGACGTTGTCTTTTTCTTTGGTGAGGTAATACTGTTCCACCTGCTGTACCACTTTGGTTGTCTGCTGCTGTGTTGCGCCGCTCGGAAGCTGCACTGAAGTGGTGAACACGCCGCGGTCTTCCTGGGGCAGGAATGACGTCGGCAGTTTGAGGAACAGGAACACCATGCCGCCAAGCAGTAGGGCATAAATCAGCATCCAGCGCAGGCTGCGGGCGAGGATTCTGGCCACGCCGTTTTCGTAGCGTTCGGCGCTG
Source organism: Amanita fuliginea (assembly GCA_023014435.1). Taxonomy (NCBI): domain Eukaryota; kingdom Fungi; phylum Basidiomycota; class Agaricomycetes; order Agaricales; family Amanitaceae; genus Amanita; species Amanita fuliginea. The sequence goes on from JAEBUQ010000004.1 coordinate 232,146, forward strand.
CGGTTAAAAGTGCGGTTAAACCAGCCAAAGAAGCCTCTCTGGCCGTGATGCTCGCCTTTATGCAGCGGCTTAAGAATGGTTGCACACAGTGCTGGGGTGAGGATCATCGCCACCAGCACCGACAGCACCATGGCGGCAACGATAGTGACCGAGAACTGGCGGTAAATCGCCCCGGTTGTGCCGCCAAAGAACGCCATCGGCACGAACACGGCAGAGAGCACCATGGCGATGCCGACCAGCGCTCCCTGGATTTGGCCCATGGATTTGCGGGTCGCCTCCCGAGGGGAGAGACCTTCCTCGCTCATAATTCGCTCGACGTTTTCTACTACCACGATGGCGTCATCCACCAGCAGGCCGATAGCCAGCACGGTGGCGAACATCGTCAGCGTGTTAATGCTGTAGCCAAAGACATATAGCACGGCAAAGGTGCCGAGCAGCACCACCGGGACGGCAATCGTTGGGATAAGCGTGGCGCGGAAGTTTTGCAGGAACAGGTACATCACCAGGAACACCAGCAGAATCGCTTCCAGCAGCGTTTTCACCACGTCGGTGATTGAGGCTTTAACGAACGGGGAAGTTTCGTAGGCGATTTTGGCTTCCAGGCCGTGAGGGAAAAACTGCGAAAGCTCTTCGATTTTGGCGCGGGCCAGCTTGTCGGTTTCCATTTCGTTGGCACCGGAAGCCAGCTTAATGCCCAGCCCTGAAGCCGGTTGCCCGTTGTAGGTGCTCAGGAAGTCATATTTTTCCGCCCCCATCTCAACGTCTGCCACATCCCCCAGCGTCACCAGCGAGCCATCCTGATTCACCCTCAGCGTAATGTCTTTGAACTGCTGCGGCGTTTGCAGGAGCGACTGGGCGTTGATGGTGGCGTTCAGTGCCTGTTTGTCCAGCGCTGGCGTGCCGCCAAGCTGGCCCACGGCAATTTGCGCATTCTGGGATTTGATGGCGGTGAGCACGTCCTGGGTGGTCATCTGGTAGTTGATGAGCTTATTCGGGTCGAGCCAGATACGCATGGAATACTGCGAGCCGTAAGCATCGACGCTGCCGACGCCGTTCACGCGGCTCATCGGATCCTGCACGTTACTGGCCACGTAGTCGGCAATGTCCTGCTTATCCATGCTGCCGTCTGTGGAAACAAAGGCCACCATCAGAATATTGGTGTCACCGGTTTTGTTCACCGTGACGCCCTGAGTCTGCACGTCCTGCGGCAGCTTTCTTACCGCAGATTGCAGCTGGTTTTGCACCTGCTGTACCGCAGAGTCAGGATCGGTCCCGGCCTTAAAGCTCAGGGTAATGGTGGCCTGACCGGCGCTGCTGCTTTGGGACGACATGTACATCATGTTGTCCAGGCCGGTCATGCTTTGCTCTATCACCTGCGTGACGGTGTTTTCCAGGGTTTGTGCGGAAGCACCCGGATAGTTGGCGGTGATCCTTACATTGGGCGGCGCAAGGTCGGGATATTGTTCGACGGGCAGTGAAAAAATAGCCAGTGCCCCGGTCAGGCAAAGCAAAATTGCCAGCACCCAGGCAAAAATGGGGCGAGAAATGAAAAAATTCGCCATGCGGTCAGGACCCCTTAAAAGCTTCTAATTGTTATCAATAACCGCATCACTGTAGCTTTAACCGCTTAGTCAAACGTGGAGAAATTTAGGAGATAGTGTAAATATGCTTTGGAATTGGCAGGATTTGTAACCATACCGTTTATTGGGTCGTTTTAACCCCGACTTTCCAAAAATAATACCGTGGCCGCGACGCGTGACCTCACCTGCAGCTTGCGAAGCAGGTTACGGATATGCACTTTTACCGTCTCTTCTGAAATATGTAGCCCGCTGGCAATTTGCTTATTTGACAGCCCACGGGCCACCTCTGACAGCACGTCCAGCTCACGCTCAGTGAGAATAGCAAACGGATCGCTGCTCTGCCGCTCGCTACCTCGGTTGGTCAGGTACTCGTGTACCTGCTCGCTAAATGCTTTTTCACCCGTCAGGCAGCGGTGAATGTCCTGCAATAAAACCTCCGGATCGCTGTCTTTCAGCAGGTAACCATCGGCCCCGGCATCAATCAGCGTAAAGATATCGCTGCGAGCGTCGGACACGGTCAGGATCACCACGCGGGCGCTGATCCCGTCCCGGCGCAGGGCGTTGAGCGTATCGAGGCCGCTCAGGCCCTTCATGTTCAGGTCGAGCAGAATCAAATCCGGCGACAGGCGATTCGCTAAACTGATGGCCTCCGCGCCGCTGCTGGCTTCACCCACGACCGTAAACGTGCTGTCCAGCTCAAGCAGCTGGCGCACTCCGCGCCGCATCAGCGGGTGATCGTCCACAATCAAAACCTGGTATACCGTTTTCTCAGACATTGCTAACTCCTGAATAAAGCTAATTATTGTTATGGCTCCCGGCGGCAGCCGGAGGTGCAGAGGTAAAGTGGACTTCTACTCGCGTGCCGCCCTCTGGCGGACGGGATATTGTCAGCTGGCCACCAAGCCGGCCTGCGCGTTCGTGCATGATATTCAGCCCGTAGTGACCCTCCGGCTCTTCAAGGCTGGCAATCCCGTGCCCGTTGTCAAATACCGAAGCGAAATGCTCGCCGCCGCTTTCAGAGCGGCAAACCACCTCAATATGGCTCGCATTGGCGTGTTTAATCGCGTTCAGTACCGCCTCCCGGATGATTTGCAGCAGGTGGATTTGCTGAGAAGCGTCCAGAACCTGAGTCGGCATGCTGCAATCCAGGCTTATCTCAGCCTGGGTTTGCTCGCGCAGCGGCTCAAGCAGCTCCTGCAGCGCGGCAGGTAAATCTGCCTGCTGCAGCGTAAGGCGGAAGGTGGTGAGCAGCTCTCGTAGCTGGCGATAGGCATCGTTTAACGCCTGGGAGAAATCCCCGACAATCCTCTGTGCGGACTGATTTTCCTCAGGGACCGCACGTTTGAGCAGCGTCAGCTGGATGCGAAGATAAGAGAGCACCTGCGCCAGAGAGTCATGCAGCTCGCGGGCAATCGTAGCCCGCTCCTCCATTAACAGCAGTTGCTGGTAGTGTTTTTGCGCCTGATTAAAGTACACGCCTCGCCCCAGCATGGTGGCCACGCTTTTCATCAATTGCGGGGAAGGGGCTTTACCCGGTGACTGCCAGCGTAGCGTCCCAAAAGCGCTGTCCTGCTGAACCAGCGGCAGGGTATGCCATTTTTCTTCCACCACCGGGGAGCCTTCCGTCAGCCGCCAGTTTTCACCCACCTGCATTTCCAGGGCGCTAACCCCCTCATGCTGGTGGATGATCTGCAGGATCTGCACGAAACAGTCGCGGTTGATGGTGCTGACGTTCATCGCCTGGGAGCAACTGTACAGCACTTCGAGCATGCGGTTGGCTTCCTGCAGGCGCAGGGTCTTTTGCTCCACCTGCTGCTCTAAGGAACGATAAAGTTTTTGCAGCTCATCCGCCATGCGGATAAAAGCCTGTGCCAGGGCGCCCAGCTCATTGGGTAGGGTGCGGTCAAGGTTCGGGGGGGTAAATTCACCGCGCTCAATAGCTTTGCTCGCTTCTACCATGGTATTGAGCGGCATGACCACCTGCTGGCGGATGCGACGCAAAGTGAAGAATACCAGGGTAAAAATAGCGATAAAACCGACCACCGAAGCCGCGACAACCTGCATCATTTTTCGCTCGGCATAATGCTGCAGCGCCAGCACAAACAGGTCGATTTGTTCTACGTAGGCGGCGATATTATAGCGGTACCAGTCGATGTCTTCGTTCAGAATATGCTGCTGCATTTGCTGCCAGGCCTGCTGCAGAGCGTTATAGCGGGCTTTCACCTCATCGGGCACCCAAAACCGGTTGAGCTGCTGCAATGTCGGGGAGTCCAGCGACTGCTGATACTGCTGTAAATGTGCCGCAATAGCCTTCGGGTTACTTTGAAGATCGTAACCCAGGCGATAGCTTTGCATGCGCAGCGATCCCGCAATGTTCACAGCTTCTGCATCTTTCAGGCTGCTGGCGAGCGTCAGCATCGCGATGCCGGTGGAAAGCAATGACAGCAAAACAATCGAAAAGAAAGCGCGGGCAAGGCTGGTGGAGACCGAGCGTTTGACTGTCACGGGGGAATAACCCTTTAAAGTATGCGGTGGAGCGAAACCTACCAGAATCTGCCTGAGACGCAAACGCCTGACGGTGACTTTTTCGCCCCAGCGCGAAAAATGCTGCCGTATTTAACGCAAGCTTTGCCACAGCATAACGTCTGCCTTACATCTGCTGATTCCTCCCCGTCACGCCGAAACCGTTCACCTCTTTGATCCGACAACGGCATTTACCCCTTTATGGGGATGCTTTTGTAACCCCTCGTCACATACCTTAAGTGCCGTAAAAACCGCAGAGAATACGCGGATAAAAAGAAAAACGTTTCTACCCGGTGACGACCTGGCCGGGCATTTTGAGCAAGGATCTGCCCAATGGCTAAACTGACCCGTCGCGGCCTGCTGACCGGGGGCTGGCACAGTTCTACTCTCGCCATTCGCCCTCCGTGGAGCGGCGATGAAAACCATTTTCTTCTGGACTGCACGCGCTGCGATAGCTGCGTGACCGCCTGTCAGAACCGGGTGCTTCGCCGTGGCCAGGGCGGCTACCCCGAAATCGACTTTAGCCTGGGCGAGTGCACCTTCTGCTATGCGTGCGCGGACGCCTGCCCTCAGCGGCTTTTTGCCCCGCAATCAGCGCAACCCTGGACACTGATTTTACAGCTCGGAAAAACCTGCCTGGCCTGGCATCAGGTGGAATGCCGCAGCTGTGAAGATGCCTGTGAATCACAGGCCATCCGGTTCATCCCCACTCTGCAGGGCGTTTCCCGTCCACAGATTTCTTCGTCTGCCTGTCACGGCTGCGGCGCTTGTGTTGCCGGTTGCCCAACGTCAGCCATCACCCTGAGGCCACAAAATGCACACTGACTGGCACGTATGCAGCCTGGTGGTTCAGGCCAGACCTGAACATGTTGCTGCCGTACGCCGAGCGATCAATGCCCTGCCAGGCAGCGAGGTTGCGGTTGACGATATCGACAGCGGCAAACTTGCGGTGGTTATTGAAGCCGCCGAAAGCAACACGCTGCTGGAACAAATTGAGCGGGCACGCAATATCTCCGGCGTGCTGGCGGTGTCGCTGGTTTATCACCAGCAGAATGAACAAGGTGAGGAAGCACCATGAAACTCAGTCGTCGTAGCTTTATGAAAGCGAATGCCGTTGCCGCAGCTGCCGCGGCGGCGGGCCTCAGCGCCCCGGGCGTTGCTCGTGCGGTGGTCGGCAAACCCGATGCCATTAAATGGGACAAAGCTCCGTGCCGCTTCTGCGGTACCGGCTGCGGCGTACTGGTGGGGACCCAAAACGGCCGCGTCGTCGCAAGCCAGGGCGATCCGGAAGCGCCTGTCAACCGAGGGCTGAACTGCATTAAGGGCTACTTCCTGCCAAAGATTATGTACGGAAAAGATCGTCTCACTCAGCCTCTGCTGCGCATGAAGGACGGGCAGTACCACAAAGAGGGTGAGTTCCAGCCAATAAGCTGGGAAAAAGCCTTCGACGTGATGGAAGAGAAATTCAAAGCCACCCTGAAAGAGAAAGGCCCGGACGGCATCGGTATGTTCGGCTCCGGCCAGTGGACGGTGTGGGAAGGCTACGCCGCCGCGAAACTGTTTAAGGCGGGTTTCCGTTCTAACAACATCGATCCGAACGCGCGTCACTGTATGGCGTCTGCCGTCGTGGGCTTTATGCGCACCTTCGGCATGGACGAGCCGATGGGCTGCTATGACGATATCGAGCAGGCGGATGCCTTTGTGCTTTGGGGCTCGAACATGGCGGAGATGCATCCGGTGCTCTGGTCGCGCATCGCTAACCGACGCCTGTCCGATGAAAACGTCAAGGTTGCCGTGCTTTCGACCTTCCAGCACCGCAGTTTTGAGCTGGCTGACAACGGCATGGTTTTCACGCCGCAAAGCGATCTGGCGATCCTGAACTACATCGCCAACTACATCATTCAGAACAATGCGGTGAACGAGTCGTTCTTTAAGCAGCACGTTAACCTCCGCCGCGGCGTGACGGATATTGGCTATGGGCTGCGCCCGACGCACCCGCTGGAAAAGGCCGCGAAGAATCCGGGGTCTGACGCTTCCGAGCCGATGAGCTTTGACGAATACAAAACGTTCGTCGCCGAGTACACCCTGGAGAAAACCGCTGCAATGAGCGGGGTGCCGAAAGACCAGCTTGAAGCGCTCGCGAAGCTCTACGCTGACCCGAATAAGAAAGTGATCTCCTACTGGACGATGGGCTTTAACCAGCACGTGCGCGGCGTCTGGGCGAATAACCTGGTTTACAACCTGCATCTGCTGACCGGCAAAATCTCTCAGCCTGGCTGCGGGCCATTCTCACTGACCGGGCAGCCATCCGCCTGCGGCACCGCGCGTGAAGTGGGCACATTTGCACACCGCTTACCGGCAGACATGGTTGTCACCAACGAAAAACACCGGGCAATCGTCGAAAAAACCTGGCAGCTACCCGCCGGCACCATTCCAGCCAAAGTGGGTTTACACGCAGTGGCGCAGGACAGAGCGCTGAAAGACGGCAAGCTCAACGTGTACTGGGTGATGTGCAACAACAACATGCAGGCCGGGCCGAATATCACCGAAGAGCGTATGCCGGGCTGGCGCGATCCGCGCAACTTCATCATCGTCTCCGATCCTTACCCGACCATCAGCGCGTTAACGGCGGACCTGATCCTGCCGACGGCAATGTGGGTGGAGAAAGAGGGGGCCTACGGTAACGCCGAGCGCCGCACGCAGTTCTGGCGTCAGCAGGTGAGCGCGCCGGGTGAGGCGAAGTCCGATCTCTGGCAGCTGGTGACCTTCGCTAAACGCTTTAAGGTCGAGGATGTCTGGCCCGCTGAGCTTCTCGAGAAAAAACCAGCATACCGGGGCAAAACCCTGTTCGACGTGCTGTTCGCCAGCGACGAAGTGCGTCAATACCCGCTGACCGAGCTGGCAGCGGAGCAGCTAAACGACGAATCCCGCGAGCTGGGCTTCTACCTGCAAAAAGGCCTGTTCGAAGAGTATGCCAGCTTTGGCCGCGGGCACGGGCACGATCTGGCCCCGTTTGACGAGTACCACAAAGCCCGGGGGTTACGCTGGCCGGTGGTTGACGGGAAAGAAACCCAGTGGCGCTACAGCGAAGGCCACGACCCGTACGTTAAGGCCGGGGAAGGCTACAAGTTTTATGGCAAGCCGGACGGAAAAGCGGTGATCTTCGCGCTGCCGTTCGAGCCGGCGGCAGAAGCCCCGGACCAGGAGTTCGAACTGTGGCTGTCTACCGGGCGTGTGCTCGAGCACTGGCATACCGGCAGCATGACGCGCCGCGTGCCTGAGCTGCATCGTGCCTTCCCTGAGGCCGTCACGTTTGTGCATCCGCTGGATGCCCAGGAGCGCGGTCTGCGCCGTGGCGACAAAGTGAAGGTGATTTCTCGCCGTGGTGAAGTGGTCTCCATAGTCGAAACTCGTGGCCGCAATAAGCCGCCTCGGGGACTTGTCTACATGCCGTTCTTCGACGCCGCGCAGCTGGTAAATAACCTGACGCTCGATGCCACCGACCCGCTTTCCAAAGAGGCGGATTTCAAGAAGTGCGCCGTAAAGCTGGCGAAGGTGTAATGCGCTATGCCCTTTGGTCGCGGCATAGCTAAGTGTCCGGAGGGTGTTTTCAGAATAACAATTCGATGAAGCCTGGGAGCTAAATCATGAATAACCAAGGCCTGATGAAGGCGTTGTTTCAATGGGGAGCGGCATTCACTCTGGTTGTCAGTGGGGCGCTTTGGGCGGCAAACGGCGTGGATCTCAAGCAATCGCCTGAAGTGTCCGGTACTCCGGAAGGGGCCGTGCTGATGCCAAAGCAACAGCAACGTATGGCGCTGAACTACGTCAACCAGCCGCCGATGATCCCGCACAGCGTGGACGGCTACCAGGTCACGCCGACCAGCAACCGCTGCCTGCAGTGCCACGGCGTTGAAAGCTACCGCACTACGGGGGCGCCGCGCGTCAGCCCAACGCACTTTATGGATAGCGACGGCAAAGTGTTATCGAACGTGGCGCCTCGCCGCTATTTCTGCCTGCAATGCCACGTGCCGCAGGCGGATGTTGCCCCGATTGTTGAAAATACCTTCGAGCCATCCAAAGGGTTTGGGAAATAAGTTATGGACAAATCAACTCGCCAACCTGGCATCATTAAGCGTGTGTGGCTGTGGTGGCGCAGGCCGAGCCGTTTAGCGCTCGGCACGTTGCTGCTGATTGGCTTTGCTGCCGGGATAATTTTTTGGGGCGGTTTCAACACCGGAATGGAAATGTCCAACCGCGAAGAGTTCTGTATCGGCTGCCACGAAATGCGCAATAACGTGTATGAGGAGTACATGGGCACGGTGCATTACAACAACCGCAGCGGCGTGAGAGCCACCTGCCCGGACTGCCATGTACCGCATGAATGGGTGCCGAAAATGATCCGTAAAATTCAGGCCAGTAAGGAACTGTACGCCAAGGCCTTTGGGCTGATAGACACGCCACAGAAGTTTGACGATCACCGCCTGGCGATGGCGCAAAACGAGTGGCGGCGGATGAAAAACAACAACTCTCAGGAGTGTCGAAACTGCCATAACTTCGACTATATGGATTTCACCGCGCAGAAAACCGTGGCGGCCAAAATGCACGATGAGGCGATCAAAGACGGAAAAACCTGTATTGATTGCCATAAAGGGATAGCGCATAAGCTGCCGGATATGCGAGAGGTTGAGGCGGGGTTTTGAGAAAACTGAGGCGATTTAAGCCGGAACCGAGCCTCGCTTTATGTTCAGCACTGGTTTAAACCGCAACATCGCTGCTATTTTTTTACCCTCACCCTAACCCTCTCCCTGGAAGGGAGAGGGAATAAACAATGTTTCCCGCAGCTTTTGTTTTCTCCCTCTCCCCTTTGGGGAGAGGGCTGGGGTGAGGGGAAGATGTGTTCCCGGCTCTCAGCGCCCCCGGTTATGACCCAAACAGGCGGGGTTGAGCTGTCGGGAACAGCGAAAGAGAGCGATCGTCGGGAACGAATCGCGAACGACCCCGAATGTTTGGGTGATAGCCGGTGGGTTTACCGCTTCAGCGGCGATGAGCTCGCCGGGCGCCGGGGGTTGTCAGGGGGCATGGCGTAATGCCACCCGGCACGTTCACTATTTACGGAAGTGACAGATATAAATGATGCTACGGTGAACGGAAAAACTGCGAACTAATATATTCCTTCTCGTTTCAACACCTATACAAAAACACACCTAACGCCACGCGACAACGCCCACAGAACGGCATATGATTATCGGCTCCCTTACCGCTATGTGGAGACCGTATGTCGTTACGTATTGAAGTCATCAAAGATAAAATCCTGTCTGATAACTACTTCATCCTGCGCAATATTACCTATGACCTGTCTCGTAACGGGGCTGAAAGCGTTCGTCATAAGCGCGAGGTTTATGACCGGGGCAACGGCGCAACTATCCTGCTTTATAACCTTGATAAAAAAACCGTAGTGCTTACACGCCAGTTCCGCGTCGCAACCTGGGTTAACGGGAATGAAGATGGCATGCTGATAGAAGCCTGCGCCGGGCTGCTGGATGCCGACGAGCCGGAAGTCTGCGCCCGCAAGGAGGCCATGGAAGAAACGGGCTTTCAGGTGGGAGAAGTTGAGAAAGTCTTTGAGCTGTATATGTCTCCCGGCGGCGTGACCGAAATCGTCTATTTCTATCTGGCAAAATACAGTGACTCTCAGCGAGAAGGGGCCGGCGGCGGTGTGGAAGATGAAGATATCGACGTGCTGGAAATCCCTTTCAGCCAGGCGATGGCGATGGTGAAGAACGGTGAAATTCGCGACGGTAAGACAGTAATACTCCTTCAACAGCTGCAGTTGCGCAATATTATGGGGTAAAACTCCATAAAATCAGGTTATTGAGATTTTTAATATTGCGATAAAGCTATCCGACAAATCCGATTGAGCAGGCTGACTCGTGAGCTGAAGATACGTCGCACCATCGTGTGTTTTCACGCTTCGCATCTTAGGGCAGCCTTCAATGTTCTATCGGATATCCTCCTTGCTTATGCTTGCATTGCTGGTAGCAAATGCTGCATTTGCCGCACCGGCGCAAAAGCAGTTTTCCGACTGGCAGGTGACCTGCAATAACCAGAACTTTTGCAGCACCCGTAATACCGGGACGCATCAGGGATTGGTGATGACGATTACCCGGAGTGCCGGGGCCCGCACTGACGCCAGTTTGCGCATCGACCTGGGGAATATGGAGAGTGCGGACGTTAAAGTCTCGCCTGTAGCACCGAGGCTGCGGCTCGACGACGCGCCACTTGCTATTCAGCCCAGTGAGTGGAAAGTGTCGCCTCATCATTTAATGACCAATAATCCGGCAGCGATTAATGGCCTGCTGGACGCTATTATGAACGGCAATAAAATTACGCTTGCCGACGGCATGGGCATCATTTCGCTCAGCGGGCTCAAAGCGGCGCTGCTGTTTATCGACAGCCAGCAAAAGCGTATTGGCAGCGAAACCGCATGGATTAAAAAAGGCGACGGGCCTCCGCTCAGCGTGCCTCCGGCTCCACCGCTAAAAGAAGTGGCTGCAGCTACGGCAGCATCAACGCCGCTTTCACACGACGAACTAAACGATCTGCTGGATTACGGCACATGGCGAATGAATAACAGCCAGTGTTCGCTCGATCCGCTGCGCCGGGAAGTGCGCGTTTTCCCTCTGACCGACGACAAAGCGCTGATGCTGACCAGCTGCGAGGCGGGAGCCTATAACGTGGTTTATCTGGCCTGGGTCATCTCCCGGCAAAAGCCGTTTGTCGCCAGGACGATTCACCTGCGGTTACCCTTTATGCCGGACGGCGGCAGCACCGAACTGGAGCTAATGAACGCGGGATTTGATGAGCACGATAAAGTGTTAACCACCCTGGCGAAAGGGCGTGGGCTTGCCGATTGCGGGGTGGCCACGCGCTGGCGCTTTGACGGGCAGCGTTTTCGACTGGTTCGCTATGCGGAAGAGCCCGCCTGTGATGGCTGGCATAAAGCGGGCGGCTGGCCGACGCTGTGGGTCACCAAATAGGTTGGCTCATTGAAAAAAGAAAACCCTCTCCCGGAAGGAGAGGGCTGGCAGCGAGGGTTATTTCTTGCCGAGCGTTTTTTTCGCCGTGGCTACGATGTTTTCTACCGTAAAGCCAAAGAACGGGAACAGCTTCCCGGCGGGCGCCGACTCGCCGAAAGTGGTCATACCCACAATTCCGCCTTTGAGACCGACGTATTTGTACCAGTAATCGGCAATACCCGCCTCTACCGCAACGCGGGCACGGACGGCATAAGGCAGAACGGACTCCTGATACGCCTCATCCTGAGAATCGAAAACGTCGGTGGATGGCATCGACACGACGCGCACTTTATGCCCTTCTTTGCTCAATGCGGCCGCGGCTTCGACGGTGATTTCAATCTCAGAGCCTGTGGCAATCAGGATGAGATCCGGCTTGCCGTCGCTGTCCTTCAGAATATATCCGCCGCGGCTGATGGCTTTCAGTTGCTCAGGCGTACGATCCATCTGCGCCAGGTTCTGGCGAGACAGGATCAGCGCAGTTGGGCCGGTCTGGCGCTCAAGCGCGGATTTCCAGGCCACTGCGGCCTCAACCTGATCGCAAGGGCGCCATGTGCTGAAGTTGGGCGTCAGGCGCAGGCTGGCTAACTGTTCGACGGCCTGGTGAGTTGGGCCATCTTCCCCAAGGCCGATGGAGTCATGGGTATAAACCATGATCTGCCGGGCTTTCATCAACGCCGCCATACGTGCCGCATTACGGGCGTACTCCACAAACATCAGGAAGGTGGCGGTGTAAGGGATAAAACCGCCGTGCAGCGCGATGCCGTTGGCAATGGCGGTCATGCCGAATTCGCGTACGCCGTAGTGGATATAATTCCCGGCGGTGTCCTCTTTAATCGACTTCGAGCCTTTCCAGATGGTCAGGTTACTTGGGGCCAGGTCGGCGGAACCGCCAAGCAGTTCCGGCAGCGACGGGCCGAAGGCGTTAAGGGCATTCTGCGAAGCTTTACGGGTCGCGATTTTGTCCGGATTCGCCTGCAGTTGTTCAATGTAGCTTTGGGCCGTTTTCTGCCAGCTATCCGGCAGTTTACCTTCCGTACGGCGTTTAAATTCGGCGCTCAGGGTAGGGTGAGCCTTTGCGTAAGCGGCAAACTTCTCTTTCCAGGCGGCTTCGGCTTTTTCACCCGCTTCTTTAGCATTCCAGGCTTGATAAACGTCTTTAGGAATTTCAAACGGCGGGTATTTCCAGCCAAGCTGCTTGCGGGCCAGGGCGACTTCTTCTTCACCCAGCGGCGCGCCGTGAGCCTCTTCTTTGCCCGCTTTGTTTGGCGAACCAAAACCGATGACGGTGCGGCAGATGATGAGGGACGGTTTGTCCTTCACGCTCTGGGCTTCTTTGATGGCTTTTTTTAGCGCGGCCGGATCGTGACCGTCAATCTCATGGATCACGTGCCAGTGATAGGCCTCGAAGCGTTTGGCCGTGTCGTCGGTAAACCAGCCGTCGGTTTCCCCATCGATGGAAATCCCGTTGTGATCATAGAAGCCAATTAGTTTGCCCAGGCCCAGCGTACCGGCGAGGGAGGAGACTTCGTGGGAAATCCCCTCCATCAGGCAGCCGTCGCCCATAAACACGTAAGTATAGTGGTCAACGATGTCATGGCCCGGCTGGTTAAATTGCGCGGCCAGCGTGCGCTCGGCAATCGCCATCCCCACGGCGTTGGCTAACCCCTGACCCAGCGGGCCGGTGGTGGTTTCCACGCCAGGGGTATAGCCCACTTCCGGGTGGCCGGGCGTTTTGGAGTGAAGCTGGCGGAAGTTTTTCAACTCCTCCAGCGGCAGGTCATAGCCGCTCAGGTGCAGCAGGCTGTAAAGCAGCATCGACGCATGGCCGTTCGACAGCACGAAGCGATCGCGGTTGGCCCAGTGCGGGTTAGACGGGTTATGGCTGAGGAAGTCATTCCACAGCACCTCGGCGATATCGGCCATGCCCATGGGGGCTCCGGGGTGGCCGGAATTGGCTTTCTGGACCGCATCCATACTGAGGGCGCGAATGGCGTTGGCAAGCTCTTTACGTGATGACATGTTTCACTCCAGGTCTTGTTAAAGTTTGGCGGCGAGCAGGTCTTCCAGTTTGCGTTGATCTATCGCGAACAGGCGGATCCCTTCGGCCAGTTTCTCCACGGCCATAGCATCCAGGCTATGTTCCCAACGGAATTCTGCTTCGCTCATTGGTGCCGGGCGGCGGAAGCCCTGTGAGAATGGGATCAGTTTACGGACAACCTCTTCTTCGCTGTCCTGCAACTGTTGCAGCAGATTTGGGGCGATGGTCAGTCGGTCGCAGCCCGCCAGCGCGAGGATTTGTTCCTTACGACGGAAGCTGGCGCCCATCACGATGGTTTCATAGTTATGTTGCTTGAAGTAGTCGTAGATATTGCGCACGGATTTCACGCCAGGATCCTCTTCAACGATATACGGATCCATCGGTTTACGTGCCTGATACCAGTCGTAAATACGGCCTACGAACGGGGAAATCAGGAAGACGCCTGCTTCCGCGCAGGCGCGCGCCTGAGCAAAAGAGAACAGCAATGTCAGGTTGCAGTTGATACCTTCTTTTTGCAGCTCTTCCGCCGCGCGGATGCCTTCCCAGGTTGACGCCAGCTTGATGAGAATGCGCGACTTATCGATTCCCTGTTCGGCGTACAGTTCCACCAGGCGACGAGCCTTGCTGATGCTCTTTTCTTTGTCGTAGGAGAGACGTGCATCCACTTCGGTGGACACGCGCCCCGGAATGCTTTTCAGAATTTCCGTACCGACGTTGACCGCCAGTTTGTCACTGGCTTCGGCCACTATCTGCTCTCTGCTGCCGCCGCGCCGTTTGCCGTAGGCCAGGGCGTCATCAATCAGCGGCTGATATTGCTCAAGCCCTGCGGCTTTCAACAACAGTGAAGGGTTAGTGGTGGCGTCTTCAGGCTGGTAGTGGCGAATAGAGTCGATATCACCGCTGTCGGCAACCACGGTGGTGTACTGTTTAATACTGTCTAACTGATTCATTACTATCTCCTTGAAAAAGCAACGTCTTACCTGAGCGTTCCGTGTCGCTCGCCGTGAAAATTTACGCTTTGCATAACCCAAAAGCATAGCAGATGGGGGCGATGACGGGGCAGCAGCTTACATTGGTTCTATAGTTAGCTAACAATAATCACGCCTAATCTTAATAGTATGGCTACCTTCAAAGTTTGCGAAACGTGCCCGCGTGATACTAGGTGGCTGACGTAACAATAAAGAAGACCCAAAAAGGAACGATGCAATGGATGAACAACTGAAGCAAAGTGCCCTCGATTTCCATGAGTTTCCAATTCCGGGGAAAATCCAGGTTTCTCCGACCAAACCCCTTGCTACCCAGCGCGACCTGGCGCTGGCGTATTCGCCGGGCGTAGCGGCACCTTGTCTTGAAATTGAAAAGGATCCGCTCGCCGCCTACAAATACACCGCTCGCGGCAACCTTGTGGGCGTGGTTTCTAACGGCACAGCGGTACTCGGGCTAGGCAATATCGGCGCGCTGGCGGGCAAGCCAGTGATGGAAGGTAAGGGCGTCCTGTTTAAAAAATTCGCCGGTATCGACGTCTTCGACATCGAAATTGATGAGATGGATCCGGACAAGCTTATCGACGTGGTGGCCGCGCTGGAACCCACTTTCGGCGGCATTAACCTGGAAGACATCAAGGCACCGGAGTGTTTCTACATCGAGCAGAAGCTGCGCGAGCGCATGAACATTCCTGTGTTCCACGACGACCAGCACGGCACCGCGATTATTTGTACCGCTGCGGTGCTGAACGGCCTGCGCGTGGTTGAAAAAAACATTACCGATGTACGGCTGGTAGTGTCCGGCGCGGGGGCTTCGGCAATCGCCTGTATGAACCTGCTGGTCGCGCTGGGGATGCAAAAACACAACATCGTGGTTTGTGACTCGAAGGGCGTTATCTATAAAGGCCGCGAAGAGAACATGGCCGAAACCAAAGCCGCCTATGCCGTCGAGGACAGCGGCAAGCGGACGCTGGACGACGTGATTGAAGGCGCGGACATTTTCCTCGGCTGCTCCGGCCCGAAAGTGCTGACTCAGGAAATGGTGAAGAAAATGGGCAAAGCACCGCTGATTCTGGCGCTGGCTAACCCTGAGCCGGAAATTCTGCCGCCGCTGGCGAAAGAAGTGCGTCCGGAAGCCATTATCTGTACCGGTCGTTCGGACTACCCGAACCAGGTGAACAACGTGCTGTGCTTCCCGTTTATTTTCCGTGGCGCGCTGGACGTGGGCGCGACGGCAATTAACGAAGAGATGAAGCTGGCTGCGGTACATGCGATTGCTGAACTGGCTCATGCCGAACAAAGCGACGTGGTGGCCTCCGCCTACGGCGAGCAGGAACTGACGTTCGGCCCGGAATACATTATTCCTAAGCCATTTGACCCGCGCCTGATCGTGAAAATTGCCCCTGCGGTAGCCAAAGCAGCGATGGACTCCGGCGTGGCCACGCGCCCGATTCAGGATTTCAATGCTTACAGCGAGAAACTGGAAGAGTTTGTCTACAAAACCAACCTGTTTATGAAGCCGATCTTCTCCCAGGCGCGTAAAGAGCCGAAGCGCGTGGTGTTAAGTGAAGGGGAGGAGGCTCGTGTGCTACATGCCACGCAGGAGCTGATCACTTTGGGACTGGCGAAGCCTATCCTGATTGGTCGCCCAAGCGTTATCGAAATGCGTATCAAAAAGCTGGGTCTGCAAATTCAGCCGTGCAAAGATTTTGAGATCGTGAATAACGAATCCGATCCGCGTTTCAAAGAGTACTGGCACGAGTACTACAACATCATGAAGCGCCGTGGGATCACTCAGGAGCAGGCGCAGCGGGCGGTGATCAGCAACACGACTGTGATCGGGGCAATCATGGTGCATCGCGGTGAAGCCGATGCGCTGATTTGCGGGACAATCGGCGAATATCACGAGCACTTTGACGTGGTAGAGAAGCTGTTTGGCTACCGCGAAGGCGTCAAGGCTGCCGGGGCGATGAATGCGCTGCTGCTGCCGAGCGGCAACACCTTTATTGCGGATACCTATGTCAACGATGACCCAACGCCGGAAGAGCTGACGGAAATCACCCTGCTGGCGGCGGAAACGGTGCGCCGCTTCGGCATTGAGCCGAAAGTCGCGCTGCTGTCCCACTCCAACTACGGTTCTTCCAACAGCAAAGCGGCCTGCAAAATGCGCAAAACGCTGGATCTGGTGCGCGAGCGAGCGCCTGACCTGGAAATTGACGGGGAGATGCACGGAGACGCCGCGTTGGTCGAAAGCATTCGTCATGAGCGTATGCCGGACAGCCCGCTGAAAGGCTCTGCCAACATCCTGATCATGCCGAACGTTGAGGCGGCGCGTATTAGCTACAACCTGCTGCGCGTGTCGAGTTCTGAAGGGGTGACCGTTGGGCCAGTGCTAATGGGCGTGGCGAAGCCGGTTCACGTGTTGACGCCGATTGCTTCGGTGCGCCGCATTGTGAATATGGTGGCGCTGGCGGTTGTGGAGGCGCAAACCGCACCGCTGTGATTGAACTCCCCCTCTCCCCGAAGGGGCGAGGGGGAAAACAACAAACAGAACAGTACGATATCTGTTCCCTCTCCCTTTTAGGGAGAGGGTTAGGGTGAGGGTAAAAACTCGAAAGCTACACCCACTCCTTCACCGGCAGGAAATCACGATACAGGGCAGCCTCCGGGCTGCCTTCTTCTGGCTGATAGTCATACTCCCAGCGCACCAGCGGCGGCATCGACATTAAAATCGATTCGGTTCGTCCGCCAGTTTGCAGACCAAACAGCGTGCCGCGATCCCACACCAGATTAAATTCTACGTAGCGCCCACGGCGGTAAAGCTGGAAGTCACGCTCGCGCTCGCCGAACGGGATATCTTTGCGGCGTTCAACAATCGGCAGATACGCGTCCAGATATCCTTGCCCAACGGCCTGAATAAAGCGGAAACCGTAGTCAAAGTCTGGCTTGTTCAGATCGTCGAAGAACAGCCCGCCGATACCGCGCTGCTCGATGCGGTGTTTGATAAAGAAGTAGTCGTCACACCACTTTTTATAGCGCGGGAAAACGTCGTCACCAAACGGCTGACACAGGTCGCGCGCCGTGCGATGCCAGTGCACTGCATCCTCTTCAAAACCATAGTAAGGCGTTAAGTCGAAACCGCCGCCAAACCACCAGACCGGATCGGCACCTGGTTTTTCGGCAATAAAGAAGCGCACATTGGCATGGCTGGTCGGCACATAAGGGTTGTTCGGGTGTACCACCAGCGAAACGCCCATCGCCTGAAAACTTCTGCCCGCCAGTTCCGGGCGGTGGGCCGTGGCCGATGCCGGCATGGCGTCGCCGTGAACGTGAGAAAAGTTAACGCCAGCCTGTTCGAACACTGCCCCGCCGCGCAAAACCCGACTACGCCCGCCGCCTCCGCCTTCTCGCTGCCAGTTGTCTTCCTGGAAGACGGCGCCATCAAGGGCGGAAAGCTGCTGGCATATCGTGTCCTGCAGGGAGAGCAGGAACTGTTTTACGGCGTGGATATCGGGCTCAGTCATAAAAATTAACGCTTCTTACCGTGGACTTTATGGTTATCAAACCAGTTGAAATAGCTCATCACGCCGGAGGCAATGGCGGTGGCAATTTTCTGGCGGAAGGCGGTGGTGCCGAGCAGCTTTTCTTCGCCCGGGTTGGTGATAAACGACGTTTCAACCAGCACGGACGGAATAGACGGCGACTTCAACACCACGAAGGCTGCCTGTTCGGTGTTGCGGCTGTGCAGCTTATGCACCGGCTTAATCTGTTTCAGAATATGCGAGCCGAGCGTCAGGCTGTTTTTAATCGTGTCGGTCTGCACCAGATCAAACAGCACCTGCTGCAGGTAGTGATCTTTGTCTTTCACTTTGCTGCCCGCTACGTCATCCGCGGCGTTCTCTCGGTCTGAAAGATATTTCGCCATGGCGCTACTTGCGCCGCGGTTAGACAGGGCGAATACCGAAGCGCCTGCGGCGGTTGGGCTGGTGAAGCCATCCGCGTGGATCGACATAAACAGATCCGCGCCGTGCTGGTGGGCGATTTCAACGCGGTCGTACAGCGGAATAAATTCGTCCGTGGTGCGGGTCAGCCTTGCGTCGATTCCGTTGCTGCGCAGGATACTGCGTACGTTTTTGGCGATGGCTAGCACCACGTGTTTTTCTTTCGACCCGTTGTGGCCGATAGCGCCGGTATCAATTCCGCCGTGGCCCGGATCGAGCATAACAATACGCTTTGCCCCGGATTTTTTAGCCACTTTACTGTGGGAATTGGTGGTTTTTAGCGATTTGGCTTCTTCCTTTGCCAGCGCTTTGTTCATACCGGTTAGCGTCAACGCTGCTAAACCCGTGAGCAGGACCTGGCGGCGCGTCGTAAGTTGCGTTAGCGATTTAATTTTGCTCATGCGGATGAATTATTTATCTTATGGAGTCCAGATGGGAAGTTATAACGTATCGGCATCATGCAAACGACACTCTGGCGTCAGAAATGTATATCCATTCGTTTCATTTCGTGACTGGTCGGAGATTATGCCATTTTTTTCGCGCTTTTGCGGCAGTTATTGGCTTAACTGACGGTTAACGCCATAATCAACCTTTTACGGCTTAAGGCGGCTAATACCATGGAAATTCGCGTTTTTCGCCAGGAAGATTTCGAAGAGGTCATTACCCTTTGGGAGCGTTGCGATTTACTGCGCCCATGGAATGACCCGGAAATGGACATTGAACGTAAGCTGCATCACGATGCGGACCTGTTTTTAGTCGCAGAGGTCGGCGGTGAGATCGTCGGGTCGTTGATGGGCGGGTATGACGGTCATCGGGGTTCAGCCTATTACCTGGGCGTGCATCCGGAGTTTCGGGGCCGTGGCATTGCTAACGCCTTACTGAACCGGCTGGAAAAGAAGCTGATTGCCCGTGGCTGCCCGAAGATCCACATCATGGTGCGCGAAGAGAACGATCTGGTTATCGGCCTTTATGAAAAGCTCGATTACGAGCATCAGGACACCATTTTGCTTGGCAAACGGCTGATAGAAGATCAGGAATATTAATTTTCAAATGTGCTCATGCCATGTATTTGCCTGCTGATTATGATTCGCAGGGCAACTTAAAAGCACCGCTGCTGTTCTGGGCGGTGTTGTTGTTACAGGCCCGCACCTGGGTTTTGCTGGTGCTGGCGGGGGCGTCTCGTCAGCAGGGCGATGCGCTGCTGGGCCTGTTTTATCCCGATCGCGATAACTTCTGGCTGGGGCTGATCCCCGGTATTCCGGCTGCGCTGGCCTTTTTGCTCAGCGGGCGTCGCCACCTTTGGCCCCGGTTCTGGCGGGCGTTTCGCTGGATATTGATTGTGGCTCAGGTCGGGCTGCTGGCGTGGCAAGTGGCGCTGCTGGCCGGGGATGAAACGCTGACCGGTACCACCCTTGTTCTGCTGATTGTCGATCTGTTTGCGCTTTGGTGGTTGCTGGCTAACCGCCGACTGCGGGATTACTTCGCCCTGAAAAACGAGTTAAGCGGCACTTTTTGACATCCTCGTACTCCAAAGGCCGTTACCATTTTTGAAAAGGAATGATCAATGAAATCTCTGCGCCTGATGCTGCTAGGCCTGCCGCTGGTTCTGAGCGGGTGTTCCACGCTGTCTTCCGTTAACTGGTCTGCGGCTTATCCGTGGAACTGGTTTGGCTCTTCCGTTGAGGTGAGCGAGCAGGGCGTGGGGAAACTGACCTCTGCCACTGCGATGGATGAGAAGGCCGTGAGCGAGGGATTGAATGACAATTATCGCCTGCGCAGCGGCATGAAAACCGAAAACGGCACCATCGTGCGCTACTTTGAGGCGATGAAAGACAAAGACGTGAAGCTGGTGGTGAATGGCGAAAAAGGCACCGTGAGCCGCGTAGATGTGATGGATAATGACATCAAAACCGCCAGCGGCGTGAAAATTGGCACGCCTTTCAGCGATCTGTATCAGAAAGCGTTTGGGGTTTGCGAAAAAGGCACTGGCGAGGATGCGGAAGCTGTTATCTGTCAGGCGCCGAACAGCCAGCACATCAGCTATCTGTTTACGGGCGAATGGCACGGGCCGGAAGGCTTGATGCCGTCGGATGATACGTTGAAGAAATGGACGCTTAACAAAATTATCTGGCGTCGATAAAATCTGCGCCGGGTTTGCGCCGCCGCAAGTCAGCGTGAATGAATCAGGTTAAAATAGCCCGATAAATGCCACCTCCGGTGGTACGTAACTATGATGCCACCCTGGGTGGCATTTTTTCAGGAGGAATCATGTCTCGGGTTCAAAGCGGCATTCTGCCGGAACATTGTCGTGCCGCCGTTTGGCTGGAAGCTTCAGTGCAGGGCGACTTCAGCGCGGTTAGCGCAGGGTGCAAAACCTTTATTGAAGCGTTGAACGCTTTCCAGGAAAAATTCCCTGACGCGATGCTGGGCGCCACCGTTGGCTTCGGGCACGATCTGTGGCGCGACCTCAGCAAAGGCGAAGGTGCCGCAGAGCTGAAAAACTTTACGCCATTAGGCAAAGGCCTGGCGCCCGCAACCCAGCACGATGTGATGATCCACATTCTTTCTCTGCGCCATGACGTAAACTTCTCCGTAGCTCAGGCCGCGCTGGCCGCGTTTGGCGATGCGTTAAAAATTGAAGAAGAGATTCACGGTTTCCGCTGGGTAGAAGAGCGCGATCTCAGCGGTTTCGTAGACGGGACCGAAAACCCGCAGGGTGAAGAGAATCGTCGTCAGGTGGCGGTGATCAACGAAGGCGTGGATGCCGGGGGCAGCTATGTGCTGGTTCAGCGCTGGGAGCACAACCTCAAGCAACTTAACCGCCTGAGCGTGCACGACCAGGAGATGATCTTCGGCCGTACCAAACAGGAAAACGAAGAGATTGACGGCGACGCGCGCCCGGCCACTTCTCACCTGAGCCGTGTCGATCTGAAAGAAGACGGTAAGGGGCTGAAAATTGTGCGTCAGAGCCTGCCTTACGGCACCGCAAGCGGCGTGCACGGTCTCTATTTCATCGCCTATTGCGCGCGTTTGCATAACATTGAACAGCAACTGCTGAGCATGTTTGGTGACGCTGACGGCAAGCGTGACGGTATGCTGCGCTTCACTAAGCCGGTAACCGGCGGCTACTACTTCGCACCGTCGCTCGATAAATTACTGAGCCTGTAATCCCCTCCGGCGTAGCGTTTGCTACGCCGCTTTCTTATATCCCTTTCTTCTTGTAAATCGCCAAACGGTATATAAAAGCGTTACAGCTTTATCGCTCGTTATAAATACACTGACTGTCATGACATTTATGGCATTCATCACATTTATAAGGGCGAAGCATGGCAATCAGGTCAGTTAAAAAAGTATGGAACGCGCTCGCTGTCTCTTTGCTGCTGGCAGGCTCTGCCCATGCAACAGAGCTGCTGAATAGCTCTTATGATGTGTCTCGTGAGCTGTTTGCCGCGCTGAACCCGCCGTTTGAAAAACAGTGGGCGCAGGAGAATAACGGCGACAAGCTGACGATAAAACAATCTCATGCCGGGTCATCAAAACAGGCGCTGGCCATTTTGCAGGGCTTAAAAGCTGACGTTGTAACTTATAACCAGGTGACCGATGTGCAGATCCTGCACGATAAAGGCAACCTGATCCCGGCGGACTGGCAGAGCCGTCTGGGGAACAACAGTTCGCCTTTCTACTCCACCATGGCTTTCCTGGTGCGCAAGGGCAACCCGAAGAACATCCACGACTGGAGCGATTTGGTACGCCCGGACGTGAAGCTCATTTTCCCGAACCCGAAAACTTCCGGCAACGCCCGTTATACCTATCTGGCGGCCTGGGGCGCGGCAGACAAAGCTGACGGCGGCGATAAAGCCAAAACCGAGCAGTTCATGACGCAATTCCTGAAAAACGTTGAGGTGTTTGATACCGGTGGCCGCGGGGCGACAACCTCCTTTGTTGAGCGTGGGCTGGGCGATGTGCTGATTTCTTTTGAATCAGAAGTGAATAACATCCGTAACCAGTACGCTAAAGACGGTTATGAAGTGGTGGTGCCGAAGGTCAACATTCTGGCCGAGTTCCCGGTTGCCTGGGTGGATAAGAACGTGAAGGCCAACGGCACGGAAAAAGCGGCGAAAGCCTACCTGAACTATCTCTATAGCCCACAGGCACAGACGATCATTACCGATTACTACTACCGCGTGAATAACCCGCAGGTGATGGACAAGCTGAAAGATAAATTCCCGCAGACCGAGCTGTTCCGCGTGGAAGATGCCTTTGGCGGCTGGCCGGAAGTAATGAAAACGCATTTTGCCACCGGTGGGGAGCTGGACAAGCTGTTAGCGGCGGGGCGTAGTTAATGTTTGTCAGTCGTTCAAAACGCGTATTGCCGGGGTTTACGCTTAGCCTCGGCACCAGCCTGCTGTTTGTGTGCCTGATCCTGCTGCTACCGCTGAGCGCGCTGGTGATGCAGCTGGCGCAAATGTCGTTCTCCCAGTACTGGGATGTGATTACCAACCCACAGGTGGTGGCCGCCTATAAAGTCACGCTGCTTTCCGCCGCTCTGGCTTCCGTGTTTAACGGCGTGTTCGGCCTGTTAATGGCGTGGATCCTGACGCGTTACCAGTTTCCGGGTCGCAGCCTGCTGGATGCGCTGATGGATTTACCTTTTGCGCTGCCCACTGCGGTGGCGGGTTTAACCCTCGCCGGGCTGTTTTCCGTCAACGGCTGGTACGGCGAGTGGCTGGCGGAGTTTGGCATTAAGGTGACTTATACGTGGCTGGGGATTGCCGTCGCGATGGCGTTTACCAGCATTCCGTTTGTGGTACGTACCGTTCAGCCCGTGCTGGAAGAGCTGGGGCCAGAATACGAAGAGGCCGCTGAAACGCTCGGCGCGACTCGCTGGCAGAGCTTCCGCCGCGTGGTGCTGCCGGAGCTTTCTCCGGCACTGATGGCGGGCGTGGCGCTCTCCTTCACCCGCAGCCTGGGGGAGTTTGGCGCGGTTATCTTTATCGCCGGGAACATTGCCTGGAAGACGGAAGTCACCTCGCTGATGATTTTCGTGCGCCTGCAGGAGTTCGATTACCCGGCGGCCAGCGCCATTGCGTCAGTGATTCTGGCGGCGTCGCTGCTGCTGCTGTTCACCATTAATACGTTGCAGAGTCGCTTTGGTCGACGCGTGGTAGGTCACTGATGACGGACGTAACCGCTTTGAAAAACCATAACCGCTCCCGCATTAACTGGGGGAAATGGGCGCTGATTGCTATCGGCGTGCTGGTCTCTTTCCTGATTCTGGTGGTGCCGGTCGCTTCTATTTTTGTTGAAGCTTTTTCCAAAGGGCTGATGCCCGCGCTGCAAAATATCGCTGACCCGGACATGCTGCACGCCATCTGGCTGACGGTGATGATTGCGCTGATTACCGTGCCGGTAAACTTGGTGTTCGGCACGCTGCTGGCCTGGCTGGTGACGCGCTTTAACTTCCCTGGCCGCCAATTGTTGCTGACGCTGCTGGATATTCCATTTGCCGTTTCCCCGGTCGTGGCGGGCCTGGTTTACCTGCTGTTCTACGGCTCTAACGGCCCGCTGGCGGGGTTCCTGGATGCCCACAATCTGCAGATTATGTTTGCCTGGCCGGGCATGGTGCTGGTGACGATCTTCGTGACCTGTCCGTTTGTGGTACGTGAGCTGGTGCCGGTGATGCTGAGCCAGGGCAGCCAGGAAGATGAAGCCGCGATTTTGCTGGGCGCTTCCGGCTGGCAGATGTTCCGCCGCGTGACATTGCCCAATATTCGCTGGGCGTTGCTTTATGGCGTGGTGCTGACCAACGCCCGCGCCATCGGCGAGTTTGGTGCGGTGTCGGTGGTGTCCGGTTCGATTCGCGGCGAGACGTTCTCGCTGCCGTTACAGATTGAGTTACTGCAGCAGGATTACAACACCGTCGGCTCGTTTACCGCCGCCGCGTTGTTGACCCTGATGGCAGTCCTGACCTTGTTCTTAAAGAGTGCGGTGCAGTGGCGTCTGAATAATCAGGAAAAGCGCCTGAAGCAGGAGGAAAATCATGAGCATTGATATTGCCAATATTAAGAAGTCCTTTGGACGCACCCAGGTGCTGAACGATATCTCGCTGGATATCCCTTCTGGTCAGATGGTGGCGCTGCTGGGGCCTTCCGGCTCCGGTAAAACCACGTTGCTGCGCATTATTGCCGGGCTGGAGCACCAGAACAGCGGCCGCATCAGCTTCCACGGCACCGACGTCAGCCGGATGCATGCCCGCGACCGTAAAGTCGGTTTTGTGTTTCAGCACTATGCGCTGTTCCGCCATATGTCGGTGTTCGACAACATTGCCTTTGGCTTAACGGTGCTGCCGCGTCGCGAACGGCCTTCTGCCGCCGCGATCAAACAGAAAGTCACAAAATTGCTGGAGATGGTGCAGCTTTCCCATCTGGCCGATCGTTACCCGGCGCAGTTGTCCGGCGGCCAGAAGCAGCGTGTGGCCCTGGCGCGAGCGCTGGCGGTGGAGCCGCAAATCCTGCTGCTGGATGAACCATTTGGCGCTCTGGACGCACAGGTTCGTAAAGAGCTGCGTCGCTGGCTGCGTGAACTGCATGAAGAGTTAAAGTTCACCAGCGTGTTTGTGACGCACGACCAGGAAGAGGCGATGGAAGTCGCCGACCGTGTGGTGGTGATGAGCCAGGGTAATATCGAGCAGGTAGATACGCCTGAGCAGGTCTGGCGTGAGCCAGCGACCCGCTTCGTGCTGGAGTTCCTCGGCGAGGTTAACCGCCTGAAAGGCGTGATTCGCGGGAGCCAGTTCCACGTCGGTGCGCACCGCTGGCCGCTGGGGTTCACTCCGGCCCATCAGGGTGACGTTGATTTGTTCCTCCGTCCGTGGGAAGTGGACGTTAGCCGCCGCACGAACCTTGATTCACCGCTGCCTGTGCAGGTGCTGGAAGTCAGCCCGCGCGGGCATTACATGCAACTTGTCGTGCAGCCGCTGGGTTGGTACGACGAACCGCTGACGGTGGTTCTGAAAGAACAGCAGATTCCGCAGCGCGGTGAGCGCCTGTTTGTGGGATTACAAAACGCGCGCCTGTATGAAGGGGCCAACCGTATTCAGGGTGTAGACCTGGCGCAGTCCGCCTGATAATTTACCCCGACAGGACACGCACCAGCGGCCCACCGAGGCCGCTTTTTCATTTATTGCGGGCAGGCAAGTGATCACTTTAGAAAGCACAATTGGCAATACTCCTCTGGTCCGGCTGCAGCGCAGCGGATTGACGAACGGCAGCGAAATCTGGGTGAAGCTTGAGGGCAACAACCCGGCAGGCTCGGTAAAAGATCGCGCGGCGCTGTCGATGATTGTTCAGGCGGAAAAGCGAGGTGAAATTCAACCCGGCGATACGCTGATTGAGGCAACCAGCGGCAACACCGGTATCGCGCTGGCGATGATCTCTGCGCTCAAAGGCTACCGTATTAAGCTGTTGATGCCGGACAATATGAGCATGGAGCGTAAGGCGGCGATGCAGGCTTACGGCGCGGAGCTGATTCTGGTCAGCAAAGCTCAGGGCATGGAAGGCGCGCGCGAGCTGGCTCAGCAAATGGCCGACCGTGGTGAAGGCAAGATCCTCGATCAGTTTAATAACCCGGATAACCCGCTGGCGCATTACACGACGACCGGGCCTGAAATCTGGCGGCAGACCGAGGGGCGTATCACGCATTTTGTCTCCAGCATGGGCACGACGGGCACGATTACCGGCGTGAGTCGTTTTATGCGCGAGCAAAGTAAGCCGGTGAGAATTGTCGGGCTGCAGCCGGAAGAGGGCAGCAGCATTCCGGGGATACGCCGCTGGCCTGAAGAGTGGTTGCCGAAGATTTTCAATCCGACGCTGGTGGATGAAGTCATCGACATGGCGCAGACGGAAGCCGAGCAGACTATGCGCCGCCTCGCGATGGAAGAGGGGATTTTCTGCGGCGTGAGCTCCGGCGGGGCAGTGGCAGGTGCGTTGCGCGTAGCCAAAGCAAATCCGGGGGCCATAGTGGTGGCGATTATTTGCGACAGGGGCGATCGCTATCTTTCTACCGGCGTGTTCGGAGAAGAGAGCTACGTTCAGGGCGCGGGCATCTGACGCCGTAAGCCAGGAAAAGGTCGCCTGAGGCGATCTTTTCCTGAGAGCAGGCTTACTTCACAACCGGGTTTTTATGCAGGTTCAACGCCTTCATAAAGGTATCATCAAGCTGTAAATGCTGTTTCACCAGCTCAGGCGGCGTGCTGGCCAGCCACTGGTTGAGCGAAATATCCGCGTAATAGTCGCTTTTAAACAGTTCCAGGAAGCGTAGGGTTGTGGTGCCGGTATTCTCGATATAATGCCCCATCGCAAAGGGAACGTACCCGACATCCCCGGCGCGGTAATCAAAGGTTCTGGCCTGGCCCGAAGAGGCAAACACGCCCATTCTGCCTTCCCCTTCAAGATAGTATTGCCATTCGTCGTTATTTGGATGCCAGTGAAGCTCTCTCAGTCCGCCGGGTTCTATTTCTACCAGGGCAGCGGCAATGGTTTTCGACACCGGGAAATTAGATGAGTCCGTTATTCTGACGGTGCAGCCAGGGGCTTTGATCGGATCCTGCGCCAGCATATGGTGGGTGAAATTAATCTCTGATTTAGCTGCGCCATTAATACTGTCTGAGGCAAGGCTACCTGGCACCGTACCCGCGAAAATATATTCATCAGCAGGTGAAGGCAGTTTTGAAAATGTAGATACGGGAACCTGGAAGTTTTTTGCTAATATTTCCGGGGGAATATGTTTAAACCAGTCGGATAACAGGAACGTACTGTCTTCATCAAATCCGCCGTCGTCAAAGGCCAAAAGAAATTCGCAGCCGTCAGGTCCGATACCCTGAATGGAGTGAGGAATGCCCGGCGGGAAATACCATAAATCACCGACGCCGATATCATCCACAAACCAGCCTCCCTTTGCGTCGAAGGCCGTTACCCGCGCATTGCCGTAGGTCATATAGGCCCATTCACCCTCTTTGTGCCAGTGAAGTTCACGGATGCCTCCGGCGTTCAGGCGCATATCCACCCCGGCGATGGTGGTTGAAATCCCCAGCTCGCGTTTGGTTACCTGCCTTGTCCAGCCGCCGGTGCCTTTTCTGACATGGGCGTCACTGAAGGAGTAGCGCAGGTTCGGCAGCGTGCCGCTGTCGGTAGCGGGCGGGTTAACAATATCCGGGTTTTCAGCTTCCCGGATGGGGTCATGGGGGCCAGGATCGCGCACGCTTGCCGGGTAGGATTTTACTTTGTCATCGTGGGCATGGGCCTGTCCGGCGGCTAATACGACGGTACCGCCAGCGGCAAAGGCCATGAAGCTTCTTCTGGATATATCTTTCATATAATAGCTTCCTTATATTAATGCAGGATGAGGTTTATTCTCCGGAGGGAACTTTTGTTATAGGTGAGCTTATGGATTTTGACCTGGTGAAATTGTAAAACAGGCAGGATTAAACAATGCAAATAAAGAGAGGGGAAGATATATTGTTCAGTGGCGATGGAGGTGCTGTTGATGAAATGTTTAATTAGGTGTTATTAATTCCAATGTATCCAGCACTAATCGGTAATAATGTTTTTATAATCATTCGGGTGATATATCTTCAAGATGTAACGATTGAAAGAAAATATTACTTTTGTCGTTAATTCGATAAATCTGAAGGATGGCGGCTGTATTTCTGCTATTGCCGGAATAAAGAGAGCGTTCTTAGCATGGTTGTACCGCCCTGGTCTGGCTATAATGGCCGCTTCGCAATTCAGACCTTAGCTGTCTGGCGGGCAAGGGGAAAAAATGAGTCAGGATAACGATATACAGTCGGTACTGTTTCACGATGCAGGCCGGGCGCTGCAGGCAGATATTGTGGCGGTGCAATCTCAGGTTGTTTACGGCAGCGTCGGGAACAGTATCGCGGTACCGGCGATCCAGCAGCATGGCTGGCGGGTGATGGCCGTTCCAACGGTGTTATTCAGCAACACTCCGCACTACGATACGTTTTATGGCGGCGTGATCCCGGCGGACTGGTTTAGCGGCTATCTGCGAGCGCTCGAAGAGCGGGATGCGTTGCGCGAACTTAAGGCCGTGACGACGGGTTACATGGGCAGTGCCGAACAAATCCATCTGCTGGCAGAGTGGCTGCGTCAAAGGCGCGACAGCCATCCTGAGCTGTTGATTCTTGTCGACCCGGTAATGGGGGACACCGACAGCGGTATTTACGTCAAGGCCGGTATTCCTGAAGCCTATCGCACGGCGCTGTTGCCCCATGCTCAGGGGATCACACCCAATCTCTTTGAACTGCATATTCTTACCGGGATGCCCTGCGATACGCTGGAGCTGGCGGTGATCGCGGCCAGAAGCCTTCTCTCTGAAACGCTGCGCTGGGTGGTAATAACCAGCGCGCCGGGGAACAGCGTGGATACGATTTCCGTGGTGACGGTGACCGCTGATGACGTTGATGTGACCAGCCATGCGCGCGTGGTGACCGACCTGAAAGGCACCGGGGATTTGTTCTGCGCCGAGCTGGTAAGCCGAATGCTTGCAGGCAAATCAGTGGCGGTTGCCGCAGGAGAAGCTGCTCATCGGGTGTTTGAAGTGATGACCTGGACTCAGGCGCAGCACTCAGATGAACTGATTCTTCCTCGCTGAATCGCAGCCAATAAAAAAGGCACCCTGGGGTGCCTTTTTCTCTGCATGAATCTTACTTCTTGATGCGGATAACCGGGGTTTCGCCTACGGTCACGCTACCCGTCAGTTTGATCAGCTCTTTGATTTCGTCCATGTTGGAGATAACAACCGGGGTCAGGGTAGACTTGGCTTTCTCTTCCAGCAGCGGCAGGTCGAACTCAATAACCACGTCGCCTTTCTTCACGCGCTGGCCTTCTTCAGCGATGCGCTTGAAGCCTTCGCCTTTCAGCTCAACGGTGTCGATACCAAAGTGAACAAACAGCTCAATGCCGCTATCGGATTCGATAGAGAAGGCATGGTTGGTTTCAAAGATTTTACCGATGGTGCCGTCAACCGGAGCAACCATTTTGTTGCCGGTTGGTTTGATAGCAATGCCATCACCAACGATTTTTTCAGCAAACACGACGTCCGGCACGTCTTCAATGTTAACGATTTCGCCAGACAGTGGAGCAACGATCTCAATGGTTCCGGTGTCGCTATTGCCTTTGTCACCGAACAGTTTACTAAATAACCCCATTAGCCTTCTCTCCTAAGCAGTAATTTGGGCAGCATCTCGTGAATTAGCAGATTGTTTTTTCTTCAATGAACTTGTTAACCAGCGTCATTAACTCGTCCGTTGTCGGTTGAGCAAGAGCCTGCTCTGCTAACACTTTCGCATCTTCGAAGTTCGTGTTACGAATAATCTTCTTGATACGAGGGATAGAAATGGCGCTCATACTGAATTCGTCCAGGCCCATCCCAAGCAACAGAAGTGTAGCACGTTCGTCGCCCGCAAGCTCACCACACATACCGGTCCATTTACCTTCTGCATGAGAAGCATCAATAACTTGCTTAATCAGAGTCAGTACGGACGGTGACATCGGCTGGTAAAGATGTGAAATCATATCATTACCGCGGTCAACTGCCAGGGTGTACTGAGTTAAATCGTTGGTGCCGATGCTGAAGAAGTCGACTTCTTTGGCCAGATGACGAGCAATCGTCGCGGCCGCAGGGGTTTCGACCATCACGCCGATTTCGATAGACTCATCGAACGCTTTGCCTTCGTCACGCAGTTCCTGCTTGAAGATCTCAATCTCTTTTCTCAGGGCGCGCACTTCTTCAACAGAGATGATCATCGGGAACATAATGCGCAGCTTGCCAAATGCAGAGGCGCGCAGGATAGCGCGAACCTGGTCACGCAGGATCTCTTTACGATCCATGGCGATACGAATGGCACGCCAGCCCAGGAACGGGTTCTCTTCTTTAGGGAAGTTCATGTACGGCAGCTCTTTGTCGCCGCCGATGTCCATGGTACGGACGATAACCGCCTGAGAGCCACAGGCTTCAGCCACGGCTTTGTACGCGGCAAACTGCTCTTCTTCGGTTGGCAGTGAGTCACGGTCCATGAACAGGAATTCGGTACGATACAGACCCACACCTTCAGCGCCGTTACGCTCAGCACCGTCGATGTCACGCACGGTACCAATGTTGGCACACACTTCGACCTGGTGACCGTCGAGGGTGATAGCCGGCAGGTCTTTCAGCTTAGCCAGCTCTGCTTTTTCAGAGGCAACCTGCTGTTGAACGGCGCGCAGCTCTTCGATCTGCTCGTTGGTTGGGTTAACGTAAACTTTGTTGTTAACCGCATCGAGGATCAGATAGTCGTCGTTTTTCACGTCGGAGGTAACGCTACCGGTGCCCACAATCGCTGGCAGCTCAAGGGAGCGCGCCATGATGGAGGTGTGGGAGGTACGGCCGCCGATGTCGGTGATGAAACCCAGCACCTTTTTCAGGTTCAGCTGTGCGGTTTCAGACGGGGTCAGATCTTTGGCAACCAGGATAACTTCATCCTTAATTGCGCTTAAATCGATAATGTTCAGGCCGAGAATGTTCTGCAGCAGACGCTTACCGATGTCACGCACGTCAGCCGCACGTTCTTTCAGGTATTCGTCATCCAGCTCTTCCAGAGCCGTTGCCTGGCCTTCAATTACTTCGTACGCCGCAGCGTCCGCCGTGACCAGCTTGTCTTTGATAAGGGCTATGATTTCCTGCTCGAGCTCTTCGTCTTCCAGCAACATAATGTGGCCTTCGAAGATAGCTTCCTTTTCTTCACCGAAGGTCTCGCCAGCTTTAATTTTGATCGCTTCTAACTGCTCGGATGCTTTGGCGCGCCCGCTGAGGAAACGTTCAACTTCCTGCTCAACTTTGTCGGCAGAAATTTTCTTCCGGTCGATGACAATTTCATCTTCTATCAGCAAAAGTGCTTTGCCGAAAGCGATACCCGGGGATGCTAAAATGCCTGAAATCATAACCCTACCTTACTTGTGACTGATATTTACGAAGAACCCAGAACTTACTCGAGTTCAGCCATCAGTTTTACTAAATGCTCAACGGCTTTCTGCTCATCTTCACCTTCGGCGGAGAGAGTCACTACGGTACCCTGAGTCAGGCCCAGAGTTTGCAGTTTGAACAGGCTCTTAGCGCTGGCGCTTTTGCCGTTGGAAGTCACAGTGATTTCGGAAGTGAAGCTTTTAGCTTCTTTAACAAACTGAGCAGCAGGGCGGGTATGCAGACCGTTCGGAGCGGTAATAGTTACTTCTTGCTGGAACATTGTATTTCCCCAACTTATAGGTTTAGTGTTGTGGAACTAAAGTCTAGCCTGGCGGCCACACTTTAGCCTGTATCGTTAGCGCCATCGTCAAAGGAACGAGGCACCGGATGCATGGGAATCGTGAAAAAAACGCCAACAGCGTTTCACAGATTCTTCATCATTATGCCGTGAAAACCAGATAGGCACCAAATCGTTAAATCGATTCAGCAGGCGTATCTCACAGCTTGATTAATTTCGCGCATCAAAATAATTGCTGGTTAAATACCAGACCTGCGGGGGTAAGCGCAATGCCGATGAGGGTGAAAGTTTGATGTAGGCCACAAAAAAGCACCCTCACGGGTGCTTTTTTAAGCATACATCAAATACTGGCATTACTGTTGCAGTTCTTTCTCAGTGAACAGATCGGCAAACAAAGCAGTACTCAAATAGCGCTCCCCGGAGGACGGAAGGATAACCACAATATTCTTATTGGTAAAGGCTTCGTCTTCCTGGAGTTTCAGCGCGGCGGCCACGGCGGCACCGGAAGAGATACCCGCGAGAATACCTTCTTCATCCATCAGGCGGCGAGCGGTCGCGATAGCGTCGTCGTTGCTAATGGTGACCACTTTGTCGATAAGTTTCAGATCGAGGTTACCAGGGATAAAACCGGCCCCGATGCCCTGAATTTTATGCGGACCAGGCTTCAGTTCTTCACCCGCCAGCGCCTGAGTAATTACCGGAGAATCCGTTGGCTCTACGGCCACGCTAATGAGCGAGGTTTTGCCTTTGGTATTTTTGATGTAGCGGCTGACGCCCGTCAGCGTACCGCCGGTACCGACGCCGGCGATAAACACATCCACTTCACCATCGGTATCTTCCCAGATTTCCGGGCCGGTGGTTTTTTCGTGAATTTCCGGGTTTGCCGGGTTGCTGAACTGCTGAAGCAGCAGATATTTAGCCGGATCGCTGGCAACGATTTCTTCAGCTTTCTGGATGGCGCCTTTCATGCCTTTGGCGCCTTCGGTCAGTACCAGATTTGCGCCCAGCGCTTTTAACAGCTTACGGCGTTCGATGCTCATGGTTTCCGGCATGGTCAGCGTCAGCTTGTAGCCACGCGCAGCCGCGACGTAAGCCAGAGCGATACCGGTGTTGCCACTGGTAGGTTCGACTAACTCCACGCCAGGTTTCAGCACGCCGCGTTTTTCGGCATCCCAAATCATGTTGGCACCAATGCGGCATTTAACGCTAAAGCTTGGGTTACGGGACTCCACCTTAGCCAGAATGCGTCCGTTGCCGATACGGTTCAGGCGAACCAACGGCGTGTGGCCGATTGTCAGGGAGTTGTCTTCATAAATTTTGCTCATGGCTCGTCCTTAACTGTCTGAATTTTGGGATACCGGTCCAGCATACCCGCTCAGGAAATATGCGGAAGTAAGGAAATAGCATATCTATAGGTAGAAGGGGAATAAGCCAATGCAACATGGAATAAGCCATGGCATAAGCGGCGTCCCCTTCCTGAGGGTGTTATTTCCACATGGCGTGTTTTGCCCGATAACAGTCCACCCACATGGCCGTCGCGCCGCAGACAGCAACCGGCATGATAAACAGGTTCAGGACCGGGATCAGCGTGAACAGGCTCACCAGCGCGCCAAACTGCATGTTGATGACCTTTTTCTCGCGAAGCGCCACGCGCATCTGTTTGAACGGCACCTTATGGTTATCAAAAGGATAGTCACAGTATTGAATAGCCAGCATCCAGGCGCTGAACAGGAACCACAAGACCGGGGCGACGGTTTGGCCAATACCGGGGATAAAGTAGAGCAACAGCAGGACAATTGCGCGTGGCAGATACCAGGCCAGCTTTTGCCACTCGCGCTTCATGATGCGCGGCAGATCTTTCATTATATCGAGCACGCCCGTGTCCGGCGGTGTTGCACCTGCGAGGCGAGCTTCAAGCTGCTCTGCCAGCAGGCCGCTAAACGGCGCGGCAATCAGGTTTGCGATTGTCGAAAAGAAGTAACCAAAAACCAATAATACCGAGAGCGTCACCAGCGGCCAGAGTACGTAACTCAGCCATTGAAGCCAATCCGGTACGTGGCTCATCATCGACGGGATCCAGACATCAAGACGCGTGAATAACCACCAAAAAGCGCCGCCAAGCAGGATGATATTGACCAACAGCGGCAGCAGCACGAAGCGCTTGATGCCAGGTTCGCGGACAAGTTTCCAGCCCTGGGAAAAATAATACACGCCACTACGCGGCGGGGTTCCGGAAGATGAAACCATAATCTGAACAGACTCCTTATCAGGTCAATGCAGTTAGCTGCTTCGCTATCATAACTGACAACATTCAGAAAAACTTGCCAGGAATTGGTCGAAAAATCAGCAAAAAGGTGCGCTTACGCTATCTTTATGGTGAGAAAACCGTGCTCGCACTTGCACTTGAGCAGATGGGCAAATACTCTTAGTGAGTAAATGTTTGCCGCGGTGGCAAGGTGTTAGAACAACAGAGAATATAATGATGCAGGATTTGCGTCTGATATTAATCATTGTTGGCGCAATCGCCATAATAGCCTTACTGGTACACGGTCTGTGGACCAGTCGTAAGGAACGTTCGTCCGTGTTCCGCGATCGCCCTTTGAAGCGTATGAAGTCGAAGCGTGACGAATACGAAGA
Organism: Amanita fuliginea; assembly: GCA_023014435.1. Lineage (NCBI taxonomy): Eukaryota > Fungi > Basidiomycota > Agaricomycetes > Agaricales > Amanitaceae > Amanita > Amanita fuliginea. The sequence continues at coordinate 266,305 of JAEBUQ010000004.1, forward strand.
AGAAGACGATGAGGAAGAAGAAGGCGTCGGTGAAGTGCGCGTACGTCGTACTGCGCCTGTGCCGGAGTCTGCCTCTCGTGAAGCGAACGCGCCACGTCAACCTCAGGCACCTCAGCATAACTATGAGCCGCCGTATGCGTCCGCAGAACCTCGCTCTGCCCCGCAACCGCGTCAGCCTGAGCCCGTAACCCCGCGCCACGTTGAACCCGCTCCACAGCATGTTGAACCCGTTCGCCCCGTTGCACCTCCGGCACCAGCCCCGGCAGCAATGCCTGAGCCACAGCCGGTTGCGCCCGTTCAGCCTGCGCCGCAGTTCACTGCAGAACCTGAGCCAGAGCCTGTTGTTGCTGAACCAGCACCGCAGCCTGCCCCAGTGAAAAAAGAGACGGTCATCGTGATGAACGTCGCTGCCCACGCTGGCACGATGTTAAACGGTGAGCTGCTGTTGAACAGCATTCAGCAGGCCGGTTTCAAATTTGGTGAGATGAACATTTTCCACCGCCATCTCAGCCCGGATGGCAGCGGCCCGGTTCTGTTTAGCCTTGCGAATATGGTTAAGCCGGGGTCTTTCGATCCTGAGAATATGGCTGATTTCGCTACGCCAGGCGTAACCATCTTTATGCAGGTGCCGTCTTACGGCAATGCAGCGCAAAACTTTAAGCTGATGCTGCAGTCCGCGCAGCACATCGCCGATGAAGTCGGTGGCGTGGTGCTCGACGATCAGCGTCGTATGATGACTCCGCAAAAGCTGCGCGAGTACCAGGACAGGATCCGCGAGGTTGTTGAAGCCAACGCCTGAATCCCGGCCTGAATTTTCCTCCTAAACCCCCGCCTGTCGGGGGTTTTTTATCATTGATGGTGCGATATGGACTCAATCGAACAACAACTTAACCACCTGCGAACCACGCTTCGCCATCATGAATATCTGTACCATGTGCAGGATAATCCCGAAATTCCCGATGCGGAATACGACAGGCTAATGCGTGAGCTGCGTGCGCTTGAAGAAGCGCATCCGGAACTGATTACCCAGGATTCACCGACCCAGCGAGTTGGGGCTGCGCCGCTGAGTGAATTTACCCAGGTGCGGCATGAAGTGCCGATGCTGTCTCTCGATAACGTTTTTGACGAAGCAAGCTACCTGGCGTTTAACAAACGCGTGCTGGACAGGCTGAAAAGCAGCGATGCCCTGACGTTTTGCTGTGAACTAAAACTTGATGGTCTGGCGGTAAGCCTGCTGTATGAAGACGGTGTTCTTGTGCGGGCTGCAACGCGTGGCGACGGCACCACCGGTGAAAATATCACTTCTAACGTCCGGACCATTCGCGCGATACCGCTTAAACTTCACGGGGACAATATTCCTCGTCGCCTTGAGGTCCGTGGCGAAGTTTTCTTGCCGCAGGCAGGCTTCGAAAAAATCAACGAAGAAGCGCGCCGCACGGGCGGGAAAGTATTTGCCAACCCGCGCAATGCGGCGGCAGGCTCGCTGCGCCAGTTAGATCCGCGCATTACCGCTAAACGCCCGCTGACCTTCTTCTGCTACGGCGTTGGGCTGCTCGAAGGCGGTGAACTGCCAGCCAGCCACATGGCGCGTTTACAGCAGTTTAAAGCCTGGGGATTGCCGGTCAGCGACCGTATTCGTCTGTGCACTACGCCGCAGGAAGTGCTGGCGTTTTACCATCAGGTAGAGGCCGATCGCCCAACGTTAGGCTTTGATATTGACGGCGTGGTCATCAAGGTAGACTCGCTTGCGCTGCAGGAAACGCTGGGCTTTGTGGCGAGAGCGCCGCGCTGGGCAGTTGCGTTTAAATTCCCGGCACAGGAACAGATGACCACGGTGCGAGACGTTGAGTTCCAGGTTGGCCGTACCGGCGCAATTACGCCCGTCGCTCGTCTGGAGCCGGTGCAGGTTGCCGGGGTGCTGGTGAGCAACGCGACGTTGCACAATGCCGATGAAATAGAACGTCTTGGCCTGCGCATTGGCGACAGAGTCGTTATCCGTCGCGCCGGGGATGTTATTCCGCAGGTTGTTGGCGTGGTGGAGTCTGAACGCCCGGAAGATACTCAGGAAATTATCTTCCCAACGCAGTGCCCGGTTTGCGGGTCAGACGTTGAGCGTGTGGAAGGTGAAGCCGTCGCCCGCTGTACCGGGGGCCTGATCTGTGGCGCCCAGCGCAAAGAGGCGCTGAAGCACTTTGTGTCCCGTCGTGCGATGGATGTTGACGGCATGGGCGACAAAATCATCGATCAGCTGGTGGAGAAAGAGTACGTCCACACGCCAGCCGATCTGTTCAAGCTGACGGCGGGCAAGCTTACCGGGCTGGATCGCATGGGGCCTAAATCTGCACAAAACGTTGTGGATGCGCTGGAAAAAGCCAAAGAGACGACTTTTGCGCGTTTCCTGTATGCCTTAGGCATTCGCGAAGTCGGAGAGGCCACCGCCGTTGGGCTGGCTGCGCACTTCGGCACGCTGGATGCGCTTATCTCGGCCAGCATTGAGGATCTGCAAAAAGTGCCGGATGTCGGCATTGTTGTGGCGACGCATACCTTTAACTTCTTTGCCGAAGAGAGCAACCGGGATGTTATCCGCCAGCTTACCGAAGAGGCCGGAGTTCACTGGCCCGCGCCTGTGATTGTTAAAGCGGAAGAAATTGACAGTCCGTTTGCCGGTAAAACCGTGGTGCTCACCGGCTCGCTGAGCATACTTTCCCGCGATGAAGCCAAAGTCCGGCTGACCGCGCTGGGTGCAAAAGTGGCCGGAAGCGTGTCGAAAAAAACCGATCTGGTCATTGCCGGGGAAGCGGCCGGCTCCAAGCTCGTCAAGGCGCAGGAGCTGGGCATTCAGGTTATCGACGAAGCGGAAATGATTCGTTTGCTGGGTGACTAAATGGACAAAGAACAGCTCATTGAGATAGCCAACACGGCCATGCCGTTTGGTAAATACAAAGGCCGGATGCTGATTGATTTACCGGAGGAATATTTGCTTTGGTTTTCCCGCAAAGGGGAGTTTCCCGCGGGCCATCTCGGTGAGCTTATGGCCCTGACGCTGCTGATTAAAGTGGAAGGGCTGGACAACCTGGTCCGGCCCCTCAAGCGGCACTAGGTTCTGATGGCTGCGGCCTGTTTTTCACCGGCTGCAGTCGCTTTTCTTTGGTAACGTCGGGCCATACCGGCGCACACCATCAGCTGGATCTGGTGGAAAATCATCAGCGGCAACACCATCATTCCGACCGCAGCAACCGGAAACAGAATATTAGCCATCGGGATCCCGTTGGCCAGGCTCTTTTTCGACCCGCAGAAAACAATCGTAATTTCATCTGCTTTGCTAAAGCCAAAGCGTCGAGCCACAAAGATATTTACCGTTATCACAATGGCCAGCAGCACGAGGCTGGAAGCCACGATAAACAGCAACGAACCCGCGCCAACCTTATGCCAGATGCCGTGCGTCACGGCTTCACTAAAGGCGGAATAGACCACCAAAAGAATCGAGGTCTGGTCAGTTTTGCCGATCCATTTCTTGTTTTTTGCTACCCAGGCACCAATCCAGGGCCGCATCAGATGCCCGGCTACGAACGGCACCAGGAGTTGCAGCATAATGCTGCCCACCTGATGCAGGCTGCCGCTTGCGCCCTGAACGTGCATAACCAGGCCAACCAGTAACGGCGAAAGAAAAATCCCCAGCAGGCTTGATGCCGAGGCAGAACAAATGGCCGCCGCGACGTTGCCTCCGGCAATAGAGGTAAAAGCGATGGCCGATTGTACTGTGGCAGGCAAAATGCAGAGATAAAGGAACCCGCTGTAAAGTTCAGGGCTGACATTGACCGGTTTCCACCAGCTAAACAACACGCCAAGCTCCGGGAACAGGACGAACGTGCTGCACATCACCCACAGATGCAGCCGCCAGTGGCTACCGCCGGAGATCACCGCCTCGCGAGACAGTTTTGCACCATGCATAAAGAACAATAAGGCGATAGCGGCGGTGGTCAGCCCCTCGAAGAAGCCGACAAAACTGCCTTGTGCAGGGAAGAAAGAGGCCAGCAGGACGGTACAAACCAGCGTTAACGTAAAGGGGTCGACAATGCGGAGCAATTTCATAGCCATTCCTCAAAGGTGAAGGGCGCTATTGTGTTTCTGCTGATTTCAGAAATAAAATTGATTTATTAAATGCATTGATGAAGAAAATAGATGAATTATTCCCTGCGTCAGCTTCGTGTATTTGTGGCCGTAGCCCATGCCGGCAGTTTCAGCCGGGCAGGGGAGAGTATTGGGCTGAGTCAGTCGGCCGTTAGCCACAGCCTGAAGGAGCTGGAAGCCGAGCTGGGCGTTAAGCTGCTTGACCGTACTACGCGGGAAGTGGTGCTCACGTCCGCGGGAGAATTGCTGGCTCCTCGCCTGGAGCTGTTGCTGGAAGAGTTGACCACAACGCTGCTGGATGCTCGCGTGGTGGGGAATCAGCTTAGCGGCACGGTTCGCGTGGCCGCCAGCCAGACGCTATCCGCGCACCTGATGCCGCAATCTATCGCTGCCAGCGCGGAGGCTTATCCGAATATTCGATTTATGCTGCATGATGCTTCCCAGCAGTGGGTTTTGCAGAGTATTCGCCAGGGCGAAGTTGATTTTGGCGTAGTTATTGACCCGGTGCAGGCCAGCGATCTGGAGTGTGAAACGGTGTTGTCTGAGCCTTTTCTGCTGCTGTGCCGCAGCGATCATCCGTTTGCTAAAGCGGAACAGGTTGACTGGCAGGCGCTACAGGGGCAAAAGCTGGTGCTGCAAGATTATGCCTCGGGCAGCCGCCCATTGATTGATGAGGCTTTTGTCCGGCAGGGGATTGAGGTGAACGTTGTCCAGCAGATTGGGCACCCCGTAACGCTGTATCCGATGGTAGAGGCAGGGATTGGTTTAAGCGTGTTGCCCGCGTTGGCGCTGCCTTTGCCAGAAGGTAGACCGCTGGTGGTGAAGCGGCTAACGCCGGTTGTAAACCGACAGTTGATGCTGGTCAGACGAAAGAACCGATCGCTTTCACGTGCGGCGGAGGCTATCTGGCAGGAGGTGCGGGAGCAGGCCAGGCTGTTAACCCTGGCCCGTATTGGCGATCCGCTGTTTATGGACGATTAGATATAAATATCAATCTGGTGATCGTCGGAAGGGTTGTTTACGCCAGTGGTCTTAATCTGCTGCTGCTCTTGTTTCTGCTGGGCTTCTTCAGCTTGTTTACGCTGAAGCTGGGCCAACTGAGCCTGCAGCATTTTAATCTCGGTCTGAAGTAACTCTACCTGCTTCTTTTTCTCTTCAGCAGAGCGATCTGGCGTGCCGGAAACTTCTCTCAGTTTCTCCGTCAGCTGAGTAATTTTTTTGCTGATTTGGGCAATCTGCGAGGCTGTACTGTTATCAGTGCTGCCGGAAGCAGAAGAGCCTGTCGACGTGCTGGTTGTCAACTGAGAGCCCTGCAGAGCATTGCTGGATATTGTCGTCATCATAACTCCTTTGATGGAATGGTAAGGGAGTTATCGGCCTGGCGGCGAGGAAGTTGATAATTTTTTGACGATGGCATTTTCAGATATCGCAGATAGCAAAAAGGCGCCTTTAGAGCGCCTTTCTACATTGGTGGGTCGTGCAGGATGATATAGCCCTTCAGGCCGTTGTTTTCACAACGTTGTTTCGCTTTCGCTCAACTCGAACCTGCTGCAGGCTCGAACCCTGCCCGAATCGCAGATAGCAAAAAGGCGCCTTTAGGGCGCCTTTCTACA